>WEIU01001424.1:1960524-1983677 GCA_013389925.1 Aegithalos caudatus
ATTAAAAATATGTTTCTTCTCCTCTCCACAAGGAGAAAAGCTTACAAGAGAGTTGCCTCCAGAGAGAAAAGATAACTGTCAGTGACAGTCTTCTCAAGAACAGCTACTGTGGCTTGAGAAGGCAGGAAGAATTTGACCTGAAGCTAGGCATTTATCACCTTCTGGTCCAACTGCATCTTTCCATTCCCTGAAGTGAGTTACTAATCAGAGAACTAGATACTCTTGAATAAAATTGCAAGTATTACTTAGTGCTTCCTTTTCTTCATACGCTTTACTTGCAAGGAAATAGGGAGTTGCTACCCAGAGCTTCCTCAGGTCACAGAGATACAGCATCTTCATCTTTTACCTCTGTTTATCACCAAAGCAGTAGGTGAACATTTAAGAGACACACTGTTTGAATCTCATGTTGAATGTTTTTAATTACTCTTCAGAGAAGATCCTTTCTTTTTCTGGATTTTTTACAAGATACAGTGCTGGCACTAATGACCATGCTCTCTGTCCTGTGACTGTAATATTCCTTTGCTGAAATTACTTCAGAAGCTCCTTAGGTTATATAAAAGAGATGTTTATTTTTCTACTTATGCCTCTGATTTATTTCTTTTTCTTCACAGCTCTGTTCCTTCCTGTTGTTACTTGTTAAGTTGCAAACCCTTCATTCTCTCTTGAGTCCCAGCTGTCTCTAAAAGTCTAATTCATACATCACAGACTGAAACTCATCCTTACCCCCACTCTTATTCAGGCTCTTTAGAAGAAAGTGAACTTCCTGTGGTATAAGCCACATGGAAAGGGTTAGAGCCAAACAATATTTATGTAAGCATGTTGTTGCTTTGACAGAACCATGGGGTGCAAACTGTTAGGGGCCTTTCTGTTTAAAGACTCACAGGACTTTGTGAAGGAGAACACAGGAATTTGTGGACTCACAATGCTGTGAAGCATTTGGAGCCAAAGCTCAAGGGTGGTCTTTGGAAGCCTCACAAAAAAAGAAGGTTTTCTGTTTCCCCTCATTCTTTGCCCCATCTGCAGCAAGTTCCTGAGTAACATGTTTGGATCAAATGGACAACAGCAGGGATAAGATCAGGAGTTCAGGCAGGCACAGGGCCGAGGAGGGGGGATGTGTGCTCACAACATGGGGAAAAAAGGCTGACAGAAAATTTGGCCAAGAGCAAACCTCATCAGAAAGCTAAAGCTGTGAGAACTGTAGACAAAAAAAGGAATTTGGAAAGAAGTCAAGTGAAACAAAGTTTAGAAAGTGAATTGGGACTTCAACACTAAAACTCTGATGTCTTTGTTGAAAAAGGGAGTTAAAATTATGAAAAAGATAAGGAGGAAGGATGAGATGGAGAAGTCTTCCTTTATGTCTCTAATCTCTATTGGCTGCACCACTTATGTCTTCCACATCCAGCTCACTATCCCAGAAGATATTTGCATCAGAGACATTGAAATACTTCTCAGGAAGAAGAATTAAAACTATACTTTTTTGAGACTTGTGGATCACTATTCCGCTTACAAAGAGGTCAGGGTGGTTTCTAGACAAGCTTTTATTCTAATATTTATATGGTTAATGGTTTTAAGAGTCATTAAAATTTTCCTTAATTTTCTTCTCTTTTTTTTTTTTTTCCAATCAACTCCACAGTTTTTGATCCCCAGTTTATCCTATTATCACTACCCTGCTCTAATTATCTTCCTTACTGCCTAAATTAACATACATGCATTCTTTTTCCCCTCCAGGACTTAGCTTCTCATACTTTGATCTGCTAATTGCCTTTTTAATCATCTCACTTTGTTTTCTTTTCTTTTTGATACTTGAAAAGGAATTATTGACTGTAATGGCCTGAAAGGTACCAGTTTGATAACACTGGCTCCTGAGACCCTGGAGTCAGCCCCAGATATGCTGATTCCAAGGCAGCCAGTGCAGCTGCATAGCCAAAAGACAGAGCATCTCTGCATCTGGGAGGCTGATTTAGGCTCTGTCTCCAGTGTGTTTCTTGTTTTACCCTGGAACTCTTGTAATTTAAATGTCTGTCTGCAGACATTTGCACTTAAAATGTCAGCTCACCAAACCCCTGCATACTTTTTGGTAGCTACTGCCTGGACACACAGACCCAAATAAAACAAGCCTTGGAATCACATATCAATCAAAGAATGCAGTGAAGATAAACTCTGTTTTCTTTCCAAACGAGATTCAGACTCTTTATTCATCTTCAGATCTTATAATGTGGTCATGTTTCTCTCCTTCCCTCATTCCTTCTTTCAATTCTGTTTTTTCTCCATGCCAATGCTTCCTTCCTCTTAATATTTCATGTTAAATTCCACAAAGCTCTAGTTTTCTTGTTTTACTGACCCTTTTCACAGACCCCTGCTTTTCCTTTTTACAGTTATGTCTACACATTGTCAAAGCATGTAGGGCCATACTAGAAGGGATTGTGGGCTAAAGATCAAACAGGTCATTGAGTAGAGAAGTTCATGACTTTTTGGGTAACATACATCCACACGTTCCATTTGCTGTATGGGTATTTCAGACTCTAATAATCTTCACTTGACATTTCTGGATTTGTCTAGTGATGACAGTCTCTGTATATTAAGGCTAGTAAATGTCTCTATTGCAAATCACATTTATGATTTTTTTAATGTCTTGAAGACTGTCAGAGGCAGACATCTGAAGGGTGTGATTTCTTGACAGACTGTTTATGTACTAATGTGTAAAATTTCCCTAAAATCTGCTCTGTCATTTCTGTTGCCCGTAGGGTTGAGAAATTCAGTAGTGCCTTATGTTAGTGGTTGTCTAATCATCTTGAATACAAGTTCTTCCCATTGCACTATCATCATACCATAAAATGCTTCATTGAAGTTTCCTAGAAATAGAAAAGGAGTTTAAAAAGTAAAAACCACTGTTGGGTTTCCCTCTGCAAAATAAAGATTAAAATTAACAAATTTCAGTGCTTATGTGTAAAATAAGATGTGCATTTCAGGGATTGTTCTTAAATGGGAGAAAACTTTAAATCAAAGTCTTACAAAAAATGAAGTGTAAATAACTATTTTGTGAATGTAAAGGTAAAATACTGCCTTTTCTGCGCAGAAGACAGGCTGCTTGGGGAAAGAGAGGAGCAAACCTTATCTTTGTGCTAGGTCAGAGCTTTTTGATAAGGATGGTAACATGGGGGGGAAGATAAACTCATAATGGAATCCACACTATTGTTTTGTTTATTATCTCTCTAGCCAAGGTTGGTGATGCCCTGACCTCTGTGAATCCTGCCAAGCCATCTCTGAGAAGCAAATCAAACAGACAGGAAGGATGGGGGCGAGTAGTCTTAGTTATACTTGGAAATTCCTTGGAATAATTCTGCTTAATATTTCATTGTGTTTAAATGCGGAACAATTATGACCATTGCAACGTGTTTTAGCAGAGAAGCCTTTATTTCTGGCAGGGTTGTGCAGGTATCCAGATACTAGGCATAACCTACCAGATTTCCCATAGCACATTTTTCCCTAATGTGACCTCTCAGGGTCTACGGCTCTAAACAGTCCTACCAAGCAGGTGAAGATTTTCAAAAGGGAAGGGTTCATCTCATATCATAGTAAAACAGGATGTAAAAATCTTTTATTAAATGGAATGACCATGCAACTTTCTCTATTTCTGCAATATGGAAAACAACTCCTCTTCCCACCACCACATTTCACCTGGAATACACAAATTGTTATTTAAGCACATTCACAGTACTTCCCTTTGGGGTTATCCTAACCTTAAACTTTTGCATTGAAATATTGGTACAAGAAAGAAAAGATATTTCACAGAACAAAGATTCATGTTAAAACAAACGAGTAAGCAAACAAAAAAAAGGTGTAGAAGGAACAGAGTGGCCACAGAGAGATAGAGGTGAGCTGCCCTGTGAAATGGCTCAGTAATTCTGAGGTATGACACAGCAAGGTCATATGCCCAGTTATATCTGTCCAAATGTATATCAAGTCATAGATAAGAAAGAGATAGCATTTGTATTTGAAGGTAATTAAAAAGAAATCATGAAGCAAGTAACGAGATACATTGAAGCAGATAGAGTAGCAATCCAAATCTATAATTGGTGCATTAAAAAGGAAGCTTTCAATATTCACAAAGAAATGAATGTTTATTAGATACTGGATATTTTATCATGTTAACAACATAATGATAGTAGCTCAATGCATCTCCATGAAAGCAAAGGAATTACAGAAGAAATACATGTTTACTTAGTGCCTCAATGACTTAATATTTTTATCAATGCAAATATTTCAGTTTCATTGAATATAAGGTGATAAATTATCTTTTAAGTTAATTTTGGCACCTAAAGTGACAAAAAATCTATATTTTGAAATATATATTTTCTATCACAAAAGAAAACAATCAAATTAAAACCTGATTATATAATTTCTTTGCTATAAAGTCTGAAGAGTACTTAAGATAAACACTAAAGATATCATTATCAGTATATATTTATGTAATAAGTGGAGCTGAACAACTACTCCAATTAATCTTAGTTTAGTTAATTTTCCACAGGGTGGTAAAGGTCTCTCAAAGTACTAAGATTTATTATTAATGTAATAGAACAAAAAATTAAGGCTGTATTTTTTATATGGCTGAATAGAATTTTTTTCTTCCACTTTGCCTTGGAAATGATGCTAATTAATTGTTTTGTTTTGGCTGAAGAAATAAGACAGCAAAACAAATGTAATTCCATGTCTGATGCTAAAAGGATATGTCTGGACCTCTGTACCCTAGAATGTGGTTTTATTTTAGAAACTGAAAGAGATGCAGCAATAGTTTGTCTCCAAAGTGGGTGGATTTAAGGAAGGAAGACGTTTTCAACCGGTATGGCAAAACATAGTGCGAAACTGAAGACTAAAAGTTTTTTTCTGAACAAAACTACTGTCCTCTAGTTTGAAGAAAAATGGTCTTCAGAGGCAATAGATGGCATGTTCTATCTATCAATCAATCAGTCATTTCCTTGATCAATGTCTTTCACTCCTTGAAGAAATGACAATACACAAGACTTAGCTGAAGTGAAACAAATGTTCACTTGCTCATCTTTAATGTAAATGTACCTTATGGATTGTTGATCTTTCCAGAGACTACTGCTGTGTTGATTAATTGCTAATGAATGCTAATGAAGGAGTGAGGTGAATATACACAGTGATGTATTTAAGTGATGATTGATTGGATTTAACACTAGCTGTCAGGAGAGTACTTACCACATGCACAACAAGTCCATAAATATGCACAGAACTGTTAGTTGTCTTCCTGCATGTCTCTCTGGTCTTTTAAGTCGATCTGTAACAGCAAAAGGACTGCCCCTCTAGACTTTCATTGCTAAAGTAAATTCATTCCTAAGGAAGGATATTACCTCTTAATGACAGGTTTTAATTAAACATTGATGATTAGTGCACAGTTACATGACAAAATGTCGCTCGACAAGTTCCATTTTAAAAGCAGAAGTAAATTTTTAGAAAATTTTAGTAATAAAAAATGCTTAGAAACACACAAAAATAGAAAAAGACTTTACTCAAGAGAGGTCCAAAATACAGAGGGGACATTAGGCTAAACAAAAGAAATGCCATTTCCAAATTAAGAAGAGCAGTACTACATGAGATGGAGGAAAATAAATTGAAACAGCAAACTTTCTCTGGCAAGTGATACTTAGCTTGTTAGAAATTTCAGTGGTTAAGCAAAAAAAAACAGCTACTGACCAAGTAAAGAAAAGTGAAAGAACTGTTTGCTTGGCTCGAGTGCAAGGGAGGAGAGAATGGGAGGCAGAGGATGCAGCAGAGCAGACCCTGGAGCCAGAATGGGACATGCTCTGTGGAGATTATTGTCAGCTCAGATAAATTGCCCTAATGGGGAACAGCAGATATTTTTGTCATTTCAATGACAATTTCTCATTGTTCAGCAATCAATACCCCAAATCTCTTGTGCTTGTATTTTCTGAAACACCTACCATGGCTGAAGGGGCATAGGTCCCAAACACCAGTCTCAGGTGAATTCAGCACAAATGTAATGACCATTTGAAATGACCTTTCAAATTTGAAGTAAAATTCCTTTCTTCAAATGCAGCTCTTTTTCAATAATAAATATACTCTTCATACAGTCAAGCTAGAGCTTATCAAGTTGTTTATGTTATACAGACCACAAGAAAGGAATAGATAGAAACAGTTATTTCTAAATACTTTAGAGTACTCACATATTATCATGGTTATACTTTTCAACTGCCTTTGATTTTCAAGTTCTTAAATATTTTCCAGTAGGTATGCAGACCATCATGAAGATAATTTAAACCTACAGTAGCTAACAGCTGGCTGTTGAAGGTGGTTCTATACTTGTAGGAATAAGAACTGAAATTCTAACATTGGTAGAAGCATATTCAAATATTCTTAATGATTCACAAGATGTAATTTAGAGTTAGTTTTGCTCCTGCTGCTGAAATTTATATTTACTATTTTGAACTGGCATCCAGGTTTAAGAAATTGGCGTGTGTTTCCACGTGCCAAATGGGAAGGGGAACAACATAGTGATGATGAATTTCCACCTCTGGAGTGGCAGCTTGGGAAGTCACCACAATTGCTTGCTGTAGCTGTGCTTCCAGGGAGTTTGGATTCAGCAACAGCGTTTGGCAGCTGTGACGGTTTAGTGTTTGCTGTTATTTTATATATGACTAGGGGAACTCAAAAGGTGAAACAGGCTTGCCTCAAATTTACAAAAGATAGTTTATTCACACAAATAAAAAAAAAAAAAAAAGGAATAAGAAAAGAGGAAAATAAGCAAATGAAAAAAAACAAACACTTCAAAACATCCTCCCTTCTCCCCCACAAATATTCACCTTCTTACTTACAACATAAAAAGACAAAACCTGTAACTTCAGTCAGGGTGACCATTTAAAAATACTCTCCCATCCATTCCTTTAGGAAAAGAGTCTTTCTGAGTCTTATGGAGATTACGCTTCTACAGATCCTACCTATGGCTGCTGCCCGATCACTGCACATAGGTCATAAACTGATTATTGGGGTATTAAGAATGCCTCTTCCATCATCAAACTGCAAAATCTCCTTTTTCCCTAGGAGTGAAGGGCCTCACATCACTTCCAACTAGAGCCATGCATTCTCTCCTCAAAACAGCATTTTTATGTTACAGGAAAAGAAGGTCCATTCTCATTAAATACAGAAATGTTACAGCCATATGGGCTACTCCTTTTCTTCTCTTGAATAGTCTCTTTCCTCCTTCTTCTCTGACTCCATTTCATGCTGGGCCATTTTTTGGTTCAATCACTTTGTCTTGTCTTCACTCTGGGGAAAAGGGTCAGTGCTTTGAAAAGTTCATCTGCTGGCAAGGAAAGAGTTAAACATGCCTGGGGCTGCACTGATCACAAGGTCCCTGCCGCAGAAGCTGTGAAGAATTCCCGGCCATGCTGCTGGGGAGCCGGTGGATGTTTCCTTCTCCACCCCTCGGTCTCACGGCTCAGCCGCTCCCCTGCGAGGCCGCGGCTGCCAGAGGCCAGAAGGAGGGAGCGGGGTGAAGAGAGAGAGAGAAACATCCCCCCCAATCCCGGTCAGTGACAGCAGCAGCTGCCGGGGCTTTCCTTCCCCTCTCCCGCTGCTCACCTGGCCGGGCCCACCGGCATGGCCGGGCTGATCCCCCCGTAGGAAGCGCGGTTCCCGGAGCCTGGCCAGGCCTGCCCCAGGCACTCAGGGGCAGCGGGGACCAGGCCCGGCCGGGGCACGCAGCAACCGCGGCACGGTGTTACCTCGTGCAATCCCAGGGCAGAAAGGGAGAGAGGGTCCGTGATTCACAGCTTATATAGTTTCTCCAAAGAGTCTTTCTTGTCCACTCAATGGCTGAAACCAAACGTCAATCGCCAAGGGCTGGCCTCCCTAAAGGCTCCTAGGTCCTTGCAAGGTCATATTCCACTTTTAACCCATGACAGCAGTGAATAGGCAGCTGTAACTGGTACACCCAAACCTTTTGCTAGGTGAAATGAAGGAGAACATCTGCTCTTGTTTTAATGTAGAACTTCGAATTTAGAAGAGAAACTTCACATTTAGAAAAATCTACTTCAGTGCTATTCCTATAGGAAAATTTATATAATGGAGATGTTAAAAAAATGATTTAAACCTATTTAGGCAGAATGGACAAATGAGGAAGAGAAAGGCTCCGTATAGCAAAACTTGCTTCCCAGATTCTGGCATCTCAAAAGAGGTAAATCAGACCAGACAAAATAAAAGAATTTAAACAAAAAATAGTAAATGCAAATTGTAAAGTGGTTTTAAAATATTGTCTGGTCACAATCCTTCAGTTTTAGGAAAGAACCACATGGGGAAAAAAACAAAACCAAAACCAACCAACTTGACTTAGAGAGAATGTTAAAACTCCAATAATTAATTGAAGGACAATATAAAGCAATATGGAAAAAAAGGAGGATGTTCATAGTGATTAATATGAATTGAAGCACAATGGACATGATTCTGTCCTGTAGCTACTAAAAGTAGTCATACTATATGCTGACAGTAAAATGACTTATGTTCCAATGAAAACGTCAAAACAATGAAAGAAAATACTAAACAGCAGTTATTAAAGGTAGATTTTTCAACAATGACAAACACAATCCAATTGCATACTAGCATTTATATGAGTTAATCTAGGAATCATCTGAATCATTCAGCATGTTTTTCAGTATATTTGAAATACAAGAAAGACCCAAGCAATGGAAGAAAGTTGATGAGCTCTATGAAAAAGAGAACACAAAGAAGCAAATAGTAGCAAATATGTTTTCTTAATTTGATGACAGTTCCAAACAAAAATGACATATGTTTGCTTATGATAGGACTTGGTTAATAGATGATATTACTAGAATAACTCAGCATAGATTAAAAACCCTGCAACCGTAACCAATTCATCAGCTATCTTTAAATAAGATTACCAACTCCTCAATATATTGCATGTATTCACTTTTACAGTGCATTTATCTTTTTAGTGTTACTGTACAAATTTTCATTTAAGAACACAGACAAAACCTCCAATAGTTGCCACTCTTTGGCTGGCTTAAAATTTTCCAATTTGAAATGGCGCAAAATGCAATTGGGAAGAATAAGGAAGGGGTTAAAGGGTGTTAGAAGAGGTAAAGTTTCTAAAGAAATCATAAAACTTTCTTACTCATGTGTCAGAAAAAGTTTCTGGCATACTGCTGAAGGAATCCACATTGAGAGAAAGTAAAGTTGAATTTCCTGTCTAGTTTTTGAAAAGATGACCTGGGTTGCACCTGCTGAATTCCCAAGGATGTGGTAGCAGACCTAGCACAGTATTTTTCTCAGTCCTGTCTTCTCACTCATTTTGCTCTGTTGCTACGCGAGGGTTCTGTAGGGATTCTTGCCACCGCCTTCTTCATTATTCAGGCAAATGCACATGTAATCCAACTTCTCTCAAATACTATGGCTACCCAAATCACTGCATAAAAATTCTCAGCATTACTGAAGGCTGTCATGCCTTAGGAAGACTTAAAACAAGGGATAAAGTTTTTTGAGACCTTGTTTATAAATTTTATTTCAGTTTTATTTTTTTCAGTGGCTAAACAGAAAATATCTAAAATAGACTCTTTCTAATTGGCCACTTGCATGGCAGATTTGCCAGAGAGGAGTTCGATATTTGTCTGGATTTGGAGTGTTCAGGGTATTTAATGACCCAGGATTGGAGATACAGTTTTGAAAAACTGCATATAGCAACTGTGACTGGGGAAAGATTGTCAGGCAATTTTAGCCATCATTGTAGCATTTTTGTGAATGGGGGAGATTTTCAGAGGTGCTATCTTCAGAGTTTCAAACAGGAGCTGTTGATATCCCCTTGCTGTGAGGACATTGTTCTAAATCTGAAGCATGAGATTGAATAAATAGGCTGTCATTTTTGAACAGGAGACCACATGAATCTTTGCACTTGTGCACGCAAAGACTAATTGTAATAGTTCAAGAAAATAATTTTTATTATCTTTCCTCTTGTTTTATTAATCTTGCCTCAACCTGCATGACCCCAGCCATCACAGACCCTTCAGGGAGCACTGTTCATGTGTGTTGTATGAGCCATCCTACAGTGCAGCAGCACACTGTTTTATTTTATACTAACTGTATGAAATCAAAGATTTCTTCTGAGCATAATGTGTTTTGGATTTGTGATAGATCCATGTGTCTCACTAAGAACTGACAGAAAGTTGCCAGGCTGCTCTGTCTGGGCCCTGTGTCCATGTCTAGATTTGCTGTCAAGTTCTCTGGTTTAAAACATCTCTGTGATGCAGCACTCTTCTTAGCTTCTCTGGCACATCTCCAGGAGATGTGCACTGTGTTTGAAGGTGGCAAGTCTGTCCTAAACAACCCTTCAAAAGAGTACTCAGGAATGGGAAGAATGAATCCACACCACCCAGTGTCCTCAGAGGAGACTTTATAGGATGGAACAAATACACATCCAAATGAACTTGTTTCCACAGAACAACCCAAATAAATCCCCTCCCCAAACACAATGAAACAAAAGAACATCAAACATTTAGGATTAATTATGTCAAAATCTACTTCAATGAAGCACCAACAGAGCATAATTTTTTGTACTCATCAGTCAGGTGAGATAGTCAGCATTAATTCTGTGCTGGGGCATAGCTGAAGCACAACCCAACCCATTCCAGGACCTTCTGTGGCTTCAGTGATGCTCTGGTCTGGCAGGGACTGTGTGCAGGTGGTCCAAAGGCAGCATGGACCTCACTAAGCCACATGGAAGTGTTTTCAACCACTGATCACCCTACATGTGAATCATTGCTTTATCATAGCAATCACTTTGCTATGTTGCAATCATTGAGTAGTGATAATCACAAAAATGGTGTAGCAGAGAGGTCTGATCAGCTCCCATCCTGTCCAAAGCTCATCAAGACTGCTTGGAGAGAGGGTAATGGCACATGAAAAATCTGTGTGGCATTTCTGTTCCTGACCTGGTGTACCAGCTTCTTTCATAAAGTCATTAACACAAAATTAGTAATCACCCAAGAAAGGGTTGACAGAAGGAATGCACAAACAGAACATTTATATCTTAGAGCTGGCCATGGCATTATCTCATTTGTGTTAAAGGTAGAATCATAGAATCATGAAGAGGTGATTTTAATGGCTTTAAACTGAAAGACTCTAGACTTAAATTAGATATTTAGAAGAAATTCTTCACCATGAGGGTAGTAAGACATAGGCACAGGGTTTCCCAGAGAGGTTGCCCTGATCCTGGAAATGTTCAAGGCCAGGTTGGATGGGGCTCTGAGCAACCTGGTCTAGTGAAAGGTGTTGTGCTCACAGTAGGGAGGTTGGAAATAGATGATCTTTAAGGCTCCTTCCAACCCAAGCAATTCTCTGAGTCTAATCTCAGTCAGTTGTCCCTGATATTGCCAATTTTTTTGATTTTGGATTTACCTAGTCCATGAGTCATGATAATCACAACAGCTAGAAAAGACACAGCATCTGATTCAGTCTTCATAAAGCCAGCTAGTCTTGTGCTCTCTTTACACTCAGCACCTAATGAAGCTTTGACATCTACTGTCCAGTCACAATGTAGAGTTCTTGATAAAAACTACTCAAAAAAGCCCATATTCACTAGTTTCTGAAGTGAGTCATTGCTTGGAAAAAGGGACTAAAGCAAATGAAATGAGTTTTCTATTAAAATACTTCTCAGACTCCCTTTTCCCCATGACCCTCATAATAGCATGAATTTGAATGTACCCACTGAAGATTTGTTGGTTGCTAAGGTCACCCAGTGCCTTCCTCCTGTTAAAACCATAGCACTCACACAGATCAATAAAGAAATGTTTTTGATATCTGGAAAAAAAAAAAAAAAAAAAAAAAAAAAAAAGAAGGAAAAAAATTGCAAAATCTACTGGGAAACAAATATTGCTCTTTGTCTGGATTTGTACCACCACAGGATGGACTCACAAAGGCTCAGACTGGTCAACAACGGTTAGTTTCTAGATGAAAATCTCTGGGGATAAATCCAGGGATTGAAGGAAGTTTATACATAGAGAAATACTCCATATTAATCTCTGTGTTAGGTAACATATTTTGTCTGTGAACTTCTGGATGATTTTGTAAAATTGGTCCTATACATGCAGGCATACTGATTTACTATGTATGGAAATGATCTTATCTTTCAGGAAACACCACACAAGAGAAGAAGACTGGCTTTATGACACCTGCACTCCAAGCTGCTGAAGGAATTGGGAATCTTCTCAGGTAAACTAGGATATCTCTGAGGATGTCTTCTCAAATGTCCTTACATTGAAATTTGGGCCCCAAACTTCTATGCCTAATTATAAAGAAGGCAGACCTTTGGATATTAAAAATTGTGTAAATCAGAAGTTAACACTACAAATCCCTTACATACAAACACATAGTTGCCACTGCTGGGGTTTGCTCCTCCAGGAGCTTATTCTTAAAGCTAAACTGAGTCAGTCTCTGTTAACACTAAATATTAATTCATTTGGGCAACTGCCACTGTAACCAGTGATAATTTTTAGATCTGAACATCTATCTTTCTTTTAGAAGAAAAAAAAAGCCATGGAATTTTATTAGAAAACTTAATTTGAAAGCATATGAGAAACAACATGAACTCAAAGAAATCAGAACTCTTATGTCATATTACACAACTGTATTGGTAATACTGCAAAGGACAAATGTACATTTCCTAATATTCATCCATATTGATCACATATAAGAAATTAAGCTTATTTGAAATGTTAACCAGGCATATTATGTCCAACTACTTAAAAAGTATGAATTTTCCCATCCATTAAGGTTAAAAGAGATTTCATCATTAATTTAAATGAAAATTTATATCTAATTTAAATTAAAGTTACAGAGCAGAATCATTCATATTCTGGTGCTATCTTTAATATGTTCATATAAAATTCAGGTTAGTGCTTTTTTTGCTTAGTTTTAAAATTTGGGTTGGTTTAAAGATGTTTTTCATGTGGTTGAAACATTCCCCATCAAGTTCAGGGCTGCTTCAAATGCCCCCATTCTCTGAAGGAATCTGGTTAGAATCAGCTCAGCTATTGCTGTGATGCATGAGAACACTAGCTTTTCAAAAGTCATTCCAAAGCCTGACAATTTTTTCCTAAATTTTCTAGTTCAGTGGGATATTGGACCATAAGTAGGACTTCTGTAATGCTCAGCAATGCAAATTAGAAAAGAGCCATTGCTTCCTGTGCAACTCCCATGCATTAGCTCAGCCTGGCACACATTGACAGACAGTGCATCCCGAGAACCCAGCCCTTCCTTTCAAATGTATTCCCGATCCCGTGGCTCCACCCACTTTGTATAATTCTAAAGTTTTTTGGGATAGATTTACAGCATGAGGTCTATAGTCAAACAGTTTTCCTGATTTTTAGTGGGTGTGATCTGAAAGGTTTTTGAAGAGGATTTTTAGAAGTATTGGCAGATCTGATTGTCTGAGTTGTGAGAAAGTTTCATATTTGGGGCTAAGTCTCAATCTGGCAAAAATTAATCATTTGATAGTTGAACAGTCCTTCCATCACTACAGATAACATTTTCCATGTTTTCTGAAGTAAACCAGTAATCCAGTACATTTCCCACATTTCCTGTCAGAGAACAAATAACTGCTTCAAAAATTTCAGATCTTTCTTTAGCAGAAAAGAAATTCTTGAGCTCACGTGCCTTTTGTAGTAATACCGTTCTTTTGTTTTTGATGATGAACATTACAGAGGCCTCCACCTTATTAATATTTAATCTTGGGCTTAAAATAAATCATGTGATTTCTTTCTTTTAATTTACTTCAACTATCCTTGCAGCAAAATTGAAGAGGCACAGAAAAGTTTACAGCATTCATTTTAGACCTAGGAAATAGAGAATTAGATGAAACCAAAGATAAAAAACTGATGTACTTCAGGTTTCCTTTTCTCCCCCTGCAGCTCAAAACTTGAGATTTCTGTCTTGTATCATTTGTTCCCTAATTTATTTGACATTATTTTAAAAATAAAATGTGGCAGGTTAGTCACAAGTAGATGGTATAATATCCTTTGCAGCTTATTCACCCCTGATCATGTGAGCCAAGCTTACAATGGAAATATCTGTTAAATGGTGAGAACATTTTATTTCATCCAGAGAACAGCATGTCTCCTATGAAGTCTCAATATCTGAAATCAGGGGGACGAGAGAAGTCACCAGCAACGGTACTTGCAAGTGAGTGGGGTTACTGAGACAAAAAAATATCATCAGCTGGTTATGAAAAATAATCTAAAATCTTGATGTAAGTAAGGATCAACAGGCAGTCTTTCATCACTGTGTAAGACTGCATCTTAAAAGGAGTATCTGTATTAAATTAAAAAAAAAAAAAAAAAGTCCCAAACATAGTGCATGGGAATAGCCTGGCTTTTCTGAGGTTCATAGTTTCTGTCATAAATTTTTTCTGGCTTGTTAAAGTCAATCTCCCTGTCATGCTTCTCACCTACTGTGCCTCTGCTTGTGTTTCAAACCTCATTGACCACTGCATAAATGGCAAGCTAAATTTCTTGTCCTGTAGCTCCACCCTTACTTTCACTCTCAAGGTTTAAAACACATTGGCAAGACAAAGGACATTATTTGGCTTTCCAGTTCCCTAAGCTGATCCAACATATGACAGTTCAGCCAGGATAGCTGAGTGTGTCCACTGGTACCTTGCCCTTAGATTAGTTTACAGCATGCATCACCTTATACACTTGTATTTCTATTATACACAGATGGTCTTCCTGGACCAGTTATCAAGTCAGTTACAATAGGGGAAACATAATTTAAACATGCTGTGAATCCCTACCATATGGAATCACCATAAATAATGCTATATGCTTAATAAAAATATCCCCCCCNGATTCAACTTTCTCTTTTAACAGTTACACTTAGCCTGGATCAGGTATTCAATACATTCCTGTCTCTGTCCTTTTGATCTTCATTTACATAATCAAAGCCAACTGTTTTCTCCAAAGAAGAGCACAAGAAAGAAATACTGGTTTATTAATCTTTTCTGAAACTAATGCATTCTTGAGCTGAGCACTGTCTGAACTCAGAATGATTTACATTCTTGTTTATTCCAAAAAGGTATTGTATTTTCTCCCCACTTCCCTCCTAGCAGTCCAAAAGATTTTCAAAGTGGTAAAACCTTCATGTATTGAGCAGGTGAAGTTAAACACATACTATTTTCAAGATTAGTCTCACTCTTAACACAGCTTTTTTTTTCCCCCCAATGAATTTGAAAAACAAAGGAAAGAACATGGAAATAAATTAACTGTATTATACTTCTTTAATTACTTTAATCACTTTTTGTTTTTGACATTGCACACAAATCCATCCACTTGAAAGGTACAGGACCAATGCAGTTCAGTACCATAAGGCATCTTGGCTTAAAATCCATACCCAATATGCTAGCACGGCTTTTCTGCAGCCAGCAACTTTTGCTGCTTGGTAAACAACTAGCTTGATAGCACAAGATATTGCTTTGCATACTATGAAATAATTAGGATATTAAAGACACTTTTGTGTGCTGATGCTTTTGCAGTTAATCTCCTGGTAAGTTTTCCAGGAACTTGAGGCTGGCCAGGCCCTCTGCAATGACTGCTGTTTGACTGTGTTTGTATGTTTGTGTTGCTGCTGTGTCCTGGCTCAGCATGAGTTTTGAATTGAGGGTAATGCAGATGCAGTGCAGGGAGGGCTCCATCTCTGAAGCACCATCTCACCTGTGTCCCCCTGTGAGACCAGCACGAAGCTTTGATGTCTGTGGGACAGGACTGAATTGTTGTGTATGCAGCCATGTGACTGAAATCAGAAGCCTGAGCAGGGCATATATGCAGATTGAAGGCTTACATGGAATTTTAAATAGTTGAAGGAAGTTAGTTAAATTTAATTAACTGAGAGTATTAGCTGTCTCTCTAGACTTCCTCCTCCTTCCCACAACTGTGCATTTGAAGGAACTTGACAAGAAGCTATATGCCTTAAGCAGCATAGTGAATAAAGAAAGCTGACCGCCTACAACTTGCTGCCATGTCTTCTTCTGTGTCCCCTTTGGGGCAACAAAACAGAGACAGCTGAGAGATCTTTAAAGCTATTGGTGACCATCCAAATCACAGGAGCTAATTTAAAAAAAATAATTATCTTTAGTTTCCGAAATTAAAAAAATGGCCCTTGATCATCTAAATCCAGATTAGGCAATACCATCCAGTCAGCCAGAGAAGTCTCCCACCTGCACACCCACCCCAGCCCAAATGAAGAGCAATGTGTCTCATATTGGTGCAGGAGAGCCATGGTGAATCGAAGGCAATGGTTGGCAAATCCCACTGTGCCAGGGAGGGATACAGCAGCAAACATTCAGTGACCTCCCTCAGTGCCAGGACAACTGCAAAAGATGAAAAAGGCCTAGGAAAGCAAGTTCCATCCTCAGCCCTACTTTGCGAGAAGGAGAGATCTGTTTTCTTCCGCCTTCTATTCTTTAGGAATATTTCTACCCACAGCTTGAGGCAAAGTAAGGCAGAGAGAAAGGAAAATTCCAGCAATGTGTGGTCTCTCCCTGTGAAAGAGACAATGTTCCCCATAGCCATTAAGGCCAGCTGAGGTCCCACACTGCTTCAGGTGAGACTGCACTTCTTCTATAGCAAAACACACCAGTGATGACTTAGAAACTATCCAGCAGTTTATGGGTTTTACTATTGGGCACTAAAAAAAGGAACATATCCAGTTAATAAAAACATGAGTGGTGTTTCTATTCACCAGTAGATATTCAGGGTGCAGATTTTGTCCTCAGCTCCTGAGAGATTTAAAAGTCACAGTGCAGACTTCCTCCCAAATACATGATGGATTCATGACCACTAACAAATAGCTTGGGAAAAGTCTGGGCTAAGTTGTCACAACTTCCAGGACATGAAAAGCTAGGCCTGGCATCAATGCACATTGCTGGCATGTTTTCTGATTAAATCAAACTTTGGGCAGCTAGAGTTGTAAAACAGGCAATAAACCTTTTATAACACATCATAAATAAGAATGCTCATGCTGACAGTTTGATTGAAATGTGCACTTCTTCATACCTCACATTTTGTGATCTATTGGTTCCTGCACTCCTTTCTTTACACCTACATCAACTGGATATTTCCCCACACTTAGGGAGGGAGGGAAGCTTATAG
Organism: Aegithalos caudatus; assembly: GCA_013389925.1. NCBI lineage: Eukaryota > Metazoa > Chordata > Aves > Passeriformes > Aegithalidae > Aegithalos > Aegithalos caudatus. Next base: position 1,977,714 of record WEIU01001424.1, read on the forward strand.
AAGGAAGCAAGTTTTCTGGAAGTAATTAGTATGCAAGCTGCTTTAAGTCTGGAGGTTCTATTCTCAAAAGTTACACTTAATTTATTATTCTATGCTTGTGACTTTCATGCTTGGGTTTGGTACATGGTATACTGGGAACATAGAAAATCTTACCAAAAACTAGTGATTCAAAAGCATGAATTTGCTTACTCCTTCCTCATTCTTTCAGTTTGCTTTCTTGAAATATTCAATGATTTTTTTCATTCATGGCTGTTAGATCTATTCAGTTATTTACAGGTACATCTGTGTCTCTCATCACTGGCAGCCCTGAGAGATGAAGGCATGCATTCATCCCTGCATTCAGCAAACAGGGAGATTAGGTACTTTGCCCTTAGCCCCATCCGATCACTCTGTGACAGATGATCCTCCAGCAGCCCCAGGCCCTGCACAGTTTCATATCTGACCATGGAGAAGGACTGAGGAATAGGATTGAGCATGGCTCTAGCCCAGGAATGGGAGAAATATGGGGTGTGGACCAGGAAAAGCCAGTTGAGACCAGTGCTGAGACCAGGTCAGCTGAGCACAAGAATGTCTCAGCCTGCTCCTGACCCCACAACATCTCTACCAGAGACGTCTCTACTGGATCTCAAAGTGAGCCTAAAGAAGGCTGAGTGGGCATCAGAAATGGAAGGGACCCCCCACTTCAGCTCTTGCAGAGTAGAGCAGGTGATATTTCCCCTGGTAGTGGTGTGAAAGCTACAATGCAGAGAGGAGTTTTGCTGTCATCCTTGAAGTGAGGATCAGTCAGGAGAAGAGGACTGCCTTTATGAAACTCATGCTTGAACGATATGTACAACTTACATTACACATTTCTTATGCCAAACTTGTTCTGATGGGCAGATATTTGTGTGTGTACACATAAACCTGTACCCAAGTTACTTCAAAAGTACCAAACACATTTTGTATTTCATTGTAAGGTTTTGCCTGACACTAAATGACTTGTATGATAATTTGCAGCCTGGAGTGGCATTTAACCACCACATCTTTAAACATAAATATTTCTACTGGAAACACGGAATGTATTGGGTTTGCATGGCCCAGTTTGGGAGCGGGGGGGCTACAGGGATGGCTTCTGGGAGAAGCTGCCAGAAGCATCTTCCATGTCCAGCAGAGCCAACACCATCTGGCTCCAGGAATGATGTGCCACTGGCCAATCAAAAATGGTAAAATATTTAGGAAGAAGAAAAAAAAGTTATTGCACAGTTGTAATTGAGGCCACAGAAGAGCAGGGTGAGAACATATGAGAGGAACAACTCTGCAGACACCAAGGTCAGTGAAGAAGGAGGGGAAGGAGATGCTCCAGGTACAGGAAGGTGGGATTTCCCCTACAGTACCTGGTGTAGACCATGGAGAACTACAGTAATGCACAGATCCACCTGCAACCCAAGGAGAAGACCCACACAAGAGCAGGTGGATGCCTGAGAGGAGGCTGTGATCCTATGGGAGGCCTGTGCAGGAGCAGGCACCTGGCAGGGACCTGCAGATCCATAGAGAGTGGAACCTATGCTGGGGCAGATTTCCTGGTAGGATTTGTGATCCCCCCACAGGGACCCACATTGGAGCAGTCTGTGCCGAAAGGACTGCACTCTGTGGAAGAGTCACCTATGTTGCAGCCTTTAGTGGAGATCTATTGCCTGGACTCATGATGGGGAAGTTTACAGAGAACTGTCTCCCATGGGAGAGACCCCACGGTGGAGCAGGAGAAGGGCTCCTTTACCCAAGCATTGGCAGCATCAGTAAGTGATGAACTGACCATAACTCCCATTCCTTGCCTCCCTGCACTGCTGGAGGGAGAGAGAAAACGAGCTGGGAAGGAGGAAGGGGTGGGGGTAAGATGTTTTAAGGTCTTATTTTACTTCTCATCATCCTGCTCTGATTTTGTTAGAAATAAATTGTCTTAATATTAATATTAATATTGAATATTAATTATTATTAATATTGATCTAAAATAATGTCTCTAATTTCAGCCGGTTTTGTCTGTGCTGGTATTTGGTGAGTGATCTCTTCCTGTCCTTATCTAGGCTCATAAATCCTTTGTTATATTTTCTCTCCCCAGTCCTGCTGCTGAGGGGAGTGATAGAGAGGCTTTGGTGGGTGTCTGGAATCCAGCCAGTGTCAACCCATTACACAGACATGGCCCAAACTCTGGCAGCACTGCCTTAATTAGCACAGCACTGTATAAATCACAGCTTTCTGCCTGTCACTACCACTCAAGGCCCCAGTGAGACTCCAGGACAGGTCAATGTGTAGGGATGATCGCAGGGAGAGTGACAGCGCACATCTGAGCTCCCGCAGTTTCAATTGCAGTGATTATTAATGTGAGAAAGCCAGAATGATGGAAAATGGCTCGAGTTCCAGTAGAATTCATAGCCTTTAGTGCCGATGTCCCTCAGCCTTGACCAGCTGTTACACACCTGGAAGTGTAATACTGAAATATTCTCTTCATTTTTTCTTTCTTACTCCTTATGAGACTAATGATGGGCAGAGCAATATGGAGCATAATTATAGAGGCCCACTTGCAGACAATGAATTTCAAGCAGAAATACTACACACTGCTAAAAACATTTTCCAGTTGATAAAATATCTTAAAGCTACATTATACCAGTAGCAGTGTTTTGGTCCTATAGGAGCAGCATTGTGAATTTTCTTTTTGTTTCTTTGTATGTACATAAATGTATCTATGTACAAGCAAAAGATGACAAGCTAATGAAAATGGGGAAAAAAAAAGTAATTCATCCTCTAAAAGTAATTCCTACCTCAAAATGGTTAAAGCATGTGTAAAAGGTTACTCAAAACATTTTCTTGAGTGCAGGGTATCCTGCATCTCTATGGATCACTTAGCAGTCTCAATTTTAAGGCACTTCCGGGATCATCCAAAACCAAAGCACCCAAATTATTACAGGTGTGTGTATAATTTGATGTCACATAGTATCACAAAATAGTTTGGGTTGGAAGGGACCTTTAAATGTCATCTAGTACAACCCATCTGCAATAAGAAAAGACATCGTCATCTAGATCAGGTTGCTCAAAGCCCCATCCAACCTCAACTTGAACATCTCCAGGGATGTGGCATTTACCACTTCTTTGGGCAACCTTTGCCAGTTCTTATCATTATTTTTCCAGAGATAACTGAAGTTTGATCCTGTTGAGTCAGAAAGATGCCTCTCTTTAGGAACATTTTCTAGCTCTGCTACATGTGACAAAGCTCTTTGTCCTCTCATCATTATTCATTATATCCATTATCCAGGCCGGATATTTGTATTTCACTGAATCCATGCAATACATCTTGTCCTTTCACCATCTAGAGAATGCAAACTAGAAAAGGACGGTTTTAATAGGAAAGAATTTAGAAAGAGATTTTTGTAGCATTGAAGCCAAAGAAAGTCTTGCAGATCTTTTCCCTAAGTTCTGGCTACAAGTTTAACTGAGTCATTTTGGATTGATTTGAGCATAATCATCATCTATTGGTAACTGATGCTGAGACTGGAAAAAAGGCAAAAAAGAGGAATATTTTTTAATCTGCTGTCATTACTGTAGGTAGAAATTTCATGAAATTATGTTGCTGATCAACTTAGTGGTGCTGTTGATGGACTAAGTGCTTTACTGGCAAGGGAAGAGATATGGATGATATGAAGAAATATGGAAGAAATATGAAGATATGGAATGATATGAAGACTATGGAAGTCCTCTATGTGGACTTCTGTAGGTCTTGTGACATGATCCTCAACAACATCCTCCTCTCTAAATTGGAGAGATATGTGTTTGATGAAAGAACTGTTTGGCAGAGGAAGAATTGGTTGGACAGTCATGTCCAGACAGTAGTGGTCAAGGACTCGATGTCCAGATGGAGCTCAGTGATGAGCAGTGTTCCACAGAGTTCTCTGTTGGGACTGGTAGTGTTTAACATTCTCATCAATGACAGAGAGTAGGGTTGAGTGCAGCCTCAGCAAATTTGCAGATGACACCAAGCTGGGAGACAGGATGCCATCCACAGGGACCTGCACAAGCTCAAGAAGTGGTCCATGAGGATCTCATGAGGCTGAAAAAGGCCAAGTGCACCCGAGCCAGGGCAACCCCCAGTATGGGCACAGGATGCAGTCATTGAGAGCAGCACTGCCAAGAAGGACTTGGGGATGCTGGTGGATGCAAAGCTGGAAATGTCCGTGTCCATGGAGGGAGTTTGAACTAGGTTCTGTTTAAAATCAATTCCAACCCAAACCATTCTATGAAGAGATTATGATGAGGAAATCATGATAGACACAGAACTGTAATCATTCCCCAATATGCCTTCACTTGATATATGAAGTCCCCATGTAATAACAGTAGTAATCAAACTGCCCCATCATTTTTCCTGAATGAAACTTATGCTTTCTCTTTCTTCCCTCCTCTCAGACACCATTAAACATCTCCAAATGTGCTTACAATTACTTATCTACCTCTGGTAAAACAAGAGGTTTTAAACATTAACCTACTACAAATGCAGAAAAAAAGGAGTTTGTATGTATTTTCATCCATTGTTAGCTGTTTGTTAAAGCCTTGTTTGTTTTCATGCCTTGTCTGAGATCTTGAAATAATATATTTAATAAAATCATGGCAATGACTCACAGTTTCTCTAATAGAGTTGTTTTCATTTATGTTGTATACAGAAACAGCTCTGTTAATAAAAAACATATATAAATAAAGTAGCTCCAGAAAGGAATGCTGATTCATATAAGAAAACCCTGGACAATTAGGAACTAATGTCTGTAAAATATTCTGTTGCCACAAGACACACACAAACTGATTGAAGACAGACATTTCTATGAGAATTTTGTTGAGGACAGCTTTATAAATAGATGCTCAATAATAGCAGACCAGATGTTCAAAATGAATTGTCAAGCAAGGGTTCTTGTAACCAAGCTGAAGAAGGCCATCAAAGCAATTGTTTCACAACTTCAGATCACATTCTGAGCCTATTAGCCTACTGTCAGATATTCCTGGAGATGATGAAGTGCTCTCTCCTGTCAGAAAAGCCAATGCCACTTTTGGAAGAGTGACTGAAATAAAAGATTGGGCTGATTTGTTATGTATGTGTATGTAAACAGGCATTTTGTGCTTCCATGGTGCTTTTTAGAGATACAGCTCTTGCACGGGTCACTGGTGAGCTATCATATGTTATTGCATCCATCAGTTCACCCACGTGGGCACAGGTTGAGTGGTTGTAATAGAAAGAACTAACAAAAAAACCCCAACAAATCCAAACAAACAAATAAACAAACCCTCCATGAGTCTATTATTCTATTAATCTACACACCTGAAAGTCAAGTGTCTGGTTTAAACATCAGGTTCCTCATGTAGTCACTGGAGGAAAAGTTTGCCTCCAAAGGGTCATTTGTCTCCTAAGTTAGCTATGAGTTATTTCCCAATTTTAGCTGTCACTCTCCAATGGCTATAGAAACAAAACACTTTATTTATCAGGTATGTGACATGATCTCAAAAGCCAAAACTCAGATATCTGCTAATATATTTTCCTTTAAGAAACTCTACAGAAGGACCAAAAGGAACTTGTATCTGCAAAGTTAAGATCTCTTCGGAGTACACATTTTTTAAATAGTAAAAAATCCAGGTGTGCTGGATAAAACTGAATTGAAACAAATGATTTGGAACCAACTGTCTCTACCCTATCCTTTGTTCCTTGCATGCCAATATGTTTCCTTTGGAGTTTCCCTTAATCCAGCAATTTTATGTCACAACCAATTCTGGAAAATATGAGTCCTCTGAAGACGTCTCTTTCTTTCCATCACCTTTGAAACTGTTTGTGTTTTAGGTCCCAGTCTGAACTCAATTTGTCTGTCCCACATTATATTTCAAAATTTTCCTGCTTAGGCAGTATTTGGTTGCTCTATAGTAAGGGAAATTGGTTTTTTGGGTTTTTTTTTTTTTTTT
>WEIU01001424.1:1983753-2049391 GCA_013389925.1 Aegithalos caudatus
TTTTTTTTTTTGGTTTTGTTTTGTTTTGTTTTTTGTTCAGGAGATTCTACTTAACCCAGAGTGGAGACAAGAAAGGTAAAGCAGTAGCCTCCTTCCCTGTTTTTCTACTTTACCCAGAGCTGGGTGAGAAAACAAGTTTCATTTGATTTGCATAAGCAGAATAATACTACTTAACTTTGGATTTGTATGTGGAACAAAACAGCAAGCTTTCCATGGGAAAACCATATTGTGTGTGGATATGCTTGGTATTTTCCTTCCAATATGGTAATAAATTTCACAGACAAATTCTGCAGCATGTAGGGAGAAGTATTCTATTTACTTGCATTAAATCTGCTGCCTGGCAATTTTATTTGATGGTCTTTGAAAAGAATAAGAATATTTTGGGAAATATTGAATAAACATTCTTCATTCTTCATCACCATATTACTTGTGATTTTATGTATGTCAGTCATATCCCTGTTAAGTCATCACTTTCCTAAATAAGGTCATTGTAGTTTGCAAAATCAAAGACATGAGAAGAATTACAGAATCAGTGAAGGGTGGAAGGGACCACTTTGGGTCATCTGGTACAACCTCCCTTTCATGCAGAGTCATTCTAAAGCATATGGCACAGGATTGTGTCCAGATGGTTCTTGAATTCAATTTCCAGTGAGGGAAACTCCACAGTCTTTCTGGGCAGCCTGTTCTAATGCATGGTCTCCCACATAATGAGTTCTTTCTCATATTCAGATGGAAATTCCTGTGCATCAGTTTCTGCCCATTGCCTCTTGTTCCATCACTTTGCACCACTGAGAAGAGCCTGGCTCCATCCTTTTGGCACTCTCCCTTCAGACACTTACATACACTGAGGCCTCAGTAGGGCTGAGTAGAGGGGCAGGATCACCTCCTTCAACCTGCTGGCAATGCTCTGCCTGGCACCCCAGGATACCATCAGCCTTGGCCACAAGGACACACTGCTGGCTCATGGTTAGCTTGTTGTCCACCAGGACCCCCAGGTCCTTCTCTGCAGAGATGCTTCCAGCAGGTCAGCCCCTATCCTGTTCTGGTGCCTGGGGTTGTTCCACCCCAGGTGCAGGACCCTGCATTCACCTTTGTTGTATTTCAGATGGTTCTTTGCCCATCCCTCCAGCCTCTCAGGATCCTTCTGAAGGGCTGCACAGCACTCTGAGGTATCAGCCACTCCTCCCAGCTTTGTGTTGTCAGGGAATTTGCTGAGGAGGCCTCTGCTCCTTCACCCAAGTCATTGGTGAAAAGTAAAACAACACTGGGACCAGTATTGAGCCTTGGGGGACCCCCCCAGTGGCAGGACTCCAGCTAGACCTTGTTCCACTGATTACAACTCTCTGGGATCTGCTGTTCAGCCAGTTCTCAATCCACCTCTCTGTCCACTCACCCACTCCACACTTACTGTATTTGCCTGTGATGATGTGAGAATGTCAAAAGCCTTGATGAACTTGGGGTAGACAATACCCCCTGCTGTCCCGTCATCCATCCAGGCAATTGTTTCATCATAGCAGGCAATCAGGCTGGTCAAGCATGATTTCCCTTTAGTGAATCCATACTGACTACTCCTGATCACCTTCTTGTCATCCATGTGGATAGTGATGGCCTCCAGAATGAGGTGCTCCATCACTTTTCCAGGGATTAAGGTGAGGCTGACTGACCACTAGCTCCCTGTGTCTTCCTCCTTGCCCTTTTGAGGACTGGGGCAACATTTGCTTCCTTCCAGTCCTCAGACACCTCTCCTGATGTCCATGATCTTTCAAAGATGAGTGGCCTCACTACAATGTTTGCACAAATGCTGGAATTTCCCTTATTGCTAAGACAAGCCACAAAACAAAGACAAAATTATTACTAAATGTTACCCATAGTTATGGAAGTATGAATATCTCTGGAGGTATTTAAAAGAAGTGTAGACTTGGTCTAGTGGTGGATTGGCAGTGTTCACTTAATGGTTGGACTCAATGATCATAAAAACCCTTTCCAACTGAAACAATTTAATGATTATCTGACTTCATGTCTTCTCCAAGTAGCTTGGATCTTAATTTTAAAACCTTCTCCAAGGGAAAGCAAGAGAAGTTGTACATACCACTCTTAGTAATAAGGAAAAACGTAAGTGCTATATAGTGCAGTTGACTAAATGCCATTGTTATTTTTCAGCATTATTCTACCATATGTTTAGAGTCACTGGGACTGCAGAGCTGTGAATACCAGCCACACAAGCTATCAATTAACTGCTCCTGAATGCCTCCATATTCTTGCTATACATCACTGTGGCTCCTCTAACCTTTGCAAGATGTTTTCTTCAGTCTTTTTAAACAGCATTTGGATGCTGTTGGTAATTTGAAATCTAATCATTACAGTGGCACCAAGGGAACATATTCATGGCCTCAAATCCCATTGTAGAAGGCTTTGCACAGATCCACGTAAGGATACAAAATTGCTCCAAGCTGCATATAATTTAAAACTAAGAAAAAATGCTTCAAATTCATAAAAAGTGGGATTCTTCTCAATAGTTCCAGATAGTGCTGGTGCAGATATTGACAGGTGAGCTAGTGATCCTCAATTTCCTCTGCAACTATTGAAGAGAAACAGGCGCTCTACATATCAGCTCACTGGATCTGACCTGTCATTTGCTTAATTTCTTTCTATCTTCTAAAGAGAAAGTTGAAATGTGCTGTTTCACAAATACCTACATCTAGAGATTCCTGCATCTAGTCAGATGTAAACCATGCACACAGACATAGTGATCAGCAGGATGGTGATGGCTTCAATATGGTGCTAGCTGAGTAGGTTTTACAGAAAAAAGTGCCTACTTTAAAGTGGCTCAGTGGGTGCTTTGGGGAGCCATTCATTATCATAACTCGGAGAAAGGTAGTATTCTCATTAAGAAATAAAATTATGGGAACTATATGAGAGCCTTAGATGATGGGGCAGGTAAGAAATGTATCTTAGAGAAGTTAGAAAAGACTGCAAGAATGAGTTATGACATGGAGTGGGGAACTATAAATATCTCAACAGAAAATTGTATCCGTTTAAGAGCAGCATAGCAATATTGTGCCAATGAAAAGCAGTTGTGGAGTTTGAGGAACAAGTTTACAAGGCAGAGAGGTTAAGATGTGTGTTTTAGCTGTGTTTGTCTTGGCCTGACTATTGAATTTTAAGAGACATTAAGTTTTCATTTGGACATAGGGAAATAGACGTGGAGTAAAGACAACTTTTTGTCACAGTCACATTGGTTGGTTCACAGATGACACACAAGAGAAAGTGAGAACACTCAAATCAAAAGTATTATAAAAAGTAAGGCCTTACTGAGTGTCACTCTGCTCTCCCCAGTATGGAGGAGAACAAGAAAATCTTCCAGAAGACTTCCAGAACAAGCAGTTAGGTAGACAAAATGAGGGGGAAAAAAAAAAAAAAAAAAAAAAAAGAGAAACCATACTTAAGCTAAAAAAAACAAAAAGGATAAGTGTTTCAGAAGTACGCGCTTATTTGTGTTCAAGTCAAAAGCACCTTACTGTCATGAGTGAGAAGTGAAATTCCACACTGCAGCTGGAGCTCAGAGGGAAACAGAGAGTGGGCAGGGGCTGGAGAGGCAGGTTGGTGTGAGCTGGACAAGAGTTAACTTGCTTGTATTGTTATGGAAAAAGGGCCAGTGTATACTGAGAAGCCAAGGAGAAGGATATGGGATAAGGTGGGAATCCTGGAACAGCTAAGGAGTAAGAAAAAAAGGCATAGAGGGGAGCTGTCTGCATTATGAAAGAAAAAGGAAAGTAAGGTCAGGGTATATTGTGTTTCGTATTTATATATTAAATATATAATATTTCCTTGGGAGAAATGGAGAACTGTAGTGTAGGCAGACAGAGATAAAAGCAGGAATGAAGAGAGGGTAGAAAAGTGAGCGACAAGTGGTGAAAAGACAGCTGCTATTATAGGTGTAGGCACAGTGGAAAAAGCAATTTATCTCTGAAAGTGACAAAGACAAGCGATTGTCTGAGATGAGATCTAGAACAAAGTAAGCAACAGTGCTTTATGAGCCATTTTCAAAGGTCATCTTGTAATTCTTTGCTGTGATGCCTTGAGACAGATGAAATTAATTTATAATTTGATAATTCAAAAGGACAATAAAAGTGTAACCTTAATTTACAGCTCATTGGAGCACTAAAGGAAACATCAGCAAAGCTGTATTATTATTTTTTTAAGTGGCAAAAATATGATCACAAAACTTCCATTAACTGAATTTTAGGCTAGACTGGTATTTTGATCTTTCTGATTATAGTTTTTTAGAAAGTCTGGGCTAAAATCTAAAAAGACGCACCACTGTGATTGAAGAAAGTGTATCCAGTACTTCTAAAAACACACACTTTAATAGCATAAAATGTTGTTAAAAACATTTTTGCTTGAAAAGTTCTTCCAGAAAAATCTTCAAATCCTGCTATTCCATAAATACAGAAATTTCTGTCATTTCACTTCAGTGAAGTGTTAAAGAGCAGAACTATACAGGTCTGTTTAATGGATGTCTGTAGGTATTTCACTTGAGGCAATACCGGTTAGAGTGGTTAAACCACACTGTGAATTTTTTGATGCAAATTACTTTTTTCACTAAAAAAGCCTAAGTCAAAACCAGAACTATTTTAAGAGTGCTGGTTTCAGCATAACCATCTTGGGTCCCAGCTGGCAAAAGGCTCTTTGGAAGCAGGTTGAGACACTCATTCTATGAGAAATGCAGATTTGAGTCCCTCTTCTGTCTGATTTAGAGGGGTAATTCTGGGTGACTAATGGATGCTTTTGGCTGAGTACCCTCCAGCAGTTCCTGAAAGGCTTGGCTGTTTTTATTCAAACTAGGAACATTTCTTTTCTGAATTTCAAAATGTTCAAAACAGCTTGATAGCAACTAGCAACTGTTAGATCACATACAGAAGGCTCAGGCTTATTTATTTTTTTTATTTACAGGTGAGATCCTAGGGATTTGGATTTTACCTTCTAAAGATGAAAATCCTGTTGCCTCTTTATACAAAGCTCAAGAGTCATGTAGATTCCCTAAACAGAAAGTTAGAAAGGCACATGTAATTACTTCAGATCCATCTGTAAAAACATGAAAAAGAGAAGTGCAAATCTCACCATCCAAATAAAATCTCCTTTATAAAAAGGTATGTTCACATCTTCGTGGTCAGCAGCTTTAGGCAGCTGGGGCCCACAGCTAAGAAAAAATACAATTCTATAGTTATATAGATTAGAGCAAGAATGATTGTAATTGCCTACATTCACTGCCAAGATGTTTCTACAGGTTTACATTAGAAGATTTTTTAAAGGCTTAGGAAGGCAAATAGCTGCAATTTAGGAAAAAAATAATTATTAAGTTTTGGACATTGCACAAGAAAACAGGAGGCTTTAAGTTATATTTTTCTTTTTCTAAGTAAAACATGGTTTGGCCAGTCAGGCACACAAAAGCTGTCAATTATCTGTTGTGAGAAAAATATAATTTAAGAATAATGTCTAAACAACATCTGCATTGTACATACCTGTAAGTTACCTAAATGGCTAAGAATCTAAAAGTTGACATGATTTATGCTAGTTACTGACGAGTCTTTAAAAATGTTTCTTTCTCACTTAACATGATTTATTCAGAGGTTTGAGGGTGCTACAAGGAGAAGGAAGGGCATAATTATTTCTATTTTACTGCTGAGGAAGAAGAAAGCAGAATCACTGTGACATATCCACCTTCCTGGAAAGGTTTGGGGGAAGGCAGGATGGAGAAAAAAAATCTTGCTCTTGCCTGTGCAGCTAAGTTCATCCCCAGAACAGTTGGATTTTACTGGAGTTGAATAACTGCTGAGTAGTACATTCACAACTATGCACAAAAAATGCTAGCTCCTGATTTGATTCAGCTGCATTCCTGCCCTTTTTTGTTAGTCTTGTTTCAATCAATTTTCTCTGCATATGAATGTTGGTGAAGGCAACAGATATAGAGGGGTACACATATTCATGGAGGAATAGGAGTTTGAAAAAGTCTACTCATCTTCTGTTTATTATTCATGATTCACTATTCATCATTCACTTTTTTTGCTATTCATAAAGTTTCAGGCATCCAATCAGGAGCAGAGACTAGGATGAATAATGGAAATACACAGTTCACAGATAATACTCAGGCTGTAATTTGTACAGGCAAATGATCTGACGAACATTTATAAATAACTGTAACAGTACTTTGGTGGCACAAAAGAAAATCTGCCCTCAAGTAAGAGGCAGAGAAATGAATTTGATTATGTCTAGAAGCATTAAGCGAGTAACCAGAATAGATAGCAAACTCCTGTAATATAACCTGGCTTTTTCCAGGAAGAGAGAAGGTCATTAAACTATGAAAAATGCTCTGTCTTATGATGATGCAGGATTATCATTTTAACAGTCATCACTGGGGAAAGATGGACCAGTACCCACAATTGGATTGAGAGTAATCAGGTCACAGATCTGACAAACCCAGTGACTGCCATTCTAGGAACAGGAGAGCTATATCACACCCTGCTGTTCTGAAGGGAATTGCTTTCTGTGCTATGTACTCCACTCCCAACTGTTCAAGGATGGGCCATTTCCCAGCACCTGATCTGCTGTGTTTGCTCTGAGATGTTGAACACTGCACCAGCTATTCGAAAGTTCATAACATCTGGGGAATAGTGGTTGCATAAACCTTTTCCAGGTTAAGGGGCATGGTAGAAAGATTGAGGAATCCCTCCCCAGAAAACAGAAATGCACAATGTCCTGAGCTGGTTAAGGCAGGAGCTTGGCTCTTTCAATTAACAAATCACAGTGAGGATGAGGAGTTGCTGTCACTGCCAGCAGTCTCTTCTGTAGTGCTGTGGGCATGGTCCAGTTCCCCATCCCAGACTGACAGCTTTCTTATCATATCCTATTATTACCTTCCACAGCTTTATCTATTATACAGCCATTAGCTGTTTCTTACTCCTGCAGCAGTATTCAGGTCAGATGCAAACACTTTAAGAAAACCTACCAGCTTTTTGACTTTAAGATGTAGACATCCTGAAGGGAGTACATAGGCATTCTGGGGCAGTGCAATTTACAGTCCAAGATATTAGTTTCAACCACAGCTAATTTGACAGTAATTATGCTAGGCTATGTTAAACAACAAAAATCTACTTTCTTAAACCAACTGTTACAGCTTTACCCTATCCTTTCCTACAAGAGAAAATTAGAGCAACAGAGAGATGAAAAGATCCTGATCAGTGAAAAAATCCTCTAATCATCACAAGCAAGCCATGCCATGTAATTGTCTTCATGAACTGCTCAACTCAAACACACTCAAAGCCAAATTGTGAGCAGCATACAAGCTCATAAAGAAAAACCTCACATGTCCCTCAATTTTCTAACACCTTTGCCCATCTTATGTGCCTGGTAAACTCCCACTTCTATGCCCTGTTATACTGAGAGCAAGTGGAAGAACAGCCACTCTACTTATGACTGTTCTTATTTTTAGGCATTTTCCCCCCTTTCCTTTGCATGAGGGAGAAATGATCCCAAAGTGGCAAGAAGGAAGGAGTGAGAAAGAGTGGGAAAAAAACAGGATAGGGAAAAAAAGAGAATGGAGCCTCAGCATGATGAGCTAGGCAGAAGGAGGCATCTTCCAAGTGTGTCCCACGCAGCTGTGCCACAGCTGGTCATGCTGTGACTGGGGCAGCGTGCAGGGAGTGATGGGGTTGCAGCAAGGCAAGAGCAGTGACAAAGTGATGTGCTTTCAGCCCTTGAATCTATGCTGAGACTTGCTCACAGGAGAAGCAAGGAGGAAGAAAGGCAAGCAGAGGAAGGAAAGCAGATGGAGATAGGGGTAGGAGACAGGAGATAGAAGTTTGGTTTGTGGCTGGTGGGAATGAGAAGGTATCAGGAGAAAATGTGAGGAGAAAGAGAAGTAAACCCAAATCCAGTGAGAAAAAAGTGGAGGTATTTGGAAGCTTTTAGGATGTGGGAGGAATCAGGGAGTAAAATTGTGAGACAGTATATACTGGTTTACAACTTTATGCAAGAAACTAGTGCAGACTCAGGTATTAGTTTCAGCAAATCTATGGAAGGGTTCCAAGTCTATCATGTTTTAATCCCAGCAGGCAGCTAAACACCATTAAGCCAGTGGTTCAGTCTCCCTCTGGAGAAGAGAATCAGAGAGGTGAAAGTCTAAAAACAAGTGATGCAGAAGAAAACCAATTGCTCACCACCAAATAGAAGATGCCCAGTCAATCCCTGAGCAGTGACAGCCCTGGCCAACCTTCCTCCCCCACCACATTTTAACACTGAGCAAAATACACGTGGTGTGGAATGGCCAGTTGGGGTCAGCTGTCCCAGTGTGTCCCTCCCAACCCCTTGTGCACCCCCAGCTCCCTCACTGGTAGGGCAGCATGAGAAGCAGAGAGGTCCTTTGACTATGCAAGCCTTGCTCAGCAATAGCCAGAACACCCCTTTGATATCCATTGTTTTCATCAGGAATTCAAAAGAGTAACTCAGGGTGTTGGTTTATATATATGTTTTTTTAGGAGCTCTGTGAATTGAATTTTGGTCTATATTCACAGCTCCTTATGCTTGGGAAAGATCCATTATTTCTACCTAAGGAAACCAATAATGACTTTATCACATCAGGAAACTTCCCAGTGAGAAAGTTTGGGGGTGAGGAGGGAACAGTGTTAGAAGCAGCTGCAGGAATGAGGTTATTGCAATAGCAGCCAGAGATATTTTTTTCCTCTATCTGGTGAAGTTAATTCAAGAATCATGCTTGAAACCACTGCCTGACATTTTTTAATCTTCATTCTTTTTTTTAAATTCTTTTTTTTTTTTTTTTTGGTTGTTTGGGGTTGGTCAGCAAATTAGCTGGCAACCTTCTCTGAGAGGTTAATTAGAGGAGATGACTCACAAACACTGCACAGGCACATGCACATGCTGCCTGTTGGGAAGCTAACAGATGTATAAGAAGCTCAGAAATGTCTATTTTTCTAACTGGGGAATCTCTTTCTCCACAGGACCCAAGTTCAGGCAGAGGTCGGATCCTTGTTCCGTCCCAGTGAGGATCAAAGTCTGTTGAAACTGAGTCAGTGGGAATCAGAGCCTCAGCTTATGGCAATAGAAACTGAAGAGACTTTGCAGCTCTCCTCAGTGCAAAGGTATTGATCTCCAGAGTAAGAAATTGCTGCTCCTGTGGTTTAAACTTTATTCTGTTCTCTGATACTTGAAATTGGTTTGTCTTTTAAAAACTATGCTAACACTTGATGTGTAATAAAAGATGATTTTTTTGTCTTTAGTCTGGAAACTCAGCCAGGAATGTGAATTTGAAGCACAAAGCTATAGCATTACTTCTCAGTCACTGCATTTTTTTTGACTGTGTCCAGTACAGAAATGGCTTCAAATCCAGCTTAGTCATTTGCTGTAAAAGGACTGGAAAAGAGCAAAGCAGTCTTCTGCCTGAAAGTTTGGGTAGGTTTTGGAGCAGGCTCACTCAGGAAACTCCTAACAATAGTGTGAAATATGACTTACCTGCTCAGTTACAAACCGATAACAGTGAGTAGAGGCCTAAATACACTCAATACTTGACACTAGTTCCATCTGCCCTCCTTTCCTCTCTCCTTCCATAGTCAGATAATGGCATTTGTATAAACAGAAACCCTGCCTTGGGAACAGGAGCATTGTTCTGACACTCATTCACCTACCTTAGCAGATTTTGCTGACTCCCTACAACAAAGTTCATGGAGGTCCTGGTTCTAAGTTCCCTACGGTGTTTCTACCAAAACAGGAGAGAGGGGGAAAGGAGTAGGCTTCAAGGAACAGGAGGTGTACAGAACTTGCAGTAACTGCAATGTTGGTTCAGGTAACCACTGGAAGCCAGTGCTAGCTCCAGGGAAGTCTGTCTCCTGCTTTCCTCTGCTCACTGACAACACCTTCAGCATGAGGAGGGAAACTTGGACCTCCACACTGAACAGACAAATCAATCTGCATAACTAAGAAACAAATCATGAGAGAAACTCCCAAGATAATGAAGGAACCTTCTACACATTTAATTCTGAGAAGATCAAGATTGCATTGATTTATTTACTTGCATTCACTAGTGACTCAAGTTAATTAAAGGAGATCTCCTGCAAATTCCCCATGAGGTATATCAGGGGCTCATGGTACTACATGCTATTTCTACAGGAAGTAATAAATTGTAGATGCTGTATTTCCCCACAATATACATCTTCACTGCAGTCTGTCAGGTTAGCCCCTGATACCCATGTCATTGAAATCCATTATGATGCTTCTGATATTTTTGTCTCTGTGTAACTCTTTTAATAGTTTTGTTTCTTATTAAAAAATGAATCTATGTGAAATATATTGACTATATTTAAGGAAATGCTTTTGAATTTATCCCATCACTTTTCCTTTCATCTCTTTGCAGGACCAACTTAAGATAGCATAGAATCACACCTGTGCTCAGTTTTGCTTCCACAGCTCCATCAGATCCTCTTCAAGAAACTGGCTGCAGACTCTTCTAAGTGCCCCTACAAGTGGTTGATGAGAAATCTTCTCTTTCTTGTAGAGTCACAAGGTGTCTACTGAGTTTTTGTAGGAGGTTAGGTGACAGCCTCATCAAAGACATTGGCTCAATGAAATTCTTCATCAAAGCATCCAACTTGCATTCACTGAGTTTGGTGAATGAATGGTGCATAGAGGAGTTACTGTTTCTTTTAGGTACAGTTTCATGCATTTCTTGCAGCAAGCAGAAGCCACCAACTGGAGTAATGTGGGAATTACCATAACTGAATACTGGGTGGAAATCTATGACACCAGGACCCACAAACTGATACTTGGTCATAAAATCCCACCCCAAGAAAGTTCTCGGATGCAAAAGTGAAATAAGAGATGATTACTTTATTTACACAAGAGCATACTGGTTATAATGCTCATCTGAGAACAGATTTTGTGATCTCTGGAGTGGATCCAAACTGATAACAAGTGAAAGCCTAAGGCAGATAATATTGGTTCAGGCTCCCTCCAACAGTGAGATAATTTCAAAATAGTTTTCCCTGGTGCCAGGTGAAAGCACAAACCCCAGGGTCTAGAGTGAAAGGTGTGAAGTGGGATGAGTCCTCTTGTTTCTCTCTGGGCAGACATAGTGCTTACCCTGCTCATGGGCTCATCTTTCTCTCCTGCAGCTACTTACCTGGAAAAACTGTGCAGTAACTTTATTCCAGCCCAACCTCTACTAGGCTCATCAGTTTAAGATATTTGGTAAAATAAATACCTTTTGAAAAATTCTATTTGTGAAGTGTCTTCTAAGGAAGCTTGTAAAACTATGTTGTAATTTTTCTATCCTTCTTGGTTCCTAATTCTTAATGTTACCTTGCGACAGTAGCCTTTTTCAGCTGGTGCATATTAGCAATGTGTTTCATGATAGCCACAGTGGGCTGGCTGGTGAATCAATAAAAAAACATGAAGTCAGCACAGACATACTCTTTCTTCTACCCTTTCCTTCTGACTTCACCCTAACTTCCTAGATTCATGTATCTGGGTACATGGTGTGGTTTTGGGCAACCAAAAAGAATTATACATGACAAAAAAGTCAGGAAGATATTTGTTTTCTCTGTTGCTCACAAAAGTTATTTAAAAAACCTTTTGCCTTTGTGTAGAAAGATCCTGCTAAATCTCATGTCATACCCGAATTTTGTAAAGAAACCTGAAACCAGGCAAATGTTGCTAGTTGCCGATATTTTATCACAGTATATTCTATAAAATTGCTGCACACCAGATTTTTCCCTGCTATGCCCCCTTTTTATAGCTCTATTTTGCAAAGTATAAAACATCTAGTGCACTGTGTCATAGCTGCCTTCACTTTGGGTGTGCTACTTTATAAAGGAAGTTTTGTTACTAGTGGACAAGAAGAACCTGTTCATTTAAAGTTGCTCTGAGACTGGTGGGATATTCATTCAAAAAACAGTCTTTTGTGCCATAATTTTAGTAGTCCCACATGGTATTGCAAGTTATAAAAATTTGGGTGCTATCTAATTCTTTGACCTGGGCTCTTATATCTTCTTTTTGCTGTGATAAGATATTCCACAAGTGAGAGTAAAGACTGATCCCTGCTGGGCTGCTGGACGAATATTAACACATAACCAATATTGAGGGAAAAGAAACCATGAAAAGTGTAAATAAAGGATGGTGGAAAAGCCCAGCTCACTCATTTTTTCTGCTCTATATCTGTGGCTACAGTTATTTCCCTTGGGACCAAGACAGTGAAGGAATGCAAGGTTCATCATTTCTCTGCTATCCAGGGAGACCACATGAGAATGAGAAGAGCAGATGACCATCTTGTAAGTCAGAAATAAGACCTGTGGTATTTAAGGGAGAGTAGGAAAAAAAAGGCCCAGGAAGAAAAACAGGACAAATGGATTCTTTTAAAAGCTCTTTTAGACAAAGGAGACAAACTATTTCAAATGTTGAATTTTACTTAAAAATAGTTCCCCTTACTTTACATGGTAAGCAGTGAGTGTACAAGAAAAGGAGATACATAAGATCTCTATTTTGCCTTATATTATTCCTCTGAAATCTGAAATGAGATATATAAATTACTTTTACTTTCTGGCTTCATGTGTCGTTTGGCACACACAGATGAAGGAGTTCTGCACATTTGCACAAACCATGTTGAGAAACCTCTACAAGGACATTCAGAGCCATGCAGGGAACATGGGTATTGCAAGGCTGAGACATAGACTTCAACTTCCCAAACAGGTCTTGGGAAAGTGAGCATCGACTTTTCTTCTCCTGGAGGAGTAAGGAAAAGTAGTCTTTCCTTTTAAGCCCCTAAGGTTTACCTCATCACACTGATTCTCCTCTAACCACACATGGAACTTGGATTCTCTGAAGGAAAGAAAGAACTTGAGCCTGAAGAAACAAAATGACACTTCACCTTGCATACCTACTGTGAAGGAACCACTTACTGGACTCTGACATGACCATTAATCTGTCCTCATTCACCCACCTCCAAAGAAAACAGAAGCTATGACTTTGTTTCATGAATAATCCAGTGAGCTTTGTGCACACAGGCGCATTCACGTGCACATACGTGACACTGAGAAATACTACTGGAAACAGTCCTTCAGAGAGATTCATCATAAGAAATTTGTTTCTAACAGATACATTTAGCCTTAAGAAGAGTGGTGGTATCAGCATATGGTAGAAAACATGAGTCACAGTACAGAACATGTCAAAATTATTAGTTCCTGTTAATATAAAACTGTGATGCCAGTTCCCACTCTTCTCTGCGCTGTACAGGCTGCCCTAGGCCCAATCTGCACTTGTTGGCCACATTGTGCACCCTTGTCTCCATGATCCCCAGGGAGTTGTCTTGTCCCTTCCACCAGCTAGGGTCCAACATTTCAGCAGCTCTTGCACCCACTTTCTCCTGCAGCACTCGTACCAAGATGCAGGGAGACATTCCATATAGTGGGGTCTGTGAGGGTCACCTAGGAAGAGACTTATTTTGGGGCTTATTTTGGGAGTTCACATGCTCTCCAGGAAATGGAGCCTCTTCATGTCAGGTCAGATTGTCTGTATAAAAAGAAGTTAGCAAGGAGAGGTAGATCTTTCCTTCCAGCCAAAATGGATCCTACTAAACCCTTCAGTGTAAAACCCAGATTTCTCAGTATTCTTTAGTATTTCAAAAGGTTCAACTGTTTGTGTCTGCTTCCATGCAGACAGGAGCCAAATCCTGAGCTGTGTTGCTTCTTGAGCCACTCTGGTTAAGCACAGAAGAGATCTTCAGCTTTGCTGGGGTTAATACAGCCCCAAGGTCATGTTTAATGAGTTCTCAGGATCTCAGCACCAGAGTTTGCTATCTGAATTGCACCAGTGTCCTAACCTGGATCATAAATCTGTTTTGATTTTAATCTTAGGGAACTCATGTAGTCTCTTACTTGACTTTCCATTTCTAGTAACTCTCATTTGGTGTACACTTTCTATATGGGATCCAAATGCTTTGAATAGAAAAAGAAAATAATTTTTCTCCTCACCTGACTATATTAAAGTCAGGTAAGGAGTCAATTTTTATCACAGGTAGTTCTTGTCTTCCCTCACTCCTCTTATCTAAACTGTGCAATGTATGTTTTTACTTTGTATGTGTGTCTCACCAGACACAAGCTAAATTCTGGTGAAAGCATATCTTTGATTTCTTCTGGTTTCATCCTTTCCTCTTCAGAGCTGTGGGTTTGGGAGTTGGTTTTTTTGGGGTTTTTTGGTTTTTTTTTTTTTTTTTTTTTGGTTTGTTGGTTTTGTTTTTTTTTGGGGGGTTTGTTTTTTTTTTTTGGTTTTTTTTTTTCTTTTTTTTTGGGGGGGAGGGCATGGGGAGAACTTACAGTATCAAAGAGCCTCTCAAATAACTCAACCTGTATCCCTCAGAATCAGGAACAGATTTGATGCTCAAATTAACTGATGTGCTCAAGGCCCATAAGAAAAATCTGTGGTAGAAACAGTTGTCAGATCCCCTCTAAGGCTGAGCAAGCAGGGGCTTAAAAACAAAACCATCCTTTCTCACAGGGTATGAGATTTATCTTCCCTAAGAGCTCTTTATTCATTCACTCTCCCTTGTTCAGAATCCCAGATAATATTGTCTGGCAGAAGTTCAGTATGTGCTATCCTACTGTCACTTGTAATTTTCTGGTTACAGCATAATCTTCCCTAGTTCCACAGCTGCCCCTTCTGCAATTTCTTAAATCTTCCCTTGAAACCAGCTGATGTTAGGAACAGACTGTTGGACTATCTTTTCTGGTAGAGTATGAAAATTCTACCCCTGCTTTTAACAGCATAGCCACTTCTTGATGCTCTCCCCAAAGAGATTTGGATTCATGTTAAATGCAAAATTCCTAACATTTGGCAACTGGACTGATCTAGTAAGCTGGATTTTGCAAAAGTAGTCTGGGTCTGACACTAGTTAAACCAGTATTTTTGATAAAGATTTAAATGGTGACATGAGGAGTTCATATAGAAAAGTCTGCAAACCCCAAATGGCTTGGATAAATGAAAAAAAAAAAAAAAAAAAATTGCCCTTGAACAAACAGGATGCAGTTTAATAGGGTAAGTGGAACACATGTAGGCATAATGAGATATGTGCTCACAAAAAATGTGAGCTCAACTGCAGGTCTACCGAAAAAGAATGCAAATCCCAACCTGAGCAAATGGAAAAACACAAAAAGGTATTTTACACCTGTAAATTAAATTTTCATCATTCTTACTACTTTTGATGACTTATCTTCAGTGTTGTGTCACGTTTTTCATTCTGCACTGTAGGAAAGGTGTGAAGAGAGCCTTCAGGAAACCAACCTGAATGCTCAGTAACTGGGGCAACACAACCTACGTGAGAAAAATGAGCATACCTGGGATATGTTTAAGAGTAGTCAGCATTCCCAAGGTCCACCAAACCAATCCTTCCTCTAACTCTCACTATTTTACTCCCTGTAATTAACAGCTGAGGACACTAAGGCTTAAATATTGACTCCAAGACATTCCTCCCTGAATTCAATGCCTGTATCCAGGTTAAGGAGAAATTTTGTGTATCTTCTCTGGAAAGTATTTCAGAATATTTGGAATATTAAATTATCAGGAGGAAAAACTATAACTTTCTGTACAAGATGATGTCCTTCACAATCCCCTCTCCTAGCAAATTTCAAGCCCTTTGCAGAAGTGAAACTTCTCTTCTGGCATTTGTCCATCTCTAGTCATCAAAATGGCTTTCAAGTAGTTTAATTAACAAACAATGACACAGGATAGCTTTCACTTATTTGCCCTCAGTACATCTTTTTATTTTTTTAAATTTTATGGCATTAATTTTTGATTTCCAAATGTAATAAATCCAGGTATATGAGCATTATCATAAGTTTATGAGGCCTAACATTTTATTACTCACACAAAGCTTTTCTGGATGAGATTTGTAAAACAAATCCTGTTTTCCCCTAAGTTACAGGGCTGGTAGCACACTGAGTGAGACTGGAGATACCTGAGATATTGCTTCAATTTCTATAGCCTTGGAAACACTTCCTCCCTTGCCCCCTATGGAAAAGCATGATTAAAAAAAGACTTTGGCTGAGCTCGAAACAATCTCTGAAAACCTATAAATCTTTATTAAATTTTGTGTTAAAACTCAGCTGAGGAGAACTGGAGACACACTTTGTTCTGGGGATGCTTTTGCTAGAAAGAGCGCAGGGGCCTATAATAAGCACAGAGCTCATCTGTAGCTAATGATTTGGAGCAAGGACTCTCCCACACTGTGGGGTGGTATTAAGGGCACTGTGCTACAGCAGTAGCATTATACTTCATCTGTGACTTAGCCAAGGCTTGACATTTGATATGTGTGTAAAACACCACTTGCATATGGTGCTGTAGCTGAGGGCTCCTGGGCTGCACCGAGCCCACAGGATGCATCCATCTGGCCTGCAGCTTCGGCACTGAGGAATCACATCCATGTGGCAGCAGCAGCCAGGGCTAAAGAAAAGCTACGAGGCGCTTTTGGAGGGTCAGACACTGCTGGCCTTGGGAATCTGCTGCCACCTTCATTTGTCCCATGACTAGGGTCTAACCTGAAGTCCCCACAGGCTGTTAGTAGGCAGGGTCTAGTCTGTGTTTGGTGATGGAGGAGATGGAGGAGGTGGCTGGGGAAGGGCACTGTGGACCTCTCCCTCCCTCTAGTGGCTTCCTTACAGATAGGAAATGCTCTACATCTGCTACCTCTGTGCTAAAACACTTGACCAGCAGGTTCAAGTATTTCCAGGTTCAATTCTGCATTTTTAAAATATAGGTCTCAGCTTAAGTACTCAGAGAATTCCTCACTGTGTGGAGCTGTGCAGTTGTGGCCCTTGAGGGACATGGGATGTCCTGAGCAGCTTGAGTAGTGTGAATCCCATACTAACACAGTGTGTCCTCTTAATCCTCCCTATTGACAAAAGAGCACTAGAGATTGCTAATGGTTAAAGGTTCTTGGGCTTTTGCTTCTTGTGCCTGGTTTTATAAGATCAAGGGATCCATGTCATAAATCCTTGCTGACATATAACAGGGTTGTTAAAAATACTACCAAAATCCATAAATCACACCATATCTATGATATATTTATTATAGAGACTAGGGTAGTTATGTTCTCAAGAGTTTCAGTCTTCACAAAAGAATGATGCAATCAAGGAAAAATAATACTGTGTAGAAACCCAGAGGGAGGGAGACAGAGGGCCTCTAATGTGAGATGTTACAGGTTTGATTGACTTCACAGCTTGGTTTGTAGCCTGCATCTGTCAAAGCAGTTGCACTTGGCAAGTGAATTGTTTTTTCCTAGAGGTTTTTGTGTTTGTTTGTTTGTTTTTGTTGTCAAGGTCAATGAATTCAATAAATTTGGAAATATGGGTTTGGAAATATTAGACAGAGAAGAAAGAACATGAAGAGTTAAAAACAAAGGATGGAAATGAGCTGAAATACCAGTTTCAAAATTTTTCAGACACTGTGCATCTCCATTCCTTTTCATCTGAGCGAGCCTGGTGATTGTGGGCATTACAGAAGACAGCCAGAGGCAGTACTCAGAGTCATCTCATGAACAGTGCAGTGGTATCACAGAAGGGCAGGCATCTGCAGGATCTCCTCCCACTAACAGGTGAATGTTGTACTCTTGAGGATGAAATTCTCCTGCAGAAGAAGTCAACAAGACCTTGCTGAGTATTTTAGTGTACCATATATGCATCCTGCTGTATAACCTCATGTTGTGCTGCACTGATAAATAATTGTTCCCTCTCCCAAATCACGTGGCTGTGGGAAAAGATGCCTGCACAAGGAGGCTTCCGCTGGTCTCATGCCCCCAGCCAGCTGCTCCTGTGATGCTTTCTGAAAACAAAACTAAAACCTGCCACCTCCTACTCTACCAGCTTCTTTTCAACAGGAACCATTTATTCATTACAAAGCAACATATATAAAAATATGGCCACTGCTTTACAATGGTGACTGCAATGCTTCACCTGAATTGTTAGCATGCTGTGGGGGGATGTGACAGATTCCATGAGTCAGGCCCTCCAGACAAACACTAAAAGTACCACTTTAAAAGTTATGTTCAATTCTAAATCTCTTTGAACATAAACTGAACCAATGAAGAAATGTAGCACTACAAAGAAAACAAAGCGCTGCAGTGTTTCAAGTACAGGAAAGTAAAAGCAGACAAACAGCTTGATTAAATCTGATAGACACCATTACTTTTGTTCCAGCAGCAAAAAGTACCTTTCAGATGGTGCTTTCATCTCTCTTTTACCTGCAAGTAAAGGTCCAAAAATAACCCCAAAGAGTGAGATGCACAATGTGTTTTTTCTTCCTGCTTGGCTGGTTAGGCTGAATCACAGACCTACAGGACTGTTTTCCTTTGAGATGGAGAGTGATACTATTAGCCTTGCAGTACAGTAGGGAAATTGAGGCACACAGGAGGCCACATGACTGCTCCAACTTTGCCACAAAAGCCTGGGGTGAAGCTCAAAAGCTGAATCTTTTTTGTTCTGGGCTCGTACCTCAGCCACTTTGCTTTCCTTCCAGCTTGACTGAATTATATATGTTACTGCCCATGTATCACAGATGTTTTCAGGAAGAAAATATTTGTTTGTTCTACCCCAAGCATGAAACGTGCTTCATTGTTACCATACATTAACTAACAGTCAGATGTGAATGGAAACTCAAGTTCCAAGCTAGACAAATTCTTTTTTTGCTAAGTTTAAGAACACGTTTCCCACTTCAAGTTAGATGAAAGGATCCTAACTCTGATTTTTCACTGTATGCGGCAGCTGCTATCAGATAGTTGGAGAATATGAGGGAAAAATATAGACTGATCTTTTCTTGATTTATTCTCACATTATTCAGAATAGATGCTTAGTAATTAAAAAAAAAAAAAACTTGGTAAAATAAAAACATACCACTTTCATGATATCAAAATGGATATCAGGTCAGTAATTTTTGCATTTGCATTTATTTTAAAGTACTAATTGGCTGACAATAGACATCTGATTGTTTTATCCATCTGTAAAATGTCACGTAATATTAGAAAACAATATTTGATAATTATTGGAAATATTTCACAGTTAGTACTTGCATGCTGCTTTGATTTTGCTCTTCATTTCTCTTTATAATGTAGAATTTAAAGTTGGTTTGTACTTCAATATAAATTCAAGAATTCAGGGTTTGTTCTAAAGTCAAAATGCTCACAGAAATGCCATGGATCAAAAAAAGCTGATGTTTCCTGTCATATTCAGGTATTTAAATTGTTCACTGTTCTGTTTCTAGAAGCATTAAAGCCTTGTATTTATCCATAGGTCAGGCAGCTGCAAATTTGAACTATGCCCATACTTAAATGTCTCCTTTTAAAGCAGAAGATGATTCAGACTAATTTGTCCTTGGCCTCTTATGAGCTCAGACTACCACTTGAGTCCAATTATATGCTATGTCTTTGTGCTACTGACCTACAATCTACAGGGAGCTGAACTGAGGGCATCTTGTCTGCCTCCCAAAAGGATTTTGGGATAATGATTTTGAATGTTTAGCATGACATGAAGCCAATGATTTAATCTTTGGTATATCTGATTTGAGAGCAATATTAGGCAGGATTGGAAAGGTATTTTTAAGTATGAGGGTTTTAAGCCTTTAGCAGTGATTAGGATGTGCATCACAAAGTAGGTAGTGTGTGCATCTAACATTGCCCATGAAGTTCAACATCTTTTTTGGCTGGGAGATTAATTATTCAACTTATTTATATAGCATTTATTAATGGAGATTATTATGCTTCAATAATCAATGATTCAACATAAACATTAATATAAGTTTAGAAGTTGTCAAAACAGGGTGCCTTTTAACACAGAAACCTTGGCAACAGACATGAAACTGGGCAAAAGGAAAAGAAAACATGGGCAAAGCGGGAAAAGTTGTGCTCTGCTCAATGAATCATGCTTGGTATGGAGTCTTCTCTACAGATGGTCATGAACTCCTTGGCTACATGCAGGAGAAGGAGCTTCCATAGGTGGCATGATCAGAGCCTTTTCTTTGACTTCTTTCTGTAGGGCTGTTACAATTTGCATAGTCTTTCCCAGTGTAGGAAGATGAGAACAGCAAGTGGGAACAGCCCAGGTTACACAATTTTTTGCCAGTTCCAGCAGACAGCATAGCCTGAGGGCAGGCAGGGAATGCACCTTGGCTTGTTACAGCCCTCCCTTAGCAGACTTGATTGTAATCAATCTTCTTGCTGTTAAATCTCCCTCCTGGTAGTCTAGTCCCACCAGCTTCCTAAAATCTGTTTTGGCAATTTTACAAATCCTGGAGGCATGCAAAGTCACACTGTTACCAATGTCAACCTGAAGTGACTCAACATTTTGACTGTTTTTAAAAATGAAATAAAGTATTTCCTCAGTGTTGCTCAGCTTTCATATGTGATATGGATGTCTGGAAAGGGAATGAAACATAAATGGTGAAAATATAGATTTCATTAATAAACTCATGAAAATGTTGAGCATCTGTTAGTTCAATAACTTACTTAAATTTATTTGAAACAGTTCATCTTAGAATACTCTCTGAGTGGAAAAAATGGGGAAAATTGCTCCTCTTTACTCTTCTTCAAGGTTAGTTAGTGAGGTGAAATGCACACGACATGAAACAATCAATGCCACAGCACCGTCACAGTTATTAATGGGAAATAAATATGGATTACAGATGTGCTGTCTTGTTGCAAAAGAAAGTGGGTGATTTATAAATTGCCAGTTATCACTTTGAAATACCAGTCCTCACAGAGCATCTGAACTGGATTTATTTTGAAGGAATGATCTGGAGCAGAAGGTTTTACAGCTTGCTATTGTTCTCCTTGAAAGCACCGAGACAAAACAGTGTATGCAATAAATCACACGCTGTATACCAAACATTGTTTACATGTTTTCAAGTGAGTTGCTAAACTAGTACAAAAGAGACTAAATTCCCATTGGTTCTTGATAAAGATCATTCAGGAATTATATTCTAGTTTCTCTTAGGGGAGTATATTCATAAAGTAATTTGTGGTTTAATCCCTACAGAGAATGTATTTCTTCTAAAAACCTTGCCTATGTCTTTGTGTTTGAAGACAAATGTAATTGATTTTACAAGACTGATCTTTTGATCAGATTAGTTTATTGGATTTGGCTTTTATCATCACCAGGATTTATTTGTTTTCCATGCTGTATTTATTTAGAAATTTTATCAAGGGTTTTTGTACACTCTGTGATTGTCTTTCAAAAGATTAGAACTTCCAATCAGTTTTTTGGAAGGAAGATTTGCCTACATCACATGAAAATTTGGTTAAGGTTCACTGAGAATGAAATTCCACCATGCCTCTCATGAGAGGGCTGGAAGGGAGCAGTCTGTTTGAACTTCCAAGGTAAAACCTGCGTGGGAAGCCTGATATCTATGGCAATATCGAGGACCCCTGGAAAGGTGATTTAGAGCTGGGGATTTTGTCCAGGATGCTCCTCGCCAATAGCTGCAAAATGGCATTGTAGCCATAATGGAGGCCAAAATCAATGATGAGGTGTGCAACAAGGTACTTTTAGCACCTCAGCTGGCTGTAGTAAGAAATAACTTTAATTTCAACTTCATGTATACATATTGTGTGACTTTATCTTTTCTTCTGCCCATAACTTGCATGAACCTTTGTATCCACAGTCAGCTTTGGATGTTGTGATTTTATACTTTCATTTGGCTTTTACCTTAACCTGACTTGTAGTAAGGGTGGTTTGAAGGTAAATGGCTTACATAAAAGCATTTTTCTTTGAAAGACTGGCAACTCAGAAGAGTAGAGAACTAACATGAACTCTATCCCTACCCTGTTCAGTTGTGCCTTAGCAGACATGTACAGACTGTTTAAGAGTTGATGTTTTAGGGGCTGTAAAGGGAAGCAACTTTTGATGACCAGCAACAACCAGGACTCATCAGCATGCAGCAAGTAAATGGGAAGCTCCCAGAGGCCCCCTCCAGGCTTTGTAGCAATTGTATAAGTAATTCCCACTGCTGCTCATGTGGCTTTCTGTGTGAAGAGGGCTGGCACTGGGAGCAATTAGCAGCACTACAGAACAGGGTACCTAGCGAGGTGCTTAGCACAACAGATACCCACTGACACATGCTCTGAAAAAAATTAATACGAGGTTCTGGCTGACTTTCTAGATTTATGCCAGCTTGCTGTACAGAGCTTTTAACTATTGCTCCACAAATGGGATGTTACTACAGTCTGACCCAGTGCACATGGCAACAGCGCAGCATCCATTTCAGTATTTTCCTGACATACTGTCTACTTGCACACCAATGGGTTATGCTAGCCACTACTCCTGAAGTTACATTACTAAATCAAATAGTTGGCCATTAAACTCAATATCCTGCCAGCTTGTGAAATTCTCATTTAGAAACAAGAGCGGCTAACTCCATGGTAATGCAAAGAATATTGCATTTATCTTTGTTTTCTGTTTAAATGCAGACGAATCAGTAGTGATGAGCTAGAAAACACCATTACCTGTAACCCCACCACTTCTTAGGCAAGTGAAGGCATCACTAAGTACTTAGTTTTCATGAAACCAGAACATGAAAATTATTTCCATTTTGGAAACAAAAATACTTTTATTGGTATCATGTAAATTATCCCAAATCATTTACAACTAACCCCATGAGATACGGAGCGCATCCTCTGCTCACAACATCACTTCTTGGTTTGACATGTCATTTGGGCAACTTTAGGGAGTCTAAACAAAAAATATACCCTTTGGTTTACAAAGAAATACTGGGTGCTGACCCTTCTTGTATTGAGGCTGCTTCCTTGTTTTTTTTCAACAGCTGTGTTACAGGAAACTTCAGGAATGGAAAGAGTTCCAGAAATGGAACTTCTCCTGATGTTTAACCTAAACCTCCCCTGACTCAGCTTCATGGTGTTTCCTCGAGTCCTGTCTTTGGTCATGAGAGTGAAGAGATTAGTACCTATCCCTACCCTCCCCTTGTGAGGATGTTGAGGACTGCAATGAGGTCTCCCCTCAGTCTCCTACAGGTTGAACCAACCAAGTCGCCTCAGCTTCTCCTTATACACCCTCCCCTCAAGGCCCTTCACCATCCTCATGGACCTTCTTTATATGCTCTCTAGTAGCTTAATATCCCTTTTATATTGCAGTGACCAAAATTTCCCCCAGCACTGGAGGTGGGGCTGCCCCAGCTCAGAGCAGAGCAGACAATCCCCTCCCTTGCGCGCTGGCCATGCTGTGCCTGATGTCCCCAGGACAGGGTTGGCCCTCCTGGCTGCCAGGGCACTGCTGGCTCACATTCAACTTTCCACTGACCAGGACCCCCAGGTCCCTTTCTGTGGCGCTGCTCTCCAGCCTCTTGTTCCCCAGGCTGTCTGTACACCCAGGATTGCCCCATCCCAGGTGCAGAATCTGGCATTTACCTTTGTTAAACTTCATACAGTTGGTGATTGCCCATCTCTCTAACTGGTTGAGGTCTCACTGCAGAGCCTCTTCCCTCGAGGGCATAGACGGAGTTTAATAGGTTTTGACACCAGAAAAGACCATTTTGGTCAAGAATTCTGATTTTGTACACAGGAATTATATGATGTTACTTTGTGTTTTCCACATTAGGTTTCTGATTCCTGGCTGGTCCAGACCGTGCCTTCCAAAACTGTAATTTTAAGACCTGAAATGATGGACAAGTAGGTGGCTGCAGTTATACTAGCATCTATACAAGATGAAATATGCAGCTAAAATAAAGATCCTCACAGTGAAAAAGTCCATAAAACCAGAACATGTTACCAATGTGTATAACAAACTGAGATCTTTGTCCAAGTCATCCCACTGAAATTACTGTGATTCAAAGGGTAAAAAAGGATGGCTCAGAAGGAATAAAAACTCCAGTGTCTAGCCCAGTGTGAAGCAGGAACCTGCTTGTGTTCAGATAACTATAGACTCACAGACCATATAGGGTCTCAATACATAGCCTCTATAATACATAGTCTCTGTATATTGGTACATATACAGATTATATATATAGGTTATACATATAGACTATAGTAAAAATATATATAGTCTATAGACTCTATAGTCTCTGAATAGTCTCAGAGAAAATAAAACACTGGCAGCAAAGAAAGCAGAAAAATTTTCAGGCAGACTCAAAACACCAACATGTTTATATGGTTACTTGTATCAGGACAAACCACCTTGTACTCAGAAATGTTTCAGGAAAACATTTCTCAACTAAATGCTTTTCTAGGAGAAACAAAACTGCAAAACCTCAAATGTTACAATATTCCTTTTGCTACTATTTAAAGAAAAATCTGCATTTTTTTCTATGTTTAAGTGTAAATTTATTGCTACACCTAATAAATTAAATTATTTCAATCCATTCTAACAACTCAGGTTATTTTTATTTTGTTTTTCCTCACTTGTTCTTAGGCGAGTATATTCATTTTTACCATAGAGGTGCTATGTTCACCTTTGATTTAGAGAATCAAAAATATCTTAGAATACAAGAGGCTGATCAGGTGGGATCAGATGAGATTTAGTCATATAAACCTTCGTCTTTCAAAAGTGGAATTGTTTCTTCTGTTATCAGCATCCGTTAGAAAATGTATAACTATTCTTCATCCAACCTAATTGCTGCCTTGCCAGAAGAGATTTTCCTAACAGTCACCAGGTAGATGTTTTTCTCAGTAGTTTGGGAAATATAAAGCAGAAATCAAACAAACAATTGAAAGATCAAAGAATTTTTACAAGTAGGAAAAAGAGATGCATTGATTAATACTTTCTTTAACATTCCCATTATTTAATTTCCGTTTGAAACTAAAATGGGAGAAAAATATAAATTAAAAAAAAAAAGATATCTATAAACTCTTTGTTTCCCTGAAAAGATACATCTCTTTCAAATCTTTCACATGCCACGTTTGAAGCAGGTTGCAAGCATCAAATCATGTTAAGTTCGACTTACTCTAATGCAACATGAAAGATACAGCCTGAAGTAATGCATTACAACGTGACTTGTCACATGTGGGAGTTTTTAAAAGAAAGCCATTTTCTGATAAAGATAACACAATTAAACAATGGCTGAAGAAAATTTGAATAAAAATGCAATATTTTCATGATATGTCTCAGTTTGGGATTATAAGAGGCATTTTGGTCTCAGAAAAGGATCAGTTTCCTGTCTGCCGGAAAATGACTAAGGTAAGAAAATAAGTGTTTGGCAGAGCAGCAGATCTTGGCAAAGGCACTGGTTTGAGAGAGGGATTGCACTTGAAGGAATACTTCCACCACTGCAACAGGCAACACTAGAAGAGCAATGTTTGGGAAGGGTGCATGTAGGTACACCTTAAACCTCTGCCATCTGTGGCCATCAGATATCTTGAGGCTCTTTATTCAAGAGTCGCAGTGCTGTGCTGTGTGGCATGTTAGGCGGGGGTTGTTCTTGTAAGGATTTTGGTTATCTGCAGTTATTTTCCTTATTGGCTGATCTTGCCTTGCCTGTTGCAGGCACTTCTCTGTGACCACAGCAGTGGACATAACTTGGGGATCCTCACAAAAACACACACATGGTCAGCACATACACGGGTTATGCTCCCTTTAACATGGTTTTTGTCCCTTACTGATTCCGGTACTTTTCAAAAATCTCCTTCTTTGAAGGAACATGTTACTTATTTCCCAGTTGCATACACCAAGTTGTCCCAGTTGTCTCACCAAGCTAAGGCTGTTCACACAAACAAGGTGTTGGTGACCATGGAAGTTTAGTCTTGTTGAAGTAAAACTTTACATATTGCTCTTCCTGACAGTGCCAGCTGGTGACTCCAGCCTTCATCGCTGTCACTTGCATCTAGAGTAAATAAAGAAGGCATGGAGTAAAGCTGAGTGGGGTGTGCAGCTGCACAAATGCCATGTTATTTAATACAGGAGTTTAATACAAACTGTTGAGATAACCCGGTACAAGGGAAGCATAAGCTGTCCTAGAGAAGAAGGAGCAAAGGCAAAGAGGACTGCATGGGAATGGAAGATGAGCAGAAGCAGTGTTTATAGTAGGAAAAGGGATAGTGAGGGCAAGAGTTCAAGCAGCAAGTACAAACATCATTAAAATAAAGGGTAAGATCCTGTTTGCTTCCCCAGATGATAACAGTGATGATAAAATTATTCACAGCCTGGTATTGCTGGGAGCCCCAGAAAGGCTTTCTTTATACAAGGAGCAAGGGTCTCACATCACCTCTTTGAGGCAGCAGGGCCTCATGTCCAGGCACTGTGAGGTTGTGCTCCCAGAACACCATTGCAAAATACTAGGAAGCTATTTTAACTGGAAGGATTCCTCTTCCTCATTCTGAATTTAAGAAATCACAATGGAAAATTAAAGCATAGGTTTTTAGCAAAGCAAACCAATGTGGTTTTGTATAAAACCCATTGGTTTATACAAAACCATCACACATCTAGAAAGTCCTAATGTGATTGACAGTGTACTTAAGAGAAGACAAGCTGGGAATAGAAAAGGTTAGACTTCAAGGGCAATTTAACAAGCAGCAGAAAGACATTTGCACGTGTAATGTCTGAAACAGGAGCACAGAATTGGAAGACAAGGAACAGCAAGTCCAGCCACGGTCACTGGCAAGCTTGTCACAACATTTGGTCTCTTCTGTTTGCAGCCCACAAAACACTTCTGTGTGCCCTATTGCCAGCTAACGGGCTGCAGTGAAAGAGAAAATTTCACAAGCATATCAGGTGAGGGCAGAAGATGGATAAAAATCATGACTAGTCTTACAACTTGCCATAGCAGTTCAAACCTGCCATTCTTAAGGGACAAGCTTCACTTGCACTGGACACTGAGATCTTTGTCTCTGAGCTTCTTTCTGCCTTTGTGCCTGCATAAAAGGAGAGAGAATCAGCTGTCATTTCAATGCTAAAGTCCTTGGGATGGAAAGAGTCACATGTATATTTGTCTCCAAAGGTTATATCCTCGAGTCTTCATTTCGTGATGGCCAGAGGTTAGAGAAAGTGTATATGTGCTTGTGTTCCAGTCAACAGATTTTTTATTCTTAAAAATATATGATGTGTGAATAAAATTCATCTCTTATGTACAACTGTGTCACTTTATTGATATATTTTCAGAGATTAATTTGCTTCTACTCATTTAAATCAGTCAGGAGCAATTTTATATAAAAAATAAGAACTAGTAAATAAAAACATCTGGTAGATTATTAAGTTCCACATATCGAGCTTTTATTAAGAATAGTTGATATCACTCTAAGAGAGATCTTGCATATAAGAATTACTCATTTATATATGGTTCCTGATTAAGAGTGGCAAAGAAACTTGGAAGAACAGCAAAGCCACCGTGAGACTTCTTTAGCAGTGGGTTTGAAATGTGTTGCTTCATTTATTCCTCTCCTCTTGACTGTGACATGATTGCAACTATCAGGAAAAAAATATAGAGTCAATTCCCCCCATGATTTTTATACTTGGTGCATTTAAATTAGACATCTATACTGTCTTTGTGTAAGCGTGCTGGTAGGGAAAGTGGACAAAAGATTTCAGACCATTCAGTTTTCATCAGAAATCCTTGGAAGAGTTGGACCCCTCTAAGCATTTCATCTGTGGGATGTGTCAACTCGAGAAGTAAAGTTGTTTCCAATTAGAAGTGACTGTGAATATGACAGCCTGCACACAAGAGGTACTCTCCCAATAAAAACACAACCATGAACAGTTTGGTTCCATCAAAAGCACAAAAAAAAAATATTTCCAGCTGACCAGCAAGCTCAGCAAGAGACCCGAGAGAACCTTTGTTATTCCTTTAATGTGAAGAAAGGCCCTGGACTGTACCCAAAGGCATGTTAAACTGCCAACACACTCAGTACATCTGTGTTAATTTATACATCCTTACCTTAAAATACACTCTTGACATTCCTAATTATGGAAATCATAGATCTGCACAAACGTGACTTATGTTATTAATGTTCTGCACAACATCAGAAAGTGGGAGGCACTAGCCCTGGTGAAATGCAAGAGAGCTGATGATCCAGGTCTCTGCTGGGTGAGCTGGTTGTGCACCACCTCTGTCAGTGAGGGCATGTGAAGGGTTTTGTGTTCCTGTGCTGTGAGTGCATGAGGTTGAGAAAAGTTCAAGGCAACAGCATCACAAGGATTTTTAGAGTCCCAGACATCCAGAAATGCCTGTCAGCAAGGACTGACTCCCTATGTACCCTTCCCTTCTCCTCCTGCCCTAGACAAGGGATAAGAACGTGCTGTGGTTGCTTCTCCTGAGCTGCAGTCACACTCCAGCACAGCAAAGATGCACTGGTGACACCACTGCTAAAGCCATGAAGATGCTGAATGTCCACATGGACTATACAAAAGCTGAAGCAAGCTGCACTAGGAATCTTCTTTGGAAATCTTATTTTTATCAAAAGGAGATACAACTTCTTTTCAGTAGGGCAGTCTAAGCCATGCCAAAAGAAAGGTTCTATACAATTTTTCCCCATTGTCTTTGTCTGGCAATGCTGTCCCAAACTGACAGACTCACTTGCATTGCATATTCTCAAATGGGAGTCTGAAAAGCTTTTAGCTGTGCATGTCCTTGATTATTTTTATTTTTAGGCTCCTATCCTCCAAAGCCTTATTTAAGACTATAGTGACATTAATTATAACAGGACTGCCTTATTTGCATGAGAACTACTCTAAGCTTTATCAGATTGTGCCCAAGATCCAAAGTAGAGAAGACCGTGTAAGTCAAGATTTTGTGGACTTTAACACTTTCCTCACTTTTAAGAAATTCAATCACACCATAAATAAAATAGACTAACAGGAAAATTAAACAGCCTGAGTGTAGCAAGGGGGAATATTTCAATAACAAATATTGCTACCCATATACCTCAACAGAATGTGCTAAAGTAAACAAAATGATAGCATAATTATAGTCATTCCAGTTATGTTAATTAGGCTATATACACGCTTCATTGATAAGCAACTGTGGTGCAAAGTGCTGTAAGCCTGATATTTCCTTGGTTAGCAGCTTTGTTGTGCATATGCTGCTGTTATGATCTTAGTTGCATTAATGCAGAGCAAAAAAAAACCCATCATCCAGACCTAAAAATAATAGTAATAATAATGGCGTGTGCTAGGGCAGGCTTAGTGCAAGGTTAAAGCTGAACAGTGCAGTGTGATGTTTCTCTCACTCTGAATTCAGGTTCCCAGAGAAGATTGCCAGCAAGACTTCCCAAGACAACATCCCAATAAATGCAAATACACAGCAAACATCACAGTTAGTTGTGCTCCACAGAGGGAGCCTTTACACCTGTGTTTTGCTGACTCTGTAGCTATAATTTCTCAACATTCTGCAAGGTGTTTTGGATTGCAGCTGCTCAGAATTTAACATCACATTTTTTTTAATGGAAGTATCACTTTTTTTTTTTGGTAAGGATTTTTTTTCCCTGAAGTGTAATTATTTCACAAAAACTGCTGTCAGTTTCTTAAAATATTAACTTTTGTGTGAAAAAAAATTTAATGGGAAGAAATATGGCTTTGCTCATTTTTGATGATTTTTTTAAAAATTGAGAACCTAAAATGGAAAAAAAAAATTAGAATTTTCATAAACTCACCAGAGAAGAAAACACTGCATAAAACAATTAAAAATAGGATCAACAATTTTGACATGTTTTATAGCAGGTAGAGGGCTCATTTTTTAAAGCAAAAAAAAGAAATATTTAAGCATTTGCCTCTTGAAATATCCTAGGTTTTCTCTGTTTCAATCTTAAACATAACCCATGACACTTTAAGTCATTCTTTCTTTCTATTTATTTATTCAGTATTTCCAATTGTGAACACTCCTGATTGTTGAAAAATACCCACCAACTTTGGTATTTTTACTAGTTTCCTTGTGTCATTAAACTTTTGGTGCTGCTTGTTTGGGCTGCTACTACTGCAGTTTAGGTACATCTCTACCACTTGGTGGAAAGATCCCTGAAATAGCCCCATCCACACTGTGCCAATATTATGGCATCCCCAATGCTGTCAACAATTTTGACAACACGTTGCTGTCTGTGGAGTGGAGATACTCCTGCTCGTTTGGGGCAGGTCTCAGCCTTTCTCCTGCACTTTGCACTGTCCAGGCACAACTTTAGGGGAAAATTAGGCTCAAAATTAGAAACAGAAATATCAGTGAAATAGATAAGACCAGTGCAGGATCAAATTGGAATATAAACACTTTGATGAGGCTGGAGAAATCAAAAGACACATTTTGAGTTGCAGTTTGAGCAAACGAGGTTACATTTTTACCTACTTCAGGCAGTTTCTCTCTCTCTATTCTGCTGGTAGGAGTCAGGACCTCTGTGTCTTGGCCTCTCAATTACTTTGGAGAGGATACTGCTGCTTGCCTCATTTCTAGTCTCACCACCAACATTCAAAAACACACCTCAAACTTTTAAAAATTTATGAGACTAGTTAAAAAAATTTAAAAATACATGTACAAAAGTAATTATTCATGGTCCAGTTTTATTTTCTTCAGCTGTTGATGTGGCTATTACATTTGGTGTTTCATCAAGAACAGTGTACCCCAAGTAGATGTCCTGGCTTACTCAGCTCTGACAGCCAGCTGCAGACTCAACGTTGCACAGAAAAGTTTGTGGAACAGGAAACAAACACAACAAACCACCCCCAAATGAAGATAGTTAAAGCAACTTTCAGAAACATTTGCCTTGCTGCTGCAAGTATTAAATAAAAAGAGTTACAGGCCCGATATAAAGCATACTTTTGAAATCTCATTTTTCTCCTGCAGATTTACACTCCTCTTAATGGTTTGAGATAATCAAGAATTAAAGTTTCCTAAGCATTTGATCTGAAATACTATATACAAATCATGCCAAACTCCTATGTCAGTTTCTTTCACTTAAAGTATTAAAATAAAAAAAAATAAAAAAAAATAAAAATCCTGGTCTAAACAATGCCTCCAGAAATAATGAAAGACCTTCTCCAAATTCTGCGAATAGTGATGTTCAATCCTGCAAGACCTTCAGCTTCACCTATGATTTTCTGAATATAAAGAAAAATTTTCAAGAAAAACTCAGTAATGCCTTTCCATGACTGCAAGACTGGAACTTGAATGTGCATGTGGAATTTTTCACAATATGTTGTGTTTGTGGTTTTAATTATCATCATAAGCACCGCAGTTAATCTGTAGTTCAACATGAGAAAATGTTTATATAGTTTTACATGCTGGCTTGGTAACACATACAAACATTTAGGTTTAAAGGAACGTTGTGGGTTGGATCCTCATCACTTTATGAACCCTTACGTCAGCCATCTGGAGACCCTCCCCAGCTCCTTTGCCACCTGTGACTCGGCCACCCAAGCTTTTTCTCCTTCTGACCTCACCTCCTCCAGCCAGCAAAAGAAAGAAATCCTTCTCTGTCTAAATGCAGAGGAGAAGCAAAGGTGAGAGACTCAGAAAGGAGGATTTCTATGGTGCTGAATCTGCCAGATATCAATATATAAGGAGTCATTCTGAAATGACCATGCTCTTCCATCAGTGGTTAATGCTGGAGGTGGATTTTCCCCAGCACACAAACAGGACCTTGCTGGAAGGGAATCTTCCTCTTCCTACTGCTTATTCTAGCATATGCATGATGCCTGGCAGAGGGGCAGAAAAAGCATGCAGAGAAGGATGCAGAAGGTCTCCAAGCATAGGCATGTCATGGAAAGACGTGAAAATGACCAGCTCTGACTGCAGTAGCTACAAACATCAGAAGGCTCTCAGAAGGCTTTATTTCTCATTTTGTGCAGCCCTTTTATAACATGCTGCACTGAAGAACCATGTAATTAGTTAGTAAAAACAACGCTTCTCTTCATTGGCTAAATAACAGAAAGAACACCTGAAAGAGCAGTGACCATGAAAGTCTAAATATATTATGAAAATCATATTACTATTTACAGAAATTGTTCATGATAAATGGATTTTTCTCAAGCCAGAGAAATCAGCAATCTGACAAGCTGAAACCTTTACAGTCTCAGAAAATCAGGCCCACATAGGCACTCCTTCACCAACCCAAAAGCCACACTTTGTTCTGTGGTGCTAAGCACAGGATAACCTGGTCACCATCCCACGGGAATGCCCAAATGTCACATTCACTACTCCCAACCAAAGGATGCTGACTTTGTCAGAGCATTCAGCTGATTGTGACTGAACATTTGAAAGCACAGATTATCACTTTATAAAGGCATCAAATTGAAGAAATACAAATTCAAATACTCTGAGTGATGGTGCTGCAATAGGGAGGATACTGAGGCATATTTATCAGCAGGCACTCAGAAGAGAGTGGGCTCCTATGGATCCGAGAGCAATACTGTGAGATTGTGACATCTCTGTGCTTTTGCCTCTGGGACTGCTCCACAGATAAACCTGCAGGACCAGATCTGACTTTCTCTCCTCTTCACTTGTCTTTCAAGGACGAAAACCTAACTGCTCATCCTGAATCTAAGAGTTCCATTTGCCTGTCTGATGGAGGAGAGATAACTCACCTCTTCATAACTCTCCACAGTCCAGAAACGAGAAATATTAATAGAGGACAAATCTTAATAGAGGACAAAGTCTGTCAGGCAGTTCTCAGCAAAGCTACTGTGCTCTGAGCTTCTCATGTTGGAGTCTTATGAGGAAAAACACTGGGACTCACTTTCACCTTTTTTTTCAAATGCTTCTTTCCTGTTGATGAAAGACATGGTAGAACTACAAAGGAACTTAAATTACTTGTGCTGGCAATTGCCAGTGGTCTTCTAGATAAACTGAAAATAAACTGTAAAGAAAAATTGGTACAGAAAAGAGAATAAAGAAGTAATACAGTTAAAGAATACGACAAATGGAGTGGCAGCTTTATTTTTTTAGCAAGGAATTGTAAAAAGCCACAATCAGGTAGGTACAATCAGATACAGTCAGCTACTCATACATGGTCACCTCAACATTAGTACAGAGTTTAATCGTAGTGAAGTGCATTTTTTAACACAACTTGATGAAATCCTCATTCTTTCTTAAAATTCTTCTGTGCAAACCATGTGAGAAGTACGCTGTGTATGGGGTAGCCAGCAGTAAACTATGACACACCAATAGAACTTAAAAAGCAGCCTCAGAATCTAGAAGTCAAAAATGCTGCCTTCTGTTTTATCACAAAGGCATTACCAAACTGCTTAATACCTCCAGGTCCATTCCAGCATCTCTCTAAAGCTCATATCACACATGACACTTTAAAACAAGATTGTTCCCACTCAAAGGAGTTCTCTTAAAACACAATTCATTCAGACCCAGCAAAACCAAACCACTTCCCTGAGTATCACAAACCTTCCTAACAGCACTGATGTGATGAGAAAGGCAACATAAATCTAAATATTCATGGAAGTTTGTACAGGGCACAGTTGAAACAGTTGTGAAGAAGCTTATTCTATATATGCATCAAATCAATACCAGTCTTCCGTGTGTGAAAATAGGAACATCTTCAATCAAATCCAAACTACTTAACACATCAAATTCATTCTGCTGCCAGATAAATCATATATGTCTAGATCTGTCTCTGTTGGAGGTTGGGTATTGTTTCTTTTGTGTTGAATTTTTTCAGTTAGGTTGCTAAGAAGCTAATTGCTGGGTACTTAACCAAAACAAAGGGGTGGCCAAGCACGAGTTTTGGAGCTGATATTTTCTGATAATGGGCCATTAAGGCTCACCAAAGACATGAGACATTACATCATCCCATTGGGACTGCTCCACCCAACTTGGGGGGACTTAAGCATTCCTACCTAGATAAAAAGGGGAGACATAAGAACAGCAGGGCATCCTGTTTTTCCACTGGATTCCCAGAGGAAGACTGGACCCATCGCACCACCACTGGACTTCCTACAGGACCACAGAACTGTCTACTCCACAGAACTGTGTCTGTTACTCCAGAAGGATTCATCTGGACTGCTTCTAACACCCTGACCAACAGGGTGTCAGGTCAAGTCCCTGAATCTGTCAGGGCTTTCTGTTGTTTTTTTTTTTTTTTGTACTACTACATTTTTATTTTTTATATTCCCCTTAAAGGACTGTTATTCCTATTCCAAAAACTTTGCCTGAGAGCCCCTAATTGCAAAATTATAATAATTTGAGGGAGGGGCCCACATTCTCTATTCAAAGGGAACTTCCAGCTTTTGCTGGCAGATACCTATCCTTTCAAAACCAGGAGCATCTCATAACATTTTAGAAGTGCTCCTTGGTGACAATGCAATAAATAAAGATTGTGCACTACTGTGCATGTACATGGGTGTGCTCAAAGTAACTTCATATTAGTTCCAGGAAAACATTTGACTCTCCTTATGCGTCTCTCCTGATTTCTTCATGGTCGATATAGACATATCAACACTATTTCTCTGAATAGTTTATTCTAAGCTCTTCCTTCATTGCAACCAACAGGCTATTTATTGAGTACTTCACTATAACAACAATAACTATTATGAGTCTATTATGAGTCTAAGATGATCCTGCACACACCTTTCTCATGTCTTTATTTGGTGGGGTTTTTTTTGCTAATAGATTTTCCAACAGAAATTAATGTTATTTTTTACCACAGAAGACATCCCTTTCATTCAGCAGTTTCATTTAGACAAGTAATTCATGGAAACTAATGAGGGAGGCACAATGCAAAGACTGACAAAAAAAAGCCATGGGGAATTTTCTGGGACATTTTAAAGCTCCTAGACGCTCACAGTCATCTGTCAGCAGTTACCACTCCACAGCAGAGCTGGCAGAAGTGTGTGCCAATGAAGACCCCCAAGCACCTCCCTCAGCCACAGCACAATCACGTTAGCTGGGCATTTCAGTGCCAACTGCAGGAACCCTGGCCCTGAGGCCCAGGCATGTGCTCCCTTCCACTGCACCACAGCAGCCCTGGCAGAAAAGAACTGGGGGAACATGGGGGAACAGGGTGGATTTTTAAATCAGCACAGCAGCCTTCTGCTCCTGTGGGCCAGCACATATTCATAGTTGCATCCAGGAGACAGGGGCAGCTGGAGGAACAGAAACTCAGCACAGGGGCGGGTAAAGGTAATTATCCTCCAGGTTTCCCAGCAAGATTCAGAAGAAGACCCCTATGATAATCCTTGGAGACATTTGATACAATGTCTGTGACTGTTTTTTTAAGGATCAGCTCTGGACCCCAAACATGATGTGGCTCTGGGAAAGACTACAACGACTATGCATAGGGCTGAGAGAATTATGCACATCCTGATGTGGCTGGCACATAGCCATTCTGGCTTTCCCTTTCAAATGATTACAAGTGTAGGATGTTTCACATACTAAAGCCAGGTGCAGCTTCCGTGATACTCACAGGTCTGGCTGCACTGTTGGGTCTGGATATGCCATTCTTAGGGATCTCACATTATTTCTTCTTGAGCACTATGTCGGAAAATTGTTTGGAATATAACTATATCTTATAAAGAATCTCCCTGGTAGGTGAAGTTGCCCAACCACTGGAGGTACTGAAGGAGACACAGTAAGAGGGGTGTAGCTCATCCTCACAGAGTGCCATCCTGACACCTTGAAAACAAACAGCATATTGCTGTAAATGTGTTGGGGAGCAACAGAGTGAATGATGCATGGTGAGTCATTTCTTGTTACGTCTTTAGGCAAGGAAGGCAAAGTGTTTTCTTGTTTGCTGAGCCAAGCTAGACTAAACAGGTCAGTTATGGCAGCACCATCTTGTGGTTCCCAGTTAATATGGCCTGCCCCAGGTAGCCATTAGTTGACAATTTATATTTGTACTCTAGAAGTTACAATACCATTTAACTGGTGTTCTTTCAAGTTTGTTAGATTTCAGGTCTTGTTCAAAATAAATCCATCTGGAGTATGCAAAACTCTATACTCAGGAGGCACTGGTTCAAGACAGAGTGAGAGATGGAGAATCTCATTTTTGGTTGGAAATCCAAATATCTTCTAAGAAGGTTTGATTTACTGCCTGCTGTGCAACTCTTACAGAGAATTTTACTCTGAGTAAAGACAAATTAAAGGGCATTAGTGCTAACAGAAGACAGAGGGTGAGAATAGGTGGCAAGCTTCTAAATGGGCTGACAAGGACCTGTATTTCCTCTACTTTTGAGCACAGAAGGGGGGGGGGGAACATTATCAGTACCATTCCAGTTAAAAAGTCCTGACTGTGTGAAGGGTTATTTAATATACCTTTGCCCTTACATGTATTTGTAATACTTCTGATGCTCATTTAACACATTTTCACTAGCCACTTCCAAATCGATTTAAATTTCAGCACACAAAAAAATAATTATCAAAGTAAACTTCTAACTGCATGCTGAAGAAAAAGCAGAAAAATGATTCTGCTATCAAAGCTCATGTAAGAATTCTTCATGGGCAAGCTTACAAGGAGTATACCATCTCTTGAAACAACCCGAAACAGATGCTGAACTACTTGAGGCTTAGTTCCTTGAGGCAATTTTTGTACTGTAAAGTAGCACAACCAGATGTCACTACCTGGAAGGCCTTCAACATCCATTGTACTTAACATAATGTGAAGATGACCAAACATTATTCAGAGCTGAAGACTAAATGCAGCAGAAAACAAAATTCACCATTAGTTCAGTAAGGTCTTCCCTGCAGAATCAGTAATGTTTGGAAGCTGACCTTTAAGATACATGTGACTGTTATGGCTGAAAAGTGAAGCATGGCTCCACAGTGCTCCATAATCAGAAAGGAAAATACTGGAGCAGAAGACTTCACTGGAAAAAGTGTTAAGCCTAAGTGCTAGACAATTCTGAGCTCCAAAGTTACACCTGCTGCACTGATACTGTAGTGTCATTGTCCAGTAACATTTTCACTCCCTCCTAGGAAGAGGATGCAAGATCCTCTTGCATGTTCCATGTTCCAAGTAGGGCACGTCTATACATAATGCTTTCAACAGTACCTTTTGGGTTTTTCTCAGTTGTGTTTTACAATAACTGAGGTGAAAGAGGGTATTTTCACCCCAATCCCACTTAGTGTGTGATGAAATTTCACAACTGCATGCTTCTTTCACAGATCAAATTTTAGTATTTAAAGGAATTGCAGAAAAGTGAGAATTACTGTGAAAAATTCTCCTCTTGGAATTTCATCTCCAATCTAATTCTTATTTCAAGTAATAGCAAATCATGAAAAAAACAGTTTTATTGTACAAATCACTGACTTGAAATTATTCCAAAAGCAGCCCTAGATGCTCTTCTATCATCTTGATTAAAATAAGGAAAAAAAAAAATGGAAGAGACACAAAAGGAAGTTTCAATATTCTAAAATCTTATTAAAGGAAATAGAAGGTCCATTTTTTTCCTCCCTTGCTAATTGAAGTTCAAGGGTTAGCTATATTCATATACTATCTATTCAAATTGATTTTATTTTAATTGAAAGAAAAATTGAAAACATTCATTTTTGTTCTAAGCCAACCACATCAAAAGAGTTTGTCAGGCTTTCTAAAAAGTATCTGCTATGCAAAACCCAAGCACAATTCAAGATTGCAAGACCTCAGAAGAAACCCACCGATAATGAGTTGTCCATTGTAAAGATAAAAAGGTTATTTGGTTTGTCAGAACAATGGTTTGAAGTATAACCTCATTCCCACAGAAAACAGTAGAATGCATGACATTGTACCTCCTGCATATCACAGCAAGTCTCTGTATTGGTCATTTCCTCAGAACTTATTTTTTCTAAGCTATAAAAAATGCTCCCAAATGAAACCCATGCCTATGGCTCAGAAAGGAGATGCAGTAATACACACAGAAGAAATCAGGGTCAGTATTAGAGGAGCATATACCACCTTAAGTGTAGCAGTATTTAATAAATGACACTTCTAAAATACAGCAACTGAATTCTACCAGTGTTATTAGTAAGCTGTCTCCTGTACTGAAGGAATGAACAAGGACAATATTGTTACTTATAATTCAGAGCTAGCTTGTATGAAAAAGACATGTGGCATCAGGAAAATGTAATTAATTTGGTGGTGTAAGCCTTCATAAATTATCAAGTATTCCCAATAGCAGTCCTGCAAAACTTACAGAACATGAGCTGCCTTTAAATTACTTAGTTTGCTTGCTACCAGAATTCTTTTAAGGTGGTTAGATACTGACACAGTATTTAAAATGCTCAAACTATTGCAATGGCTGGCATATTGAGCCACCTTTAATTAAGACCATAATGTTCCTTTGGGCCATACCTAAGACAGTAATCTGTGTCCAGAGGCTGTCACTCTCTTCTCTAATGGACTACAGCACACAAAAATTAATTATAGGGGAAAGGTTGCTGCTCCAACTGGGACTGGAGATTCGAAGGCAAACGTTTTGCTGTTGATCAAAATGAGTAGCTCCTTTTGCAACAGCTAATGCAGTTTCTGTCACATAGCACTTAACCCTCTCTTCCAGCATTAATATGAGCAAATTTGTTGCCCAAGGGGAAATTTTTAGATTTTTATTTATTCATTTCTTCATTATGATGCCATCACAATTTCACCTCTCCAAAAATCAGGAACAAAACTCAATTTGAAAAATTCAAAAGGAAACATCAGAGATCCCAGCCACAAGATTCTTGTAAGCCTATGTCAATAAAAACAGACTACAGATAAACAATGATTTCAAAATATTTTTAACTCTTAGTTGCTTAAATTTTTAAACATAATGATTTAGAACCTGATGATGCTCTTGT
Source organism: Aegithalos caudatus (assembly GCA_013389925.1). Lineage (NCBI taxonomy): Eukaryota > Metazoa > Chordata > Aves > Passeriformes > Aegithalidae > Aegithalos > Aegithalos caudatus. Next base: position 2,022,472 of record WEIU01001424.1, read on the forward strand.
GTTTGCTTTCAGTAAATATTCAATGGCAAATGATTTTATAGGTGACATTGCTTGCAGATACAGCAGACTTTAAGAAAACAATATAAAATATTATTTAAAAGATAATTTCAAATCATGGATACTACTGCCCATTGCCCAAGACCGTTAACTTTTTGACTCTCTGAACCAGAGAAAGCAAAGCTGCAGGAAACAGAAAGAAAAACATTCCCTGACAAAGGTACCTTCATGATAAACTCCAATTACTTGTGTTTATCAAAGAATCCTCTTGCATTGTGAGCTAACCAAAAAGATTTCATAACTCATCATCAAACTCACCAAAATATTCTGCTGGGTTAAAACACATCTGCACAGTGTTGACACCGTGTTTGTTCCCGCTGCAAGAGGAATGAGGGAGAGGGAAATGTGAGCTATTGCAAATATTTAAGCTGTAGCAAGGGGTTAGGGAAGGAGGGAAAAAAGGCATAACCTAAGTAGTAAGCTTGAAGAGACAAATTACAGACTAAAAGGAGGAGACAGCAACGATTGTCTTGACACAGGATGGCCTACGCAATTTTTCAACAGACGATCATCAAAATTCAGAGCAGCAACTGCCAGAACATATCTGCAGACCCCCTCCTCCAGCCTCAGGATACAGGCAGCTCCCATGAACCTCAGGGGAAATCTTTCAAGCACCAGTGTTCCCTATTACAGTAACACCTGAGATGATTAAATGAACAATGAAACTCAGCTGAAAATTTGCAGCAAGGTTGCAGTCTGCAATCTGAATAGTATTAAGAGGAATGAAATAAAAATTAAATCAATGCTCACAGGATAATGTAAATCAGATGCAAATAAGCTTCCATTTTATTTGTCTTTTCTTTGTTTCTTTCTAATTGTGGCATATTTAGCTCATGAAGTGCTCAACATTTCTTTTAAAACCCAGTGACTATTATTTCAGGAGATTTCTTGGGGGATAAGGATATAGAAAGTTCCCATCCCCATGAATAAAATGAACCCATATCTTTACCTATGAATAAGTTCAAAATGCAAGTCAGAATGAAATATTTGAATATGAAATGACAAAAATACAATTCCTATTGCCAAAAAATCAGAGAAGTAGGCATTTGTCTATCAGGGCCTCCTTCACAAAAGCAATGCCAGTGTGGGCAGCATGGTAGTGTGCTGTACCACCTTTTTAACAAGCTCTTTGCCTGTTATTTTCAGCTCACACAAATACATATGTGTCATATATGTAACAGTGATACAGGTACCATGTATCCTCATTTTGTCTGATCAATGTGCCTGAAAAGGTATCCCAATCATTATCATTTAAAGAGCAAGCTAAATGGGCAGCATGTGTCCCTAGGTTATTAAGGATGTGTGTGTGTTTCAGGTTTGGTTCTGCCATCAAACTATGGTACTGATTAGGTCTGATTCCTCACTGTCAATAAACCAGCTTCCTAGTCTGCTCTATGGAAATATTCCACAGTTCATTTTTTTTCTGAGCTGCAGTATAACTTGCCTCTCTGACACAAGTCCAGTTCTTATGAAAGCTACCTACTCATCAACCCAGACATCTGACCTGTAACCCTGAAGATAATGGTTAACAAAAAAAGCAAACACTAAAATACCTACAGGATCTCCTAGTGTCTCTGTCTCATCATGTAAATACTTCAGTCATAATAAAACTGTTTTGAAGCTAGCACTCATTCTTCAACCTGCTCCAGGCCAGCCTGACATAAGCTGCCAGGAGCAGGCTGGAAAGAGTCAATGAAATTTGTGCATTGGTAGATCTACTGCTACAGCAGAGGCAGTCTTTCCCATATTTCCTTAATTTCCAAAATTGACTCCTCCTTTGATTGACCTTAAAGCATCAATCAATAGCTGAAGAAACCAGCAGGTAGCAAGACTGCTCTACATTTCTGTTCTTGCTTTCAATGTCTGAGTCACAGACAACCACATAGCCAGTCCTTCAAGTCCATCATAGCTCCTGGCTCGTGGCACAGGGAGACATGACTATGGTCAAACATTGCACCTCTGTCTCAAAAATCCACTTTTTAACCCCAGTATGAAAACTTGCCTGGTAAGGTGTAATCTGTTCTAGGACAAACACAGAAGCAGGTCCTTGGTCTACGTGGTGTTTTTTACATTCAAATAGCCTGAACAGCTTGAGGCCAACACAAGTGCTTTAAGAACGTCCTGAAAACCTCTCCTGGAGCTTGTCAGATCAATATCAATAACCAGCAGGAAAGATGTTTGAACTGAGAAAATTGGAAGCAAATCTGGTATGATACTATTTTAGTCTTTGAAGCAAAGTGTACAGCCAAGCTGGAAGCCAGGAGAGAGAACAGGAACTTCAAAGAAGTTCAAAGGAACTTCTCTTTCTTTTCACTACCACTCTTTGCTCAGCTATGTGTTTCTGCCAGAACAGATTGTTCTGATACCTTGAAATGTACAATGGCATCATCATATGCAGAACTGGTCTCTGTCAACTGTACACAATAAGTACCAAAATAAACCAAAAATTTTCAAAAAAGCAATAAGCTCCATCAGTCTGTAGTCTTCCTGTCTTCTTAGTAGGCTGTCAGAAAAAATAATCCCAGACACAAAAAATACTTTCAGGCTTCTCCATATCAAATCTTTGGGGATTTGTATATTCATCTATTATCCCCAATTGAGGAAATAAAGTAATGAATGGAAAAGACCACCAATCTATTTCATTCATGTCCCGAGTGTATGGATACACTTTAAAATTCCTTTGTTCCTAGAGCTGAATAGCTGAAAATCCTGCTTTGGTTAATCTTTGCCTAAAGGGTTGCTCAGTCTTTTTGATTAGCACCCAGTATGGGAGAATAGCAAGGTGAAGTGTGAGCAGAGATGCTGAGAAGGAGTGTGTGCAACAGCAGCCCAGGTAGCTGGCATCAGCAGGGAAGCATTCCTGCTGCCCAGCCCCAAGGGAGACTGCATGGCTGAAGAGCTTTGGTCAAGAGCAGAAACAGAACAACTTGGATCAGCCTCTACGGGACTGCCAGGAACACTGGAGCAACGATTGGGCCAATAACCAACCTTCTGCTGGTTATTCCCCATGCAGAACTGCTTTTCTTTGTGCCATAGGTACATCCTACTTTTCCAAAACTTTCACATCACCTGATTCTCTCATTTTCGTAGTCTTGAATTTTTCCTCCAGACTTTTTCACTTTTATTGAGTTATTCACACAGCAAGGATAAGAGGGCCCTTTCAAAACTCAGAAGGTTGCTGTGAGATTTAATACAGGCAGAGAGTTTGGGCTGATCTAGATAGTGAAGTTAGAGTGGAAGAGGGATCTACCACCCATTATCACTAACATCCTATTTCTTTGTCATTATCGCTTAATTATCTTGTCTTGTTTATTTAAACAACAAGGCAATTAAGAGGCATCGTCAATGGAACAGAACCCTGGCACAGGCGAATGGTCTCTGCTGTGAGATAAATGCCAAGATATTTAACAGGCAGCAGCATAACAGGAGAGAGATTGTTTCCAAAGCAATGGGCAGTGATTGCTGGAAAATGTGTGCCATCGCTTCTGTAGGATACCTTACAGTCCTCCTAATAGCCATTAATTTTCTGCCGCTGGCAAGTCCCTCAGTACTTTCTCTAGATAGGGCTGGACCTTATGACTACACCTAAAATACTCTACTGGAGTTTGGCATTACCAAAAGAATGCTGTAAATACCAAATTCCACAAACCAGAAAGAACTCAGAAAATAACAACTGGAAGTAGCAATGACTTACAAGAAGTAGCTAAATATATTTTCATCAGGAGGTTACTTAAGGGGCCCACAGTTTGGAGTAAAGGCGTTGTTCTGTCTCATCAGACCAACAATTCATCTAATCTAGTGGCTATTCTCTGACAGCACCAAACAGCAAATTGTTCAAGGTGCATAATATCTTTGCACCAGGTAATGAAAGAATAGTATGCCTGCAGCATAGAAGTTTTCTATGCAAGATGTAGAACAAGTGGTGTTTTCCATCCTGAAGTCACAAGAATGATTTGTCATTTCATTGTTTATTTTAGTATAAACTTGCACAGCTTAATGTTTTTGAATAATTTTCATTTTGTCTGGATTTGCATCAGATGAGAGTGGAAATTTGCACTTAGTAGATATGAAAGGAGAATCAACTACATTTGGTGAGCATAGAATGCTTATGGGAGAGGAGCTTGTAGGAATGAAGACACTTTGAATGGGCTGAAGGGAAGGAAAGGAGTAGTTCTGAGGTTTGAGGAACTTTGGGAGAGAAGCAGTTGGGAGCAGGCAAGATGAGCATCCATGGGGAGCTGTCGTGGTTTTATATGGCCCCAGTGCCAGGCACCCATGAGAATTGCCTGCTCACCCTGCCCTGCCACAGCTGGGTAGAGGAGAGAAAAAAAATTAAAGAACGCTTCGTGAGTTGACATAAGGACTGGGAGGAACACTTCAAGGGCAAAACAGGCTCAACTTAAGGCTGAAATATGAGTTTATTACTAACAGAATCAGAGGAGAATAATGAGAAGTAAAATAAGCCCTTAAAAGACCTTCTTCCCCCCAACCCTTCCCTCTTTCCCACTGACAGCGCAGGGAGACAGGGCATGGGGTTTTGGTCAGTTTATCACTGAGATTTTCTTCCTCTGCTCTGGGAGAGGAGTCCTTCCTCTGTGAGACCATGGGATCCCTCCCACAGCAGACAGCTCTCCATGAACTTGTCCAGCGTGGGTCCAATCTCACCTGAATCATCCAAACCACACCTGCTGCAACGTGAGCCCCTCCCACGGGCACAGAGTCCTCCCAAAACTGCTGTGGCTGTGTCTCTTCCCACAGAGTGCAGTCCTCCCAGGACAGGCTGCTCCAGCCTGGAAGCAGGGCTCCCTCTCTCCATCGGGTCTTTCACTGGATCACAGCCTCCTCCAGGCATCCCCTGCTCCAGCATGGGCACCTTCCCCACAGGCTGTGGGTGGATCTCTGCATTCCCCCTGGATCCCCACGGGCTGTGGGTGGATCTCTGCATTCCCCATGGACCCCCATGGGCTGTGGGTGGATCTCTGCATTCCCCCTGGATCCCCATGGGCTGTGGGTGGATCTCTGCATCCCCCCTGGATCCCCACGGGCTGTGGGTGGATCTCTGCATCCCCCCTGGATCCCCACGGGCTGTGGGTGGATCTGTGCATTCCCCATGGATCCCCACAAGCTGTGGGTGGATCTCTGCATCCCCCCTGGATCCCCATGGGCTGTGGGTGGATCTCTGCATCCCCCCTGGATCCCCATGGGCTGCAGGGGCACAGCTGCTTCACCCCGGTCCTCACCACGGCCTGCAGAGGAATCTTGGCTCTGGCACCTGGAGCACCTCCTGCCCCTCCTTCTCTACTGACCTTGGTGTTGCCATGTTGTTTCCCTCATGTTCTCATCTCCTTCTCTTCTCTGATTAGGAGAAAAAAAACCCCTGACTTTGTTTTGATTTTCTTCTTAAATATGTCATCACAGAGGTATTTCCAGCCTCTCTTATTGGCCCAGTTTTGGCCGGCAGCAGGTCCATCTTCAGAGCCATCAGAGATTGATTGGTTCTGCTGGACATGGTGGAAATTTCCAGCAGCTTCTCACAGGAGCCATCTCTGTGGCCCCTTTACTACCAAAAATTGTGCAAAACCAATACAGAAGCATTTCAGATACTCACACTTAAGCCTACCTTTCACCCTTGCACCAGCCTCACTCTCTGTTTTGTTGATTGAAAGGTGGTTTTATCAGGAAAGGATTTTCACTAGTCTAGTGGAATAATGCATATTTGTGGCAATGATTGAAAAGAATGGCCTGAAGATTCCTTTTCAAGTTGTTCTTAAGGGTACAAAATTCATGTTTTGGGTTTATGTTCATTTCTGTATGAGCACTTTAATACAACAGAAATAATAGCAGACTATGCTGTGGGTTAGTGCTTCAAAAACGAACATATTTATTTATTGATATTTTTAAGTGCTTACTTTTTCCTTGTTGCTCTCTGGGGCCAAAGGTCCATCTCTGGCAGAAACACAGCACTTATGAGTCCAGTTTTAAGCTTAGAAAATACAATTGCAGAAAAGGTGTACACTTTGGGATAGAAACAGAGAATAAGAAATGGAGTAGAAGGCTGAAAGGAACTGGGAGCTACAAATAAAGAAGCATATTTTGTTCTTTAATATTGTTTTGATATTCTACCTGTAGTTTTATATTTTCTTCTTTTTTATCAGCTTTACTCAGTGACTCCAAACATGGGAAATATTGGTGCTGATGTTTCATAGGTTATCATGACAAATGCCACCACCACTTCCTCCTGCTCTCTCAGATAAGAGAGCTCCATTGCTTGATTATCTAAAGATCATGTCCAACTCCAATTATCATTACTTATTAAATCAAGTTTGACTCAGAAAAATAATTAAATGTTTAAATTAAGGCATTCTACTTTGTCACACAATTGGGTCTCTGCTGGCAAGTATATGGAACAGTTGTTAATATTGAAAATGAGATGAAAGATGTTCTAAATTTATCTCCCCAACATTTCCATTCAGCAGAATAATGGACATTTGACAGTAACGCATTGCTGTTAAGCCAGTGAAAATAATTTCTGAAATGAAGTGATCACACACCTTTGAAAGTAGTCTCACACAAACCTGGAATCATTCAGGGTGGAATAGATAAATTTTCACTCACCTCGGAGCTGTATTTTAGCTACCTTATGGCTCAAATAAAAATGAACAATTTTCAAATGAATATAAAAATCATACTTAAAAGACTTCAAATGCAAAAGTATATATGTATTTTCCAGCATCCATATATAAATTAATATGTACCATCTGGGTTACATCTGGTGATATTAAAGTTTTGTCTCATGAGCAGAATAGGTGTGAGAACCATGAAGAAAAGCTGAGCAGTTCTGGCATTTACTGCAAAGGAGACAGCATTCATATGTAACTCCAAAAGTAAACTGCCTTATCCCTTCACTGCTGCTGCTTTTAAATCTCTGTCTCACTGCTTTTCTCCCATATTTTTTCCTTTGTTTTTATTTTATCTTCCCTAAACATGTCCAACAGCATTTCCATGATGCAGGCTGCCATTTCCTCCAGGTCCAGCTTTTGCAGCAGGCCTTCAGTCATGTTGTATGTGAAATCCAACATCATTTTCCATAGTGCTTCCACAATGAACCTCATCCTGTTCTCACCATTCTCTGAAAATTCTGCTTAGAAAAGCACCATTGGTTTATACACCTTTGGTTCCTCTGGTTGTCTTCAGTTTCCCAGTAAACCTTTCCAGTGGCCTGACTTTCTATTCTTTCATTCTTTTCTTTCCTTTAAAGACCATCTGGACCTCACCTTCACCTCCCTCTCTTTTGCCTCAAATTACCCATCTTCCCCAAACCATATGTGTAGCTGCTTCATTTCTTTTCCTGGTCTACCTGGACCCTTAATCATGGGAGCTCCAAGGGTTCCCAATGAGCAGTTTTTTGGCAATTTTTGTTGTCTCCCAAAGCACAAAGCACCCCAAAATTCTCTGGCCCCTCATAACGCCTTGTAAGCTCCAGGTACTTTACCAAAGGCTATACTGTAAAGACGTTCAGAACACATTCTATAATCCCAAAGTAAAAAATGAAGACAAAATTAAAGAAGTCTTCATTACTGATTGTAAGAGTAATCTACATATGACCTAGGGTAAGATTGTCCGCAGTGTGGAAAGTGCAAGATGGAAATGTGGAAAGGTGAAAAGATTATCTTATGTCTTGCTATGGACCTCAGATCCTGAGGGATGGTGGACTGTACTATCTCTCAGAAGTCAGTTCTACAGTTGAAAGAGAAAAAGTTTTATCGTTTATACACAGCTATTTTTTTGTTTTCAGAGAGTGTCAGTTGAGGTGTTAATTTGATAACATTGATCTTCTCATGAAACAAGGGAATGAATAAGATGGCCTTTCCTGCTCCATTTCAGAACTATTCTGTGCTTCTGCACTGTGAGAATGGCCTTTTGCCATGTGCTACAGGCAAATCTACCCAGTTCAAGAATCTGCGCATTTCAGAAGAAATGTATGTAAAGGCTCTATGCACAAATAAAATCTCAGCCACCCTGTAACTGAGCAAAGTGAAGGAGAAGATGCCTAACTTCTGAATTACCATGTGTGAAATTAATGTATTTCAGCACAAATCCTCACATGAGCAGGGGAAAACAGTGCAAAATGACTCACCTGAAGAGATTAATTTCTTTCTGCACATAAACAAAAATTATGTCTGTTCCTCTGGCTTTTCATATAGGGTATGTTCATCTGTAGGCTCTGCTCTCATCAGTGGATCTTCAGGTTCCACATGCAAGAATTTTGACAGGTAAAAAATGCGCCTAGAGACGTGGAGAGAAAGCCTCTTTTAGCTTTGACTCACCAGACACTAAGTTATAGACAAGTCTGGCACGTGTCTGTCTCTTTGCAATGCATGTAGCAGGCCCTGGGCTTTCCTAATATGCTGAAGCTTTGGAGATCCTGTTTGATTTCTTTAGGTCCTCTCCCAGGAGAACATTTCGAGAGGGAAACTGATTGTTTTTAACAACTCAAGATATTATGCTCTTTAACTTACTTGATTAAGCAAATGAAAACATTTTAACCTTCAGAAGTAGATTTTCAGACTGGCATCAACTGTGTTGAATTGCCAAAAGGCAGGTATCTCTGAAGGTTTCTCTGCAAAAAACATTATATAAAGACACTGTGACAGCCCAAATTACTTCCAAACACACCCAAATGAATGAGATAGAAGGAACAACATTTTTACTGCATTTTATGCACAAGAAACTGAGGCTTGCAGTTGAACAAAGAGACTCATCATTGTTATGGACCAATGACTGGCCTTGCTGTTCTCAGCCCAGAGCTGGCAACTTCTTTGCACACAAGACAAGTTATCTTGAATTTGGGCTCATTGCAGCAGAGAGGGATGAAATGAAAGGTGTCTCTTTCACTTGGATGAACTTTGGTACAGGTGGAAAAGTTACAATACTTTTTATTTTACTTTTAAATGAGGCGTTAAAAATCTGCCAGGCAGAATATTTTTTCAGCTTTCTTTCCTAACCCTAGAGTGGCTGTAAAACCTCAGCAGTTAAAAATGTTTTCTCTGGCTCCAAGTCTAATGCATCCATAAAAATTACATTTTAAATAAAGAAAACATGTTTTGTTCCAGCTCCAGAGTGGCTCTAAGACATTACATATTTTCTAAAAATGCATTTCATTCTCTTTAAAAAATCCTTCAATACACCATGATGGAATAATTTGTTGAAAACTCTATATATGTTCTAATCTTCAATTTATCAACTTTAAACCAGCATTTTGGGATCTGGTAGAAGAAAAGCCTTAGATTGAAAACCTTTCATAGTTTCTCCTGACCATATTAAGTTCATGGCCTCTCTGGGGATGTCTGGGGCTGGATTTTGTGTTCTGTGAGAAGCAGAGCTCCCCTTGTTTTTAAGTCAAGTCTAGAAATTTTTCAGAGAGCCTGAAAAGGTTTGAGATCTCACAACTAAGGGAAATGTCACCAAACACTTCTGCCTTTTTGACTAAAACTGTGGTTGTCCTTATCTGAGCAGAGGGGAGGCTCTCATGAGATATGTGGTTCTTTTAGAAAGGATCCATCCTAAGTAATGAACTGCATGATTTTCATTGTTCCTTCTAAGCTCCAGTAAAGGCTCCCTCTTCAATCTTGAGCAAGTCACTTAACCATTTTCATTTCATTTCCTTCTTTGCAGAATGGGAAAACTAATTTTTACTGGCCTTAAGGCATATCGTGCAGAGATCAATTCTCATGCTTTCAGCAGGCAGCATTTTACAAATACCTGTTTTAATGGAGCTGCTCTGAGTGAGGACAGGGGAGGGGAATGGATGCTCAGATTACCCATGAGGAGAGGTTTTCAGGGTTTGCAGTGCACAGAGCCTGTGCCTCTCTCCCTGCTGGTCCCTGAGCTTTACTGTGTCCCACTGGAGGCAAGGGACAAAGATGATATTAGGGGTTAGAGGGGAAGAGCTCCCTCCAAGGATGGCTATAACAGTATAAAGCTGTTCTCTGCTTTGTTCTCCATTCCTAACTCTTATAAGGGCCTCCAAAACTTACTGTCTGAGAGACTGCATAGATTATGGATTATTTTTCCCTTTCTCTCCCACCTTGTTCTTGCCAAAATATTCTTCTGTAAAATTCTCCCACAACACATCACAGGCAGCTTGGGTATTGCCTATCACTGACAATCATGTAGGACGAGGTAACGTCATCCCACTCTTCATTCCTCGGATAAAACACATCCCAACCAACACAGGCTCTGGTACATATCAGGTTCATGAAGGGCTTTAAACAAGAATTTGGGAAGGGACTGATGAGAAGAGTTGTTCAAAAGAGTACAAGAAAGCATCTGAATATCTTTAGGTTCAACCAGCCCCTTCCCACTGAAGCTGACTGGGAGCATTTTACCTCTGTAGAGAGCTGGTTCCAGCTCCAACTTATTTCCCGACTCATGCCATAAGTCAATGTTAGCTGTGGGATGAAAAATGCTGCCTCACAAGAGGTAGCTCTGTCACTAGCTCCTGTGAGCTCAGAGCACAGCAGAACCGTCCAGGCAGCCTCTGCCTCTCCACAACCGAGACGCAGGGCACACACGGCCAACAGCGCCCTGCTTACAAATGCAGACTTGCTGCCCACCACTCACAGAGCTCAGCCAGTTCCCTGCTGTTGGAGCTCTTCTGGGCACTCCTGGAAATGGTCTGCATTTGTCTGCAAAAGTTCTTAATAACCTTTTTATATATTGAGAATAAAAGGCTGCCAGCAAGAGCAAATGGATTACAGCCATCTACAGTTGGAATATAGCAAAAGGCATACATCTTTATTTTCTTACATAAAGTAATTTTAATTTAATGCCAGGAAGAGCCTGCTGTCATCTTCTAAGATTCTTAGTTCTGCTTAGGATGAAGCAGAATAAACATGGTTAAGCAGAATCTGTTTATATTGGAAGTCTAAGGGAATAAAAATATTTTCACAGGTCTACTAAAAAAATGTCATGGCCAGCTATGTCTCATGCTAAAGAGCACTGATCTTAGGTATGGCCATAAAAGCCACAGTCTCTCTTTAGCAGAGAGGAGCTGGAATACTTATTTCTTCCCTAAACAAAGGACTGTCACATTCTCTCTGAAATAATGAGCATTATTTATTCATATACAAATAATTTTAGTTAAGAAGCCATTGCAAATATTGTCTATTAATCAAAGACTAGAGAGACAGTTCTCACTTACCACAGTACTGTTTTGTTAGATTCCTGATTCCTGCATCCTAACCAGAAACAGCATTTTGTCACTCTTTTGCTAGAGGTGACTATGAGAGCAGAACGAGTAAAATACCAGGGTGGTTTTGTGAACTGTGTACAGGGGACCCTGCATTTGCTGCTTCACCTGACTGGTTGTTTATGAGATCTCAGCAATCCCCCACTGCCATGGGGCAGGGTGTCTGTGACGTGAACACAACCAACGGCAGTACCAAATGTTGCCACTGAGAATTAATTGTCTTTTGTTACATCAATTTAATGAACTGTTTTTCAGGGACATCTGGCTTCGCTGCCTGAGGGTGGGGGGAAAGGTGGACTATGGAAGGCAGGAAAATGCTGCTCTTCAGCATTCTGTCTCCAAATATCCCTATTGTTATTGCTTGCTGATATGGCCCCGTTCTTCTGCATGATTGATCCTCACTGCTACACGTTCTCTTCCCAACACCTCCATGCACAATCTCCTCCCACATTCCTCATGTTTACAGTACATTACACTGCAGAGTCCACTCAGGTCTTTTCCCTGGTTTTCATGATCTCTGCTAAGCTCTTTTCTCCTCTAAGAAGACCTCACTACAGCACACAAGAGGAACACTGGCCAGGGTAGAGTGGTTCTTGCCACCGTTTCCTACATTAGCACAGAGGATCAGTGTCTCTCTAGGAGATGTGGGACCTTATTTTTACTAAATGGCCTGTGAAAGCATTTCCATTAGAGATAGTTTAGTGTATTATAACTAAGTGGATGGAACAGAGTGAACATTTATTTACCCAGGAAAATTTAGATCAGACAGCACATCTGGTTTTCATTGAAATCCTCAACTTTACTAAAACAAAGAGAGTCCAGCTGAGCTAATAGAGACTCAAGGAAGCCAGGTGGTTGACATGATTGCAAGAGTTGAAATAGGATCAAAACATAAGCATCCTCCAAAGTTTCAGTTCAGGTCATTCCTGGAAAGCATTTTAGCATCCAGTTTGTAGGTCTGAATGAGTAAAAGGACTGCTTATAAGCGCCGAGTGCACAAAGAATCATGTTGTTTCTCTGAAATGTTTTTGTTTTCTTTCTTATCTTTGTAAATCTTAGTATCAGGTGGGGCAGCCTAAACACTGCACAAGTCTGAAAAAATACATGAGCCATTTGCAGTGGGTAACACCACCACACTCAACTTCATAGCAGCCATGCTGGATAGACCAACTACTACTTGTGCAGAGGCACAGGATATCCAACTTACATGTCAGTGCCTGGGTAAAGTTTTGAGAGGGATGAGTTTTGAGCTTTCAAACCTGGCTGAGAGCTTTATTCTGAAAGCAGTCACAATGTGCAGCATCTGCTCCTGCAGATTCAGGAAACAACAGTGATGAAAAAATAAATTCTCCCTCAGTCTGTCAATGTCCACCACTGTCCCGAGTGATATGGGATCCCAGAACAAAAAAGTTTTTCCATTTCTAACAAGTTTAAACCTCCTTCATAATATGGGAGATGTGACCTGCATAGCAGGTCCTGTAGCATTTTGTCCTGGATAACCCATCAGATCTGGAAAAAATTTATTGAGGAAACAGAGATGTTGCCATAGGAAAAAAATAACTGGGAGTGGCAGGGACTGTTGAACATTTTTCTCAGAGACTAGGTGCTTTGAAATGATGTTTTGCACTTTCTACAGGTAGCATTATGTCTTGGCAATGTGCTTATGCGAGAAATAATGCAAAGAGGTGGCCTGTTTGTGTATGGGAATATGTGACTGTTTTGCTGTCTGTGTTGGGCTGTTAGCCTGGCCCTGACACTGTGGGATGGGACCAAGTAGTACTGTTTTGTGACTGGTACCATCACACTGGTATTCCAGTTAATAATTTTCAAATCAGCTAAGACTTCAATGAAAGAGTCAAAGAAAGAACTAAGGCCCCTTGATCCTCAGTCCCTGCTCTAATAAAGGAGTGATTAACATTACAGTTCATTATTATTTTCAATTTCAACTCCCATATGAAGCTAGAGGAGCTGCAGTACTAGCCAGAATCCTACTTTCTGCCTGTCAGTTAAGCAAATGAAGTCCCAAGACAGTTTGACTCACCTTCATATATAAAAGAAAATCCTTTATTCCAACACATTCCATTTCTTAAAATGTGTCTTTATTCTGAAAAGTGACTGTCAAAAAGTTGTGTCCTTTCACTCAATTAACTCTTCCTTGTCTGTACATTTATCCAATGTATTTAGTACTAAAATGAATTTTTACAACATTTTTTTTCTTTCACTTCTTTGTGTTGACAAAGGTATTAAAAAAAAAAAAAAGCTGGTTTCCATTCTGGCTCATACGTCACCAAAAGAGTTGTTAAATGTTTTTCATTTCCAGGACCAAAATGCTGTCTCCTCAACTATTACTTTGCAAACTCAGAGGAAAATTTATTTGCAAAGGTTTAATTGTGAGTAGAATTTGATGTAATGAAGCTTTAATGGCAAAGCTGTATGAGCCAGAAAATGCACAGCTTGACTTTCAGATCCCAAGCTGAGTCTGCAAGTCGAGATGCTTCTAAACTGAGAAAATGTCATTCAAGTCACTCAGGCACAATAAATGTGAATCCCTCACCACCTTTTTTATGGTAAAGAACAGGCTCATAAGAACACTAATGGAGGACTAAGACACTGATGGCTACTTCTGCATAACCAGGGTAGTATTTAATGACAAGACTCAAAGAATCATTGTGTAAAAATTGTCAAGCTCAATACACACAAATGGCCAAATGTGTTTTCTTCATAGCAGAACAACTGTGGTGCACCAGAAATGCCCTATTTTTCCAGCTCTACCAGTTTGTCTAAAGAAAAATGAATCCCTAGAAATCTTCCCCCGGCCTGTCATGGCTGCAGCGACATTTCCACTTTTCTTCAAGAACTCATCTGGAGAGGCAAGTTCTAAGAAAGCCTCAGGGGGTGATGGCCACAAAAATCTCTGATTTTATGTGAAGGATAGTGAAATGTGCCAGCCAATCAGGAGTTCAAGTCTGGGTGGCTGTTCTAGGTGAAAATAATAAGTATAGCAATGTTCATTGGAGAAAATGACAAAAAAAAATTCTATCAGCTAAAAGTACTCAACAACCTTTCCATTCCTCATTCACTTTACCACTGTGGTCTGAAGATTATTTTTGAAGCAAATTCACTCACTTGTCCTGCCTTAGGTTCTTCCTCCAGGCAAAACCAGCCCAAATAAAGCAGCTGACACTGTTCTTGTTTACACAGGCAAGTACTGAGTATCTTGAGTCTCTTGGCCTCTGAGAATGCTTCCAGGGAGAGCCAAGCTGGTTAAACAGCCATCTGAAGCATCTGAAGACAGAAGGTAAGAAGGTAAGGGCAGTCTTTGATAACTGGGAAGCTCTAATTGTTGGGAGAACATTTTGTTCTGCTATTATTTGCACATCACTGTTATGTTGTTGCCAAGTTCTGAGTTCACCCGTGTTGTAGCTTTGTAATTATGCGTGTGCTGAGAGTCAAATCATAGAAGAGTTTGGGTTGGCAGGGACCTGGACATTTTCAACTGTGTTGGGCTGCTCAGATCAGCCTGCAGCCTGACCTTGAATGTGTCCAGGAATGGAGTTTCTATCACCTCTTTGGGCAACCTGTTACAGTATTTCAACACTCACCACAAAAGATTAATCACTCTCATCTTAAATCTACTCTGCCTTCCCTCTTTTAGTTTTAAACCATTACCCCTTGTCCACCTCAACAGGCTTTACTTAAAAGTCTCTTCCTACCTTTCTTATAAGATCCATATTTGTACTGAAAGGCAGCAGTAAGGTCTCCATGGGGCCTTCTCTTCCTCAGGCTGAAAAACCCCTACCTCTCTCAGCCTGTCCTCATTGGAGAGGTGCTCCATCCCTCTGATGATTGCTCCCCTCTGGATTGCTTCAATAAGTCCATGTCCTCTACTGAGGACTCCAGAGCTGGGTGCAGCATTCCAGGTGGAGTGTCATAAAAGCAGAGCACAGGGGCAGAATCACCTCCTTTACCTGCTGGCCATGATGCTTTAGTTATAGCCCAGGATAAAGTTGGCTTTTCTGGGCTGTGAACACACATTGCTGGCTCATGTCCAGAATGAATATCAAAGGGTACTTCACATAGGTGCTTGCTAGTGCCATATTTTTAAACAGGCACATTAAATAGAAAGAATAAAGGCCAGCTCTGAATCTTGTTAAATTTACTGTCATCTTCCAAATTGATGAAGATAACTTCAAAATTGTTCCATTGTAGCTCAATTCAGCTGTCACGTAGTCAGTTACAACTTGCCCTTTTTTGCATAATAAATTTACCCTAATATTTTGATTTCTTTGGCCAAACATACCAGTGTTACTGTGTTGTTGACATATTTACTTGTTTCAAAAACTGTATATAGTTCCTGGCTGGTTTATCAGTCATTTCAACAGAATAGGAGATAAAGTGACCTCTGTATCTTCAAAGTGCTACGTGAGGTTTTAGCACTCATTTCTCATTAAATTCAATGATACTCAAGCTAAAAGCATGAATAGTTCCCTCTCTTCACTGCCCTCTTACCTACAGCTAAAAGACAGGCAAGCCTGTGATCATTCTTTTCTTCAGGTGCCCCATGTTAACCTGAGACTCTGTAAATACAGTTTTTATAACCCAGTCTTTTGGAACATTAGTCCATGCAGCAGAACCCTCTTTGTTCAGCTTCCAGGTACAGTGAGAGAAGTACTCTTGATGGGTTTGCCCGTAGTCTCTACATGGTTGTCAGTCCTTCAGTGGTGATCTGTTATATATGCTCTGAATCATGCCTAAAAAGACACTTTACTGCATATGGATGCATTTAATTAGTGTTATTTAAGTGGAACCTCAAATTTCTCAGCACTTTCTAAATGGCCACACTTCATTTAAAAGACTTCCAAAATTGATCAATGTTGTATAATAAAGAAAGAATGCCTATCAATATAAGAATCGTTTCTCCATGGGGTTTGTTTGTTCTAGCTTTTTAAATTCCTTTCACAAAAAGGGATCCCAAAGCAGTAATTATCAATCTTCACCTGACAGAAAAACTGCATGCCTCTTTACTCTTTTTTTAACTGCCCTTTTAACCCAAGGTCTTCCCTTTCCGACAATGCTTTTACACCTGCCTAGGGGAGGAAGTGGGAGGTCCCATTTTCCGTTGTGTTACTGAACAAGGGGACACAGAGGCTCAGAGGAGCCTTTTAGCCCCCTGTCAGAAAAGATAAGCAGTGACTTTGCCAGTTGTTGTTGGAGGCAGCTCTGACCTATGCTCTTCCCAGCCTGCTTACCCAAGACTATAGGGAATGAGACCTGAGCTCTGTGTCACCTACTTGCTTTGTGTGTGCCCAAAGAACATCTCAAGGTGAAGAGCAGTCTCATCTAACCGAGCAGTTTTCTTCTTTCTCTCCGCTGTTCAAGTAGCAGCAACATTATTCTGTTCATGGCTATATTTAAAATTTGTTTTGCTGATTCTGTGGCCTGACTATGAAAGAGTGAATGATACTGAGTCAATTAGAACTGAATTATGCTAGTGCAAAAGTACAGGTGAAGCCACTGGTTTTCTGTGAAAACTGAGCAGGAAATATGGAACAGGAACACATAAGGCAAGTTCTTAACCTAAATCTAAAGTACAGCACTATACCAGCTACTGTGAAGAAAATTAACTCTACCCCAGGCAAAACCAGACAACACCCATTTCTAAAATACAGAGAGGTGATGCTATGCCCAACAATTAAATACTTAATCACTGGAAACCTTGATAAGAATGTGCTCATTTCAGTTCAGAGCAGATGCTCAAAGGCAATAAATTATAATTCTCTATCCCACTCACATGCCTTTCATGATTACTACACTGCTATGGAACTAATGCTAAGGTTAAGTGTTTTCTGTTACCACAACCTTATAAAAAACCTTTTTAAACCTAACAGAAATTAAGCGTTGGTTATGAAATGTGAATTTCTGGATTCTGTTAGATAATTTCCAAAAATACTGATGGTAAACAAACAAGAGTTGCATAAAGGAATTACAGCAATAAACAGAGAAACATTACATTTACAATGTTTTCCTCATGACGGTAGAAGCAAAAAACTTCCAACACTTAGGAGAAAGTATTTGTCATGAATATCATCTTTCATGTGCCTGACTGCTTCTGAACTGACCTGGAGTAGAGCCCCAGTGTCGCATGGCTTTTAAGAACAAGGAAATCCTGATTGCCCTGAAAGCAACCTAACAGGTAATAGCAACACTGACACAAACACCAGAGGAAAAACACTTTCAGGTTAATTTCTTGGAATTTTTGTTCTCCCAAACACTTTTCCACTATCCTCAGACCATTATCACCCCAAAATACAAGAAACAATTGGATGTTAATATGCTTTTCTTCCCTGTTCCCTTCTTTAGTCCTTCTCTTCACTCATATATCTCATACTATTGAATTAGAAATCAGTTTAAGGCAAGCTGTTTTCCTGCCTTTCTAGAAAACATTTTAAAATGGATAGCACAAGAAGGAGCACTCTAGTCCTCTCACCTTATAGAAAATATATTGCTCCTTCCAACTTTTCAAGTTGGTGACATTGGAGATTCATTTCCCATACATTGTCACAGTGATGGTTAACATATATAAATCCATGGTCTTGAACTTTACTTCTCCCTTAAGGGATCTGCAATGTGTCCTCCAGATTGCTGTCAGAACTGGAAGCAGATGCTTTGGAAACCATTTGGATTTCAATAAAGGAAGGATCCTTTATTTGGTTAATAGATTATGTACAGATTTAAGAGGTTGAATTGGAGTCATAAACCATAGAACTTGAGGTAACAAAATTCAGCTTCCTCATCATTCAGAGGCTTTCTGAAAGATCTTGAGCAAGCAGCTTGGTCCAATATAGAATGTAAGCATTTCCGCTATCTTTAAGGAAATCAAGCTTTTTCTGTTCTTTGGGAAGTAGAATCATCTCACAGTAGAATCATCTCACAGCAGTCAGTTTTCATAATTAAATTCTCTAAAGGTCTAGAAGTGTCCAGATGCTATACTGACATCCCAGAAATTCTTTTGTTGGAGCCTCCTTTCCTTTTCTGTGACAGTATGTATAGGATAAGGAAACTTTTTCTTCTTCCTGGCTACACCCCTTCTGAGTGGGATATAATGTAAGCTTCTTGGAAGAGTAGTCATTTACTGGCTCACTAGAATTGTCTTCTTTTCCTAGAATCTAGAGCCATGCATGGGGCAGAGAGATCATATATGATCTGATTTCTTTCACAGAACCTGACAAGTCTCCCATTGTACCTATGCACTTCCTTCTACCCTACCAGTCAGCACTACTAACCACAGCACCCATTTGGCCACTTTCTTCAGAGGGCTTTTTCGACAGCCACCTGTGTTCTAAAACCTCTGAAGCACTTAGGGCTTATTGTTGCAATGCCTGAAAATCATCTGACCAACTCAGCTTGCCACTAATGCCTTTTGCAGAAGGAGAGGGACAGGCAGCAAATACAAATCAAGTCTTATGACTAACAATCATTAAATAGCTTAAAAACACCCGAGTTTCTAAGATGTTTACAAATTGCAAAAGGAACATTTTGCAGAATAAAACTGCAGTCCTGGAGCTTAATACTCACTCTACTATTTCATTACTGCTCCTGTTTTATATTAGCGCACTGAGCAATTTGTATGCGTCTGTGGACCTTTTAGTAACACAGACCCAAAGCAATTGCCAAATGTTATTCAGGGCTGCTAATACGTAATAGTTCTAATGAATAATGTTTTTGTTAAGAATGTGGCAAACTGCTATTTATTCAGATGAATTCCAACCAACCATAATGCCTGGGTCTTACTTCTGAGGTATGAATGCAATAATTACCAAACACAGTTCTAAAATACAATTTGTTAACTTGGAGGAGATTGTGAGATCGTGACATACATTTTAAGTGTCCCCAAAGGTGCCTTTGGTCGGGTTTTTTTTCCCCTTCAGTCTTTGTTTATGCAAGCAGGATCTACACTTACTGAATCCACCAGCTGAGTGTCTCCACATGCATTTCTGCTGTGTGCATCAAGATTCAATGACTGAATGGGAAGCAAGCCATAAGGTTACACTGAAGATAAAGGAGGAAATGAATTTTCAAAACTGTCTAACTCTTTTTCATGTTTAGGTTTATGCTCAAAAGTAACTTACAGTGGTTTTGAAAATGTCCTCAGAATATGTCCCAGGATCAGCAGGCCTTTTAAGTTAGCAAGAAGCAGCAGTGGAAGTAAAGGTTGAGTATCGTGACTGAAAGCCACACAGTTTGCTTATGGGCCC
The DNA here is from genome assembly GCA_013389925.1 of Aegithalos caudatus. NCBI lineage: Eukaryota > Metazoa > Chordata > Aves > Passeriformes > Aegithalidae > Aegithalos > Aegithalos caudatus. Next base: position 2,042,035 of record WEIU01001424.1, read on the forward strand.
AGGGACAGACCTGCACAGAGCTGTCAGAATCAAACAGAACCACGAGCAGCAGGCTGAGCCTGTGGGGATGTGAGAACAACAAGAACAGTGCTGAGAGGTGTTATTGACTAGACAGAATCAAATCAAATAAAAAAATCCAGCAACTGTATATTAATTTTAAGTGAGCAAGCAAGGTTGATGTCTTAATGTGGCACAGTAGATTGACAATTAATTTTAAATGTTGTAAAATTATGATTAAATAGTTTTATTGGAGATTAAACTAGAATTAGTTTATAGATCACTGACAAATGTGATCTGGAACAAAGCAGGTAAACTCAAAAAAAGAATAACTGAAACTAATATATTACTGAGGAACTAACATTGTATGAGCATAAAAATATGTTGGAGACTGGCCTAAAACGTTTTAAATCACATGATTTAAATCTAACTCTAATCATGTGAATCTGAGTAACTTGTATCATGTTGTATGAATTTCCCATCAGTCAGGACTGTTCAGGATATACACTTTCTTCTGTCTCTCTGCAGTTTCTGCTGAGCTTGCAGAGTTAGAGACATGTTTTATGCTGGCAGAGACTTATAAGAATTTCAACTTATGCACTGATAAGTGCAGAAATTTGCAGCCTCATAGCTGGGAGACAGATGATACTGCAGGTGCATTAGTATGAATATAAATGCCACACTATTTTTATCATGACTCATCTGGGAATTTAAAGAAGAGGCAGTCTTCCCTCCTGCAGCTGAGAAAGGCCAGGGAAAAAACCTCTGGAGAATTCAAGCAGCTGGGCTGGAGAAACATTTTGGTTTTGTGCAACTCCTAACTTCAAGCACTTGGAAAACACAGAGACAAGGGAGGAAAAAGACTGGGGCATATAACTAGTTAGTAAAGGAAGAAAGGACAGGTAGTACTTCTCTGTAGTAGTTCTTTGAATGTTCTCCATAGCCCTGATCTTTCCTATCATTACTATAGAGTTTTTTAACACTAGATAAAATGTTAAAAATAGATTTGAGTAGCTTGTCACATACACAACCACAGAAGGCAATTAACAGTTGAGGATGGCAGAATCTGCTTCATGGCAATATAGACAACATCTCTGTGGCTGTGATCCTGATTATGCTGAAGCCAGCTCTCCCATCTTGAAATCCACAGGAAGAATTTGAGTTTAAAAAATGTGGAAAATTTTTTAGGGAAGACATGCATGTCTGTGTCCTGAATCCTTCTCCTGACTGTTCAACTTTGCTCTCACAACCCATTAAATCAGCACAAGTGAGGGCAAGCGGGCAGACAGATGCAGACAAGAGGCTGGTGGGAAGAAGGTGGAAATTTTTAAAACTAGTTGTGCCTCTTTAAAAATACTGTGTGAAATTGCATCAGGGAAGACCTGATCTGGAGAAAGGAGAAAGGAGAAAGGAGAAAGGAGAAAGGAGAAAGGAGAAAGGAGAAAGGAGAAAGGAGAAAGGAGAAAGGAGAAAGGAGAAAGGAGAAAGGAGAAAGGAGAAAGGAGAAAGGAGAAAGGAGACCTCTCCGTCCCCCTCCAGGAACAGGGCAGCAATCTAGGCTTAACTTGAGAGAGTTTGTGACTCAACTGATCCTTGCTGCAACAAACCTTTGTGGCAATCCACTGAGTTAGAGAAAGCTGCCCTCACCAGAAGAATAAATGGTCTCATGGTGTTCAGCCTTGCAAACCACAGTTCATCTGGACACAGCTGTGATCAGCAGAGCAGAGTGGAAAAAAGACTTAATTTTAGCAGAAAAGGTCAACTTTTGTGCATTGGTTTTGTATATGGGTGCAAAAATTATTTTCTCAGTCACATTTAACTCCAAATTATACATTACATGTCTTGGTATAAACTTGTCAGAACATTTTCTTAATTTCTTAAAATGGAAATTAATTTTAAAAAATCAAAAGGAATGATGAGCAAGCTATTTCTGACAAAGTTTTTCTCTCTCCCCATAAATACAGTGCATGGGCTGGGGGGTCCCTCACAGCCTGTCATGCCCCTCTGCCCCAGCCAGGGACAGGGTAGGGCAGGGGGCAGCTTGCGCAGACCTAGCCCTGGGCATCAGCCACCTCCATGGGGCCAGTGGTGGCCAAGGCTGGGACAGGAGCCTGGGCTGTCTAGGACTACCTTCCCCTGTCTCTAAGCCAGTCTTGGGCTGGCAGCCAGATCCCCAGAGGGAGCTGCTCCCAGAGCTCTCACAGCCCTCTCAGAGGCAGGTAAGGATTCCTGGGAATACATTTCTTCTGCTGAGAGGAGAGGAAGGAAAAGCATTTCTGATGCCTGTGTGATATTTGCTCTTGTGATCCATGCCATCTCAAAAGGGGAGTGGGAATACTGAAGTGACAATCAACAGGATAGAAAACGTGGAACAAAATGAGAGATTGATTAATTGCCAGAATTATGCTGCCAGGAGCCCTGGAATCATAAATGTACAGCAGCTTCCCGTAGAACTCAATCCCTCATTGCAGTACCACCTGCTGCTTTCCAGAAGATTGTGGGGTGATGTGATTGACCTGTGTCATACATGTGACATTCTTTTACATCAAAAAAGATGAATTTAGTAATGCCTTAGATATTCCCTAACTAAATAAAGGCCAGGTGAATTTGGGGTGTAGATCTTGCCCAGGGAAACACCAAGGATGTTTGTTTCACCATGAATGTGTGATGCCCCTCTGCACACACAGTGCACAGGTTTAGCACACTGATGAAGCAGCCACACTGTTTTCATCCTCGAGGATCCTACTCAGTATGTCCTCAGTGCTCCCCATTCAGTACACAGCCAGGCACGCCCACAACTACTTTAGCAGACATCATTCAAATTAGATACTGATCACATCTTCAGTTCTCACAGAGCTCTCAGTTCTGCTACTTCCACAGGCATTAAAAATGCCAGTTATATGGCCTTCCTGCCACCCCTACAATTTAACCTCTGAGGAACTGTGTCACCATTTGTCACGGAGGGACACGAAAATGACGAGCTTTGACTCCAGTAGTTACAAAGATCAGAAGGCTTTCAGAAGGCTTTATTTTTCATTTTGTGCAGCCCTTTTATAACATGCTGCGCTGAAGAACCATGTAGTTGGTTAGCAAAAACAACACTTCTCTTCACTGGCTAAATAACAGAAACAACACCTGGAAGAGCAGTGACCATGAGAGTCGAGACATTATGAACATAATATTACTACATAAAGAAAACTGTCCTTGGTAAACGGATTTTTCTCAAGCCAGAGAAATCAGCAATCTGGCAAGCTGAAACCTTTACAGTCTCAGAAAATCAGGCCCAAACAACTGAGTCACAGGTAAGTGCAAGCTTGTTCCTTTGGATGGACACTGGACATGATGAGGTCCTGATACTTTAGATGATACTGCAATTTTTAGCACATAACCCGTTCTCTCATGGCTCCAATCCATCGGTTCTACCTTTGTAAGCCCTTTGCATCTGTTAGCCTGGCCTTAAGGAACTTGCACTAGGAGGCCAGAAAGCAAGGAGCAAACAGGTTAGTGAGCCTCAGAGGAAAATAAGGTTTTATGTTGCTTGCCTAGCATCACGGAGGAATCCTGGGCCAGCTCTCTCTTTCCAGTCGATCCAGCTCTCCAAACTTGCATTTCATTGAACTGGCATGAAATAATTTCTTTGCTGCAACACATTCAATCAGATTCCAAAATTCTTTAACAACGGTTTTGCAGGTAATGTCACCCTCTTTTCACTGCAGTATCATGACACCGGAGCACCTGAAACATCTTCAAAGTGCACACACAGTGCAACAAAATGATCTTAGATGCATTCTTAATATAGAGGTTTTTAACTTTTGAAAGCTAAAAATTGAAACTAATTTTTAAATTTATTTTGAAAGGCCTAGTATAATTTTAACATGTCTCATCCAACAATTTTAATTGTTAAAGGAGTCCTTGTAAAATCTGCTTTCTTTGGTAATATGCATGCTATTATTTTGTTCTACAAGCAAATGAAATGTGAAGGACCAATTAGACACTGCCTTTTATGTTAGTAAGTATTTTTCAAATGTGGGAAGTGTAATAAGTACATTTTTTTTTCTGAGAGGGGAGTTTCAAGTAGTAGTTTTTTACATCTACTCCATACTTATATTTCCTTAGCGGGAGTGACTGTGAGGAGCTCAGATGAGAAGAGTCAGGACCTATAACCTCAAAGACAGATTTTGCAATCTTCACCCATTCAAATGTTCTTTCTTCAGTTGTGTCCAGTGAGACAAGAAACCTGAATTTGTGAGGTACTGAAGTGAAAGCCATCTGGTGAGTGAGATTAGGCATAGGATTCAGGGCTTCTTGATACCACCTACACCAACAAGAATTTAAGACTCATCATGTGAGTCTGGTCAGGACTAATAAACTGATGGAGAGCCCTGGGTGGGCTCAGCCCCATTGCAAACAAAGAAGATAAACAGCTGGTGCCTACAGAAATGGCAGGAGAGAGGTGCAGTAGGGCTGGAGGCAGGAGGGAGAGCCTGCCCTGCAGGGATGTCCCTGGCACCCTGCACAGAGTACTTGTGACCAGGGAGCCACGGGAAGCTGTTCAGCTCCTGGCACTCCATCTGCCAGCATGGTGGGCCTGCAGAGTGAAGGAGGTACATCCTCCTAACGTGCCAGGTGTGAGTCAACACCTGCATCCACTTTGAAACCGTTCCTCCTTCTCCATGCCACGGAAAAGTTGTACACAACACGGAATATGCAGAGTGACAGCAGTTGGCAGCCGCTTAAGCCCAGGCAACTATTCCATCATTAGTCTGAGTGCACAGTCATGCAAACTGATCACGTTTATTGCTGATTTTGTTTATACTTCTGTATACTAACGGGTTTTCAGCCAAGAGTAACTCCCTTGTTCAGACCCAACTCATTTGCAGCAGAAGTGATCCTCAACCCTGCTGCATCTGTGTGCACCCTTGCGAAAACAGAGGGTGGGTGGCAACGGCGTTGGGAGCAGTGCCAATCTTGCCTTGCCAACATGGATGTATACTCTAAAATATCCAGAGCTACTGTACACGGGGAACTGTGCTAAAAAGGACAAGCAGATGTGATTTACCTAATTGATGGCCTAATTAAGATCTGAAGAAGAGGTGGGTGATTTTGTGCTGTTGGAAAACAAGTTATTGAAAGGATTGAAAATTGATATAAAAGGTCTCAGTGGTGTTTAATAAACAGAATTCACTCAAAAATGTTTTTAAGTGTTCCAGACCTCATTTTCTACAACAGCTCTGCCAGACTACGATCACCATGTTCAGTACAGAGCCAAGAGAGCACAGCTGGGGTGAGTGGGGGTTGCCACTGTTTTCTTACTCTCCTCTGTTTGAATGTGATGCCTGTCCCTTAGACTGTGGCATTACTCCGCAGACAAAACAGTGTGCAACCTGTTTCTCACTGTAGTGAAACTCCCACGTTCATTATAACATGTTTTGTTCAGCAATTTCCACTCAGTTGCATTTTTAAGTGCTTCAAAACAAGTCACTCTAGGCTGGATGAGGTTTAAAGAGCAGAGAATTGCAATGCTGAGCCCTGAGGTGATCCTACTGGAGTTTACCTCCTCCTCCTTCTATTTGCTAATTTGCCACTTATTCTTTCTTTCTTTCTTTTTTTTTTTTNCTGCTGGATCTTCCACAGTGTTGTCAAATTCTATCCATCAGTCATAAGGTGGTGCTTCACCACAAGGGAAGCCAGATGTCTCTAAGCCAGCCTTGCTCTTAGATTTTAAAACCAGATATTTGGGCAGGGTAGGCTGGGAAGAGAAAAGTTCTGCTTGATTGTTTGGAAACTCAGTAGGGTTTTTTTACAAAGATGGTCTTGAGATGAGTGAGGAGATGTGTAGGTGACAAGGAAGGATCTTGCACAGTCTGAGTCACCTAGCAGTTTGTTAGGGAAAGGAAACTATTCAGTCCAGGGAATCCCTGGTGATGGGATCGCTGACAGAGCTACCTTTGAAGTCAGCTTTGGTGCCACAACTGGGCAAAGGGAGTGAATGTGAGTGACAGCAAATCTGCCTTCCCGTGTAAAATGATCCTACTTGCAAGTCACCTCTCATTTTGTATCTGGATAGCTCATCAAGCTATGTCATGTTCATACCATGCTTGTGTAGAGGAGGGATCCACACCTGTGGGATATTGCCTTAGCCACTGTCAGCAAAAAATGGTCATCTCTTAGCACTTAGAAAAGAAGATTATTAAAGGATCTGGCTTCCTAAAAATAGAGTCTGCAGGTGTTTTGCAAATACAGCTTTCTACACAGACACAAATGGTTTGATCCTTCTGGATTGATTCAATCAAATTTGACACAGATGTAGGGATTCAAAGGTAATTAACATCTTTTAAAAATATGAGAAGTTAAGGAGAGAGCCTCTATGAGACAGCCACGTGAAAAAACTCAAAGAATCTATTCTGGACAGAGACTTCATGATTCCATCATTATGTGGGGAGTGGGGAAGGGGAAAAAAACCAACAAGCAAGAAACAATTTTCCCCAAAATGTCAATCAAAATAGCACCTCCTTAGATACCAAACTCAATCATAAGACATAGCTTAGTAGAAACTCTGACTCCAGTAGCTCAGATGTTCACAGGATAGTTCTCTGTGGGAAGCCTTATTTTTTGAACCTGCTTCCTCCACTTGGTCCAAAAAAAAAGTGTTAATGATCATCCCAGTAGAGTGTTTGCCTTTAAAGACTTGAGGATTTTTACAGGAAAGGCCTTGAAAGGGTGAATGAAAAATATGTTTTGCTGAGGGTTGAAATTAGTTGTGGTTTAGATTGCTTTTATTTTAGTTTTATGACAAAGAAATCTGAAATACTCAAATGTATTTTCTCGCACATTTATACTGGAAAATGAAATGTAGTAAATCTATGAATAAGCATTATCCAATCATTGGTTTATAAGCCTATAGAGATCTGGACCACAAAATAAATGAGCACAATATGAATGTTGTTCAGAGTTAGCTGAAAGATGCAAAACCATAATAAGACCTGCTAGCTTAAGCAAGAAGGACATTAGTATCCAGCCAACATTATTCTTCCCTTCTCTTTTGCACCCTGTTTATTTCAGGAAGCCTGTGAAGTTATGATCTTCAAAAACGTAGCCTGTGTACTTCTGAGGGGAGAGAAATATGGGAAAGTGTTGATGTGGCTTCATCATGGGTTTTGAAGTGATCCAAGGTGTTTATTTTGTTCTCTTGTTATTTGTACCCAGTTGAGAACTGACTTCATTCAGCATAATAGAAATGCCACTTTTCAGGTGGTCAGAAAGATTTAAACAGAAAGCAGAGTAGTTTTTATTTGTGGGTTGGGTTTTTTTTGTTTTGTTTTTTTTTTTTTTTTTTTTTTTTTTTTTTTTTTTTTTTTTT
>WEIU01001424.1:2049421-2064682 GCA_013389925.1 Aegithalos caudatus
TTGTTTTTGTTTTTGTTTTTGTTTTTGTTTTTGTTTTTGTTTTTGTTTTTGTTTTTAATACATGATCCAGCATTCTCTTGACATTGGAGAAAAAGAAGCTGGGAAAAATTATTTATGAAATTTTCAGGCAGAGCCAGTAAGGGACTTGGCAGCTATGTCTACTCCCCTCACTTGCTGCTTCATCTTGGAGGTGCCTGAGGTACTGAGGATACTAAATGTCTGACACTGGGAATTGCCAAGATGCCATCAGCACCAAACAAATTTCTGCCTGAAGTTCTGGCAGAACTCCCCAAGGAGGCAGCAATAAGCTCCTGTGGCCTCCATGGGTTGGTAACCAATGCTCCAGCTCCAAAAAAAAATGGGGTTTGGCCCTCCAGTTTCTGCCACTTAAAACCCCATGAAGTCTGTTTCTTTTCAGTCATCGCTGTTGGCTAGGCTCTGAGTCAAATTTACGATTTTCCATCCAAGCTCTTAATTTGCTTCCCCAACAACATTGAAAGCACTAAGTCTGTGCTTTGGATACTTGCTTACTGACTAAGACCACATATACAATATCATCTGACACATTGCACAGCCGGGCACACATCTCCAATGGGATCTTCTAGTCCAGCCATAACATATCAAAAAGTTCTATAGTAATTGTTCCTTCAAACCAGAACAGTTTTCCACACGTTCCTAAGATCACCACAGCCAGAACTCATTGGATCTGAAAGCCCTCAGAGTGCCCATTTGCTCAGATTTGGAGAGATTTTGAATGGTGCAGGTCATATTGACTGAAGCTGTGACTGTCTGGACAAGAGGATTAAGGAGGTTTTAAAGGGAACCACCCTATATTTAAAAAAAAAAAAAAAGGAAACATTTCAAAAACACCTTATTTCTGCTGGAAGTTAAGCACATTTCCTCCACACTCATCTCCAGTGAGAAATAACCTGGAATTTTTCCCCCTGAAACGCTAACTAGTCTGTTATAAGAGAAAGCCCAGTTGACTTTGAAGTGGTAAGTATGCTTAAATTTGCTGCAGGCTTCAGTACCCATGAGAGTCCTAAGGCCCACAAATTATTTTTATTCATTTAAAATGAAATAGAAATTTAAAAAAAAATCAATACAGCTGAAAAAAAAGACACTAGAGAGTTTTGTAACCCCCTCACTCTCCCTATGGTATTTCATCTTCAACCTAACCAGATCTCTCTTATCTTTTTTTCTGGAGAAAATTATGTTTTCATTCAAAGGAAAGTAGAATTTGACACATGGTCTGGAAAAGGCAAAAAATACTGCTGCCACAACTGTGTCTGTTGTGAATTAGGACTGTTGGTGTGTTTGTTTGCATATTTTGCCAAAAGTGTATATGGAGAAAAGCTCCAATGAAAGTGCTGTCACAGAACAACTTATTACTGCACCACAGGGTATGACTGCAGCAAAGAGGCCGTGTTTCAGCAGCCCCAGGAACACTGCAGTGGAGACCCTGAGTTACACTTTGTCACACGACAGGAGTGATTAGCTGGTAGCCCATGCTGATATCCGTGCTTCCACATCTTCCACACTGCTACTTATACTTCAGCCCTGCTGAGGCTACTGAAGATGCATCTGACACAATTCTTCTGTCAGACACCCAGTTACTCTGCAAGAGTGGCATGAGCTGACCCATGGGAGCACAGATTTAGTGTTTGGAGACAATTTTCTTTGCAGTTTGTGGAAACAAGAAGCTCAAGAAACAAATGTGTCGTCCAGCCAACTTGCATCAATAAACAAAATACTGTAAACTCTGTTGTTCAGCCTATGGTTACCTCTGTGCTATTCAGCTAAATATTCCCCAAAATACTGAAATATTTCAGGGAAATGCTTGTCACTGCATATTTAGTTTAGGTCCTAAAAATTCTTCTTAATCTTCATACATTTTCCGCACATTTCAAGTGTATTAGCTCCTATGGCAATGAGATGTCATTGGCATGGGAGAGCTCAGTGGCATTCATAATAACCCTTATTTAAGGGGAATTATAGAGTCCATTTATAAAATAGAAAGTAATTTATACTATGGTTTGTCAGATAAAGAAAGTGTTTATGGGCCAGGTTTGGATCTGGTGATGTGGGTGGGAATTTTGCTACTGCCTTGAGTTGCATCCAGTATGGTCCTTATGCTGCACACCATATGTCTTGCTAACCACCACACAATCCCTCACCCCAAACTGCTACCTCCTCTATTTTTTGGGAGGAGTATCTATGAAGATAGATTCATGCAAAGTACCCTCATTGTTTATAAAGAAGACTAAAAGCATAATTATTTTTAGGTGTTCCTCAGTGATAGGAAAATCTAGATTTCAGACAGAGATGCCAGATGATCTAGTCATTGATTTCTGAAAAAAGATTTCTGCAGGTACTGCACTCTCTTCTGTTTTATGTCTCTGCACCCACCTCCCACTGACTCCTGGCTGCCATTTTAAAGAATAGTATGGAAATTATTTCAGACATGTAGAAGATGGGGTGTGATTCAGTTTGAGATCTCAGTGGGCTGCAGGGATGAAACTGGCGATTGTGAAAAGTCTTCCTACACATTTTCCATATATTTTACATGTCATCCCACAAAAGGAATGAAAATAGATGAGTCCGTTTCACCAAAGCTGTGAGAAGAGTATAGAAACCAAAAAGGTGAGTAAAATATACCAGAATGCCTCCGTTTCACACAAGCCATTCCAGAACAACCAGGGAGCAGTCATCTTCCACACAGAATATTTCTTAAAGCCTCTGACACCAATTCCTCATCATGTATCTTGTGCAATCAGTGTGCTCAGGTTAGAGAAATAATTCAAAAAGAACAAGATAACTCCATAAGAAAATGCAGGAAGTCTAAAAGTGGAATCCATAGCCAATGGTAATTTAATAATTGGATTTGGGCTTGTGTGAACTGGCAGATCACTATTACGGGAGTTTTAAACAAGGCACTTTTGGAGGAGATTTGAAGTGAGTGAGGGAGTGGCCCCATGTACTGCAATGAGAAAAGATTTGGATACACTAAAAGTGATATATTAATTTAAAAGGTAATTTTGTCATGAGACCCTTTTACACTACATTATTTTGGTCATTACCAAACTTCTGATGATCCTATACTGATAGATATGGTATCTTTAGACAGATATATAGAATTGTGTAAAGAAAGGCATAAGGATGACCATGTGAAAAGGAGTTTATTCTGCAATGCCCTCAGATGAAAAACACTTCCTGAAGCACACTGACATCTTAAAGCCTGTCTGAGCTAATTTCTAGCATCCTACTGGGACATCTAGGATGGGGAACTCTATATATGAAGGCAACCAAAGATCTTATGGAGGAATCATATTAAACCTCCAGGAGCAGCATGTGTTTGTCAAGATCCAGCTTTGTGGTTGCAAAGGGTGCTAAATTTTAGAAATTCAGTGCTAAGTAGGGAAGGCTACAAGAAGTTTTAATGTCTTACATTAACTTTCGCCTGAACTCTATTCAGCTCTGCCTGACTCTTTATGCAATATGGGACATATTGATATGTGTCAGTTCTGTCTGGAGGGATGTACCAAAAATATATCAATCTTGGTACATGATGAGACTGAATTGAATATTAAATTGTTATTCTACATAGGCAACACATTGCCTAGATTGACTCACACATACAAAAAGAAATGTCTGACTTAATTTCTGTGCTTTTTATGTAATTTTTGTGCATTTCTGTAATTTTAAGAAGATTCTGGTCTACTTTCACGGCTGAAGTTTGTTTCTTGTGAAAGAGGAACAGTGACATCCTGTGGTTCAACTATAGTAAAAACATATAATTTATCACGACCCTTTCTTGGATGTATTTTCTCTTTTTCTATATAACTTAACAAGAATAGAATCCAAATTTTGGCTATATATAAAAAAAGGGAATAGATAGCACTTTACTTGGGCAATAATCTTTCTGTATATGTTGGATTACAGGCATGAAGAAATTGAAGACATTTAATAAATGTGACATTTTAGCTTCATGCTAATCAAAACAGTTATTTTAAATAATAATAATAATATAAAATAGCTTAGAAAATATTTAAAAATAGGTATGAAAAGTGTCTTTTGAAAAAGAAAGTCTCATCAGACCTAGGATTTAAGCCTTTCTTTCATAAGCACCTTTTGGTCTTTGGAAATATTTTGATTACCACTGTTACCAGAATGTATTTGAAGGAATAGACTTTATTCATAATATGATGACATGTCTCCAGGGTAAGGTGAGAGACCAGAAAATGTAATAACTAAGCAAAGCATGGTCATATTCATGAAGGATAAAAAAAAACAAAACTGATATATTGATTTAAAAAGTAATTTCCTCAGGAGACCCTTTTACACTATATTATTTTGGTCCTCATGGAACTCCTGATGATATCCTGTACTGATAGAAATAGTATCTTTAGACAGAGCTGTAATATTTTCAGATAACATACCAAAAATTATACTAACAGAACTTTAAAAAAGGCCTTGTAATAGTAACATAATAATTTTCTGTAGAAGAAAAGAACTTCAGAACTCCTTCCCTTTGGTATAAACTTAGTGTCATATACTGGTAACATCCTGAAGAACTTGTCCTAAGACTCTATTTTCTTATCAGCTGTATAAATCAGAAATATTGTTTCTGCAGTTGTCTTCACATCAGGTTCACACTCCTGATTTTCTTCCCAATATATTTTGCTCTATTTGCACATTTATCATTTGTGAGGTTTTCCCTTACTTAAAATTAGTTTGCTTTTATTAAGATTCTCAGAGACAGTCACTGGAGCTGTTACATTACAGCTCTCTAGTTTCTGCTATGGGTCTTGACTGTGGCAGCAATACAAAGAGCAAACATTCTCCTTTCCTGACTTTTCAAACACAAATGGCCGAGTGGATGGGTGACAGTGATGAAGAATGAAGTTGGAAGAGAAAACAAACCTGTTCAGACAGAAAGGCTGAAATGTGTTTCTTGAGCATAAGCGATTTTCTCCAGGGCTTCAATTTCATGACTTTTTTCCCCTTCAATGCAAACAACCTCCAAAGGCAGAAATGTATTTATAGGAAAGAGGATACCTCACCGTGATGTCAATGTTGTGCATGATGCAGACATTCATGATGGAAAACAAGAATGCCAAGCCTTAAGCTGTAAAGAAAGCACTGTTGACAATACATTATTTCTTCAAAAGGTATGTACTCAGATAGGTGCTATTTTTTATATATATATAAAGAAAAAAAGCAAATCCCCACACACAGCACAGAAATTGTTCACTGAAATTGCTAATTTCAGAGACAAAAGAATACACCGTCTAACATTTGCATGTATTTCATTATGTTTGACTGGCATATGGTGATCCATAAGCTTGCTGCTAATATAAGAGCCTGTGTTTTTTAATTAAATTGGTGGTCTTAAAAAAGGTACCTAGTCTCCTGAGTAAGGTATAATCTTTTCAATTTTGAATATTGCATGGTCTCACACCAGCACTGCAGTAGTCCTAAAATTGCTTCAGCCTCTAGAAGTTGCTTCAGAATAATTTTTAAATATAGGCTTGTAAAATTATAGTAAAGGACAAAGCAAAACTTAAGCAGGGATTTCCCCAAAGAAAAATGAAATAAAGAACAGCACAGGCTATAATTCAAATTGTCAATTAGATTTGACTCAGAGGAGTTTGAAAATTAAGTTTTTAATTTCTATATATTCCTTCCACTAATCTGTTTGTGAACTTTAGACTGTCAGCTGAGAAACAAAAAGATAGAAAAACTAGACTCTTTTGAACCAGAGATTTAATAACTCCCCCAGGTCACAGTGCTCATTATAAAGGGAATGAAGTGCTGGTTCTTGGGCAACAGAGCAAACATCTGCATCCTGAAACAAGCCAGGTGCTCTGAATCAGGGCAAAACCAAGGCAGCCCAAGCAGCAAAATCTGAGCATGTCCTCTGTCTCTCCAGCCTGCCTGAGTCCCTGCTATGATTGTGTCTGCAGCTGGAGCGACCTCCCAACTGAATAAGCACACCTGGAAACACTGATGGGCAGCAGCTGTCTGGCACCCACAGCGAAATTCCCAGCAGGCATCAGGTGTTTGCCTGACTTTTCCTAGGGGAGCTGGATGCATGTGCACTGTGCAAGCTTTAAAATGTCATTGTTAGTTTGTGTGTCAGTGAATAACATTTAGGTCTTGAATTGAAATGACAAGGGAAAGAAACATTCTGCACGAGGTTCTGCTATTGGCAAATATACTCACTGCATTTTTATTGTGAATTTCCTTTCTGTAAACCTTTCAAGCCTCTCTCCTTGTGAACAATAAAATTTTACCTTCACAAATAGCTGAAAACTGTACACACCTATCACTATAAGCAATGCATCATCTCCTTTATATTCCCTTTCCCAGACAGTGCTTTACCAAAGTACAGAATTGATTTTCACGCATTTCTTCAAATACTTCTGTACAATAGCAGTTTACATGAGCTGCTCATCTGCTTTGTTCTTCCAACCCTGCCTTTGCTCATCAAAACCATATAGTGCCTGACTCCTAAAATGAAGAGAAGCTTTCAAGAGAATCACTATAGGAGATGCTTATTTACACTGGGGTTTGTATACCTATATGCTTTTTAATATCAGCAGTGCATGTGTAGGAGTATTCACATCCCTGTAGATATCTTCGTGAACAAAAGCTTTCACACTTGAATGTTTGCAAGCCAAAGGCAGAGCAAATGCCACCAAAGGCTGCTTTTATGAATGGGGATCATGTGGTTTTATTTTACTCCAAAGGTTTATGCATCTGGGAGCTATGTTGCATTGTTTGAATGGTGCATTTTTGCTTTGATATGATTTCATTCTCAGCTTGGTCCAGGAGTCATGTATTAAACCCTTGCTTTCTTTCACTGGGTGAAAAAAAGCATTGGTTTTGCTCATACAATACTGTGTCCCAGTCCATAAATGCACAACAGGTATTTTACAGCTTCTAAAAAGTCACCTTTTGGGTAAATCATTCATAAGAAAGAACATTCCTCATGTGTCTGGGTTGTCCCAGGCGTGTCCTCTTTTTACCTCCATAATGAATCTTAGGATGTAGGAAGTCCAAAAGCAACCAGAAATCCTACACTGCGTATATGTGCCATTTGCCTGATCCCCCCAGTAGTTTATAGACTGCACAGATGACAGGGTAAACACAGAGTGTACTGGATCCATCTGACTGTGTGTGCACAGCTGCACAGCACATGCAGAGCACATCGGACATGCTGAGCTTAGGATGCATTTCCAGTTCATATGTAGGCCACCTGGGTGGTTCATGCACACATACTTCTGGCCAGGAAACCCTTGTCACAAATACAGCAGTCCTAATCTAATCCAGGAGCAGATCTGGAAACAAGTGCCAATCACCACGATTCTTCTGCTTCCTCCCTTAGGCATGTCTTTGGCATTGCAGATCAGAGGCAAACTCCTACCTGTACACACTGAACCTTTATGTTTATCTGTTTTGTAACATTTCTATTCAAGTGGTTTCCCACCTTTCCCAATTCTAATTTATTGTGACTTCAAAATTTATTAGCTCTATATCATATTTTAACGGTGCCTATATGAAAGGAAATATTTCATACATTTATTTTCTAGAGACTGTATTTGGCATTCCCAAAAGGGGTTTTCAAGTCCATGTTCCTAACCATCTGAGAGCTACCAGCAGCCAGAAACCTAATACTTTTACACATGATTCTACTCCTGCATCCAGAGCCCAGGATCAGTCACGAAGAATCAGTTAAATGCAACATCTCCAGCAGAGCTTAGCTGTGCACTGGCAAAGCCACTCTGAAACCCTTTGCCACACTGAAAGCCTCCTGTAAATGATTTGGCTTGTCTTTGACCATTTCACTGGACCACTTTATATAAACACTAAGCATTTGTTGCTTGCTGTTACACAGCCATCTCCAATTAGCCATCCACAAATTAGTGGTGAAAGTAAATTAATGCTGTGTTGGTCTTTTCCTCTGGTTTTGTGTTCGCTGATGAGAAGAACCTGCTTGTTATGGATGGATGAGTTTTTCTCTGAATTTCTGCTTTTTCTCGGGATGTTGTCTACAGAATTGGATTGTGGTTTAATGTGACCTCAGCTCTGGATTTCTGTCCTCTAAAAGAGGTTCAGATTTATTTAACCTTTGCCTACATTTGCACATGTCTTTTGGATGAGACTTTTTTTTTTTTTTTTTTTCTTAAATGGTATTTAACAACAGATTATAAAGACATCTTTCAGCCTTAGAGTCCCCATAGCAAATATTTGCCGGAATTACAATTATTCATCAGCCTTTCCAGGAAGTAAGTACCATGTGTGGCTCTGCACCTAGATTTATATCAGCTGCTCATGTTACAAATTTAATTTAAAAAAACTGTATATGCACATACATATAAATATCCAATGTTTACCACGAAAAATAATGCAGTTTTATGCAGCTTAATAAGCACTAAAACAGATGATATTACAGCAAAATTGCTACAACTCATCCTACAAACTTAAAAGCATTGAAAAGCTAGAGCTACCAAGGCAACCTTGACTGTGATCCATATCTCTTTAAGTCACCTGGCTGAATTGCAATAGACCATCTGATCACAGTCTGTAAGTGAAAGGTCTGTACTACAGACACGTGAGTTTTCTCTCAGAGAAAGAACATTGTGCTCTCAGCATGTGCAGCAATGGTAGTAAGTCAAGGGATAAAAATCAAGATGTTTTCTTTCTTCTCTTGGCAGCAGAGATTTGGAAGCTTTGGTAATGTTATTTCAGAGTTAAGGGTAGCCTCAATAGTTTCACCTCATAGATTTTCATTATTGTTAAAGGATATTGATCAACAATTGGATATTTTCTAGAGAAGGTGGATCTGGTATGGCAGGAGGTAGGATACTTTAATGACTCTGATAGTGCTGCTGGTGAATACATAAACAGTAAGTGTTGATAAAAGATCAGAATGCTTTTATTTAAATAATCCACTCTATTTTAATGTAATTTGTGTGAATAGCAAAGATTATTATCAGGTAACACCTAGTTTTATAAGGAAGTCCTCACGAAGTTCAGCAAGGGCTGGTTCAAAGTGCTGCACCTGGGATGGAATGCATTACTGCAATCTGGGAGCAACCCTGCCAGAAATCAGTGTTATGAAAGGGACCTGGGGTCCTGCTGGGCACTAAGTTGAACATGAGGCAGTAATGTGCCCTTGTGGCTAAAATGACACATGGTAGCCTGGGCTGCTTTAGGCAAACCATTACCAACAGGGCAAGGGAGGTGATCCGGCCTCTCTGCTCAGCAGTGGTGAAGCCACACCTGGAGTGCTGTGCCCAGTTCTGGGCTCCTCAGTTCAACAGAGACCTGGACCTACTGGAGAGAGAGCAACAAAAGGTCATGAAGATGATTAAGCATCTGGAGCATTTCTCCTATGAGGAAAGGCTGAGAGAGCTGGGACTGTTTACCCAGAAGAGAAGGTTTAAGAGGGACCTTATCAATGGCTGTAGGATCTTTTCAGCAGTGCCCAGTGACGACCAGAAGAAAAGGCACAAAGTGAAGCACAGGAGATTCCCTCTGAATAGCAGGAAACACTCAGGATGACCAAGCACTAATACAGATTGCCCAGAGAGGCTGTGAAGTCTCACTCTTTGGAGACATTCAAAAGATATCTAGACATAGTCCTGGGCAACTGGCTCTGGGTGGCCCTGCTTGAGTGGGGTGAACTGAACCAGATGACCTCCAGAGGTCCTGCCCACTTCAGCCAATCCATGAATCTGTGATTTTGAAAAGAGATGAAAACTTTGCCATTTTTAGTGTTCCACCATTCATTTTAATCATCAAGTGGGGCTGTTCATGAGAGCTGTAACTTCAGGAAGGGACGTGTCAATGTAGAGCAATTTTAAGAAATCTGGGGTCTCCAATGCCTGCAGCTCACGACCCAGCAGTTATTCAGGCACACCCAAGGATCACTGCAGTGTTTTTCTCACTGCTGTTTGCAGTCCTCACGCTGCTGGCACGTCTGCTTGCCCAGGGGAAAGAGCAGCACTTATGTGCTGTGAGCACGATGAGAGTGACCCGAGGGAATGGGACCCCAGCATAAAGAACATGCTGTTTCACTTAGACACTTTTTCAGGAAAATGAAAAAAACTTAAAACAACATGTATGCCATGGAAGCAGTTTCCTTTGGATTAAAAACAGAACATTAGACACATATTTAATCAGTTTTGTTGTCCCTGGGGGTGTTAATATTTGGCACTCTCCCCCTTTCAATTAAGAGCTGGTTCTCTAGTTCTTAAATAAAACTAGTCAGGAAATTTCCACAAATGCTTTCTCATATAAAATGCATTTTCTGCAAAACTGAACTTTACTGCAAGGAAGCAATAATATTCCTTGAAGTTTCTGAATCTTCACTGGGCAACACTAATTCCAAGAAAAACATTTTGGCTGGTTAAAACACTTCAGACCAGATAAGTTAGACCTTACCTCACGGTCACAAAAGTCAAAGAAATGTCTCATGGCAGCTAGTTCGGATAATACATGCTTCAGTTCTTTTTTGGAGAAGCTTCCTTGTCTGAGTTATACCACAGACATTGCAGAAGCTTCCTTGTCTTATTTATACCATAGACATTTCTGAAGCTGAAATATCAGACCAGGTCCAACTAAAATGGGGACCCCAAACCACTGAGGAAAAATGGGGATGCTGAATTTGAACTACAGGTCCTGTGAGGAATCAAAGTCCCTCTGAGAACTGAGCTCAGAATGTTCAAGTAAATAAATCAAAAATAAACAATTTTATTTGGAATTGTTAAGAAATTTAACTTCAGTCACAGGAACTAAAGCATCAGCTGAAATGCACTTTAACTTGTTCGGTAAAAAATACTGATATTCATTGTTTTCCCTCTTAAAATACAAAGACAAGTAATGCCTTGGTGTTGCTGTTCTACCTTTCTGTGTGAAGCAAGATGTAACAGAAACCTGGCCTGATCCAGAAAATCACCTCCCAGTTTACCAAAGTTCAAGGTAAGGATGAGCCACATCTCTTTCAGTCTGTTCTCCTGGACATCCCAGAGCACAGCATTTTATCCAGTGTCCAATCAGTGAGTGAGCGCAGTAATATGTGTGACTAAAGGAAAACTTGTGTGAACACAAGTCTCTAAAAAAAAGCATTCAGACTTGTTTAGGCAGTATCACTGGGGGTTTTTTGTTACTATGTTGCAGTAATTTCTCACCACTGTCGCTCAGGGCCTTTCATGTTTTCTTCTGACTTCACCTGGCCAGAGCTTCCAGCCATAACTCTTGCTGTGGCCATATCTGTTTGATTAGAGACTACTTCAACATCCACATTTTCACCTGAATAATCACACTGTGCTTCCAGTCTCTGAAGGGAAAGTAATTTCTCTAGCTGTCAGATAATTTTATTTACTCTTTTTCCTAATTTTCCAGAACTTATTTTTTCTAATTGCTCAACATCTTGTTTAAAAAGCTGACTGCAGTCCCGTGTGTCATGTTCTCACACTAGTCTTAAAATGCACACACAGGAGAAGAGTAACTTCTGATTTCTACTTATCACTGACCTTGTTATATACCTGGAAACTTCCTAAGTCATCTGGCCTCAATATCATGGCAGTTAATTGTCATGAACTTTAAGGAGTTTCCATGTCCTTTGTCTTGTGTTCCCTGCTTTATAGTACAGTTGATTTCCAACACTTTCTAACCTTACTAGGGCACTCTTAACTTTCATGGGGACCTACAATTCTCCCTTCATGAATATACCACACAGGAATAAATTTAATATATTCTATGATCCAAAAAGTAATCTGAACTTTGAATTTTTCTTTCATAAAATATACATCTCTCTTGAGAAAAGAATTTTTATGAAGAAGTGCTGATATGTCCATATTTTCTTCCCTTTCCTCCCCTGCTTTTTTTTTTTTTTTTTTGACAGAACACAAAAGCAAATCACACAGAATACATTCACATTAAATGGTGGTGGATGTAAGTTTTCAAATTCTTCTCTCTTTTCCCCTTTTTTTCCCTCTTTTTCCCACTTTTTTCCCCAAGTCAGATTTCCTCTCCTCCACTTTGTTGTTTTTTTTTTAAATTTTCTTTAATTTTAATTTCTAGAAATTTATGTAATCTGCGGCTATGGTCAATAGTTTTCTTCTGAAAGAAGCAAAAAGTCTGGAATGGTTTTCCATAGGGAAAAAGGGAGCACTGTAAATTCTTTCCAGATGGAGACAAACATCACAGAGGGGCTCAAAGATAGCAAAAAGACAGGAACTCTCCCTGAACTGACCCTTGAAGAATAAATACCAGTGGTTGGGCTTGAAGAGTGGTTTTCTGGAAGGGGATCTAAACCAAAGGCAACCCCTAATTGCACCTCAGTGACCCCTAGAGCAATCCTCACTTAGGTTACTGACAGCAAGAACTCTTTCTATGCACTTGCCAACCTTGCAATACAAGCCAACTGTTCTTCCAAATCTTGTTCCTTAAAGCCTGGGTTCTAATAAAGTCACCAAGAAAATTCCCATAGATTTCCATAAACACAAAATTTCACCCATTGTGTTTTTGTGCTGTACGACCACTAATAAAAATTGTATGAGCACATTCAGTAACAGATGAAAAGAACCCAGTCCCCTTCTATTGTCCTTTGTTCTGCATCTGGCAGGGATCAAAACCAGCAGCAGGGTCTCACTAGTTAGGGGGAGAACCAAACATTGTGTGATGAAATATACACATCCAAGGCAGTGTTCTTGCATACCTCCTTTTCAACTGAGGCAACACAAAGTTGATAGACAGCTGAGTGACACTCCTTAGCTTTCAGTAATCAAAGCATTTGAAGGGCAGGCAATTAAGAGAGAGTGATGTGCCCAAATTTTTCTATGCCATGCCCATACAAGGGCCTATCTCTCTTCACCTACTGTCATCAGGAAGTGGCTGTCCAGAATTTATTAGACTAGTTCTCTTGTCCATCAGCTGGGAATCAAGCTTCTTTTGTTTGCACTTCTGAATTTTAAAGAAGAAGCATACTGTTTATATGTTGACTTCATGTGTATCTGCATCTATGTGTAAATCTACATAGAAAAGGTTAGTGTAAAGCTTGGAATAATCATTAGAAGATTAGGCAATAGAAGCAAAAAGTCTACTCACATCCCTCACTTCACTGAAAGAAAAGTATGACAAGGAGCAAAATCCAGAGTAATACTTGACCCTGGTTTTTGGATGCTGGCTCTGAACTGTCAGTGGCCATTACATCAGATAAGCCATGAGCCTAAGCCAAAGTCTAAAGTGTTATAAGGCCAGGAAGGTAAGAAGAATCAGGGCCAGTGCAAGCTTTAAAAGTCAGCAACGAATTTTAAAGCCATATGCTGCTTAACAGGCACCAGGGTAGAGGGAACGTGAGACTGGAGAAATATGATCTGCAGATCAAGTCCTAGTAACAATTCTGGCAGCAGCAACATTCAAAACCATCTGCAGCCAGTTTAGCAAACAATCTGGAACACCACCAGGAACAAATTAAAATAGTCAATCCTGGAAGTCATGAAAGTCTGTATGAACAAGAGCCTGAGCAAATGAAATGGTGTTTTCATGAGAATATCTTGCAATATTCTCAAAAAACATCAAAAGATTTTCTTTTTTTTTTTTTTCCTTCCCTCTCTTTCATGTGAAGGCAAAAAGCTGAAAGGAGAGTCATATGGGTAGGCAGAAAGAAAAATGCTTCAGCACTGGAACTCCAAAGCAATCAAAATGCCACAGATTTCACTGGCAGCAATATTAATACAAGTCAGGAAGAGTCCTCCTGTACACTGCAGGGCCTCAGACCCGGATATTCCACTACACTTCGCAGCACATGTTGAGTGCAGGAGCTGGGAAGCAAATGTGCTGAGAAATCCCACGGAGAGGGGTGTGGGTGAGAAAACTGGCTAGCATATGCCGTGCTCTGACATGTAGCAATTGAACTCTCACTACATGGATCTCATTGTGCAGCACCTCCCCCAGCAAGTGAAAAAAAAAACCAAAAAACAGTCCATGTGTGTAAGAGGTTAGGAGTTTAGGGTGCAGTGCCAACAGGAAACGGAAAAGGGGAGACAAGTAGAAAAACAGGCAGTTGTGGAAAATGCAAGGAAACACAACTCCATTAATGCTATCCAGAGAGCATCATGAATTGTCTCGGGTGAAAAACAAGAGAGGAAGTGCTTTCACAAAGGCTCCCACACTGGACACAGTGCAGTCAGGGACCTCTGTTGCGGACTAGATCCCCTCTTTTGGGAGAAACTTCTGTCTACTAAGTTTCACTGTAGGCATGAGAGGCATTTTCTGCTCCTGCTGCTCTAGCACCATGCCCTGCTCTGCTCCAGCAGAGAGAGCAAAGGCCTTCTCACCAACTACTCCAGCTCACCCTCCTTCTTAACCTGGGAAAGACAGGAAGGTTTTCAGTTGTGAGTTTGTCTGGATTTTTTTGAATCAAAAGGAAAGCTGAATTCAATCCAAATGCCTGGCACTTCAGATTCTCACTAGTTTAGCTGAATACCAGGAGCTATTGGAGAGCTCTTTTCACAGAGCAGTTTGACCCACCAGCACAGATGGAGACGCAGAACACACGATCTGGGCCAGGTTCTTGTTCAGCTACTGCTGGGTGTGAACAGGCGAGTTTCATGCAGTGTCTATTATTAAAAGGAACATTAACACGGTATTAGCTTGTTTTTGAGCAGCCAGGAGGACAACATGAAAACAAAAAATTAATTTCATATTAATCCTGCGGTGACTCTTGTTTTGTTAGCTGTTACTCCAGAATTAATAGATACTAAAGCGGAATTGTGTCCACTTCAACTGCAAGTCCTGTCTTCTTTGGCTTTGACAGGCAAAGTGAGACTGAACCCTTGGTCCCAGTCCTGAGGAGGGTTATGTTCTATGGTTGCTGGCATAATAACAGAGCTGTGATGGAGCTGGCTCATTCCCAAACCCTGCTGCTCCTTTACTTTGCCCAGGAGAAGGGTGGTTAAGTTCACAGCAAGTCACTGCTGATCTCACACTAGGTGATTGTCTCATTGCCATTCTCTATTTTCAATCCAGCCCTAAATCTACAGTCAGAGCAAAATAAAATAGAATAAAATGAACTAAAATAAAATATAGAATTGTAATAATAAAATTAAAATAAAATTTAAAAATAAAATAAAATAATTAAAATAAATAAATAATAAAATAAAATAAAATAAAATAAAATAAAATAAAATAAAATAAAATAAAATAAAATAAAATAAAATAAAATAAAATAAAATAAAATAAAATAAA
>WEIU01001424.1:2064960-2076519 GCA_013389925.1 Aegithalos caudatus
GAGGGGCCCGTCCCCGCGGCCCGGCATACAGCCCTCCCGGGGCAGGAGCCGGACACGCCTGGTGACCGCGGCATTGCGGGGCTGGGCAGCTGCCCGAGCCCCAGGGCAGGAGCAGCGCCCGTGTTGCTGATGAGGGATAGCCCGCAGAGCCGGGCAAGGGGAGAGCCCGCTCAAGCCGCCCCATGGCGCCCCGAAACACCGACATGGCCAATCCTACGGAACAAGGCGGCAAAGACAGGTGTGAAAATACAGGGCAAGTTGCATTTTCATTCTCATCTGTATCTCAGCTCCTCATTTCATGCCCAAGCTTCGATTCATCTCTGTACCCCACGGTAGCAAAGCTACCGACAACACAAGCCCATGCCAGGTGGGGTTTATTCCTGAGTAGAACCAGAGAGCAAGATGTGAGCCAAGAAGATGCCTAGTGAAAGCCAAAAGTCCCTGCCCTTGTCTTCCCCTCCTTACAGCAGGAGCAAGAGGGATGAATACTTGGGCAAGGGGGGAACCTAAACTGCAGAATCTGTCTTGTATCATGTATGGTCAGTAGGAAACCCCAGATTGCCCTTCAAGGCCCCAGAGGAGCTCATTTAGATGCCTCAACTTGCCAGAAAAGACCTGCCTCTGGAGGTTTTCAAAGCCCCTTATCCTTTTTCATCACCTCTTAAGGGAATATAAGCACTGAGTTTAGCAGCACTGTTTCGTTAGGTATCCGCAGCACAAATCTATGTTGAGCAGACAGTGCCAGACCTATAATGCACCCTATTTTGCAAAATATTTTTTCCAAACTTAAAAATGCTTTATTTATTTCTGTGTCTGTTTTTCTTTGAAAGTACAGAGGACATGAAGCCAACCAAATAAACTTGTGAAAATAAAGATGAGTGTAATTTCTTATGTCTTCTGTAAGTTTCCCGATTCACCATGATATCTAACAGGCCACAGGAAAAAAAAAAAAATTCTACAGTTTCTAAATCCTCAGAAAATTAATTAAAGAAATAAATGCTTAATCAGCTTTACCCAGTATTATTGTTTCATCATTAGGGCAGAAAGGCCAAGAACTTTGGAAAGGTAATAAACCACAATATTTAGAGCAGATCCCATGATTTGTGAGATGTAACAAGTTCTTAGGAGCAAGACATAAAATGAAATGGAAAAAAATGAAAAGGGGTGAGGAAGTCATAGCTACAGTTCTTACCATTTTTATTGATAACATCTCCTGCCTACAGCTTTCAGCACAAAATGGCCAACATAAAAGAAATCTGGGTTTTCTCACTCTTTAAAGAATTGTATTATCACATACTTTTTTTTAATATGTTGAGAAAGGATGAATGAACTGTGGATGTTTTTAAAGAGCAAATGGATCACTAAGTAGAATTAGGCAGGGCTGTACCGCAAGAAGAGATTGGAAGGGAGATCCCCCACGTCTTAGGATACAGAATTCATCACTGATCTTAAGAAATAATTGAGATTCTCATAGCCACAGGAGAGAGGAACTGGAAGTCCCAGTAGGTGACTTGTGGACAAATGAAGTCAACACCCAAAAATACACAAGCAGGTGATTGCAGCAGGTATACTCTGTGTTCATAGAAACACTTCATGGATCTTGGGTGAAACGCTGAGGCTGAATGTAAAAAAAAAAGTATTCTTTATTCTCTATTATACTTCATTGGTGAAATTGTTTTATTTCCAGGAAAAAAAAATTGAAATAACATTACTGTAATGGAGCCCATTGATTAAGAAATAGACTAATCATGGTATTTCAAATGGAAAATTTGTTCTATGGAAGAAATATCCATTATTTTCTCATTTCAAAATTGTCCTACTTTTCTGGCCCCCAGAAGGGGCAATTATGACTTCAGCTGTTCAGAGGTCTGCTATTGAAAAAATTCATTAAAACACTGTCTCTCCTGTGTACTGACATCCATCAGTCAAGATCATTGCTTCACCATCCATCACCTGGTAAAAGAAGTAGTGCTGTGATTGCAATAGCATATGATCGATATCTTCTGCTTTGAAAATAAATCTCATTTCAGTAAACGCCTTGTCTGCCGCCAGCACGAGACCATTACTCTACAAAAATATGCTGTTTCTTTCAGATTACCTTTTAATTAAGAGTTTATGGCTCTTCCATTAAAAGTATGGCCAGGAAGGCAATTTCACATATAAAGCTAAAACTAGCTAGGTCTGGGGTAGAAAATGGAAGGAAGACAGAAAAGCTGCTTCCCCTGGTCCTTGGCTCCAGATGCTTCTTCCCAGTTATCCTCACACTCCTATTCCCAAGAATGATGCTTCACACAGGCTATCTTCTGATAGCTTCTGACCTGTTCCTATATCTTCCAGCCAGATATGTCTTTAAAAGTGGATTTTCCACCCTAGCCTAACTTTATTTCAGTCAGAATTAAAGCCGTTAAAACCAAGAAAATGCTTATATTTAAATAATGAAACTAATACCTCAGAAATTGCTTCAGAAAAATATTTTGCAATTAATATGGAGTACTTTGTATAATGCTTTATTTATTTTCAATGGAAACTAGAGACGGTTTGGAATTAAGAAGTCATTCTAGAATAAGCAACATGCTTATCAGTGTTTCTATGGCCTCTTGAAATAATATTTTCAAGAAAATTCCATTTAATTTTTTTTTCTCACATGCTCTAAAGATTCCACTGGCAAGAGAGAACTCCCATCCCTTGAACAGAGTGAAACTCTGTCCAGCACAAAAATCAGTGGCAAAAAATCTCTTGACTTGGATGGAGTAAGTACTAGTTTGGAACAAGTGGAATTTCCATCATTTTAGTCATTTTCCTTGTAAATACTTCTCAGGTTAATACCATAGCTTTGCTGTTTTCTTATAAAGTCTGTTTTGTTTTAAAATGTTCCCCATAATATTGTAGAGTAGAAATATTTTATATGAGAGTAGACTCAGTTAAGAACTAATTTTTTCCCCATAGTTCTTCCTTTCTTGGCAGGAAATCGAAAAAAAGCTCATAGAAAAGAGGATTAGCACCATTAAGTTGAAATATTTTATACAAATGGAGGTGTAGAGAGAAGCTGTGGTTCTGAAAATTTACAGGAATTGAAAAGCTGTGTATCAAGTATCCATACTCTCCTTCCAGACAGTGAACTGGGGGTGATTCATCTTTCCATTAGACAATTCACATGATATATGTCCAATTACTTTCAAGATAAAAATGGATATAAAGTTAAGGGTACTCTGTGAGATTTCAAGACAGCTTTAATTGATTTCAGTGGGAATTGCATTTATGTATCTAAGGGGAGAATTCAGCTGTTCATATTTAAAATGTCTAATCTCAACCTCCTAAAAAATGTTGCAAGAACCTGAAAAAATAGCTTCATTTTTTTCTCAAGAGAGGTAAGAATGCTGCAACTTACATGACATACAGAACAATAATTTGAAAAGACGGATATTCACATCAACAAGGGTGTGATTTTTAAGTGCAGTGATGCAATTCAGATAAGAGGCCTGAATCTCAGATCAGAAAGAATTTCCTGAGTTTATGCCAATTTCATTTTGGACAGATTTCTGAAAGAAATAACAAAGCACACTTGGGAGAGCTAAGGGTTAAGGACTGCTGCATATTTATTTTTCCTTTGGAGCAGTTTGATAGGCTGATTTATCTTGCCCTCATGCCCCTCTGCAAGGAATGGACCTGCTTATGTGGTAATGATCCTTTTGAGTCAGGTGATTTCAGCCAACTCTGAGAAGTGTATTGTGCTGTCCACCAGTCAGTAGTTAATTCAGTTTGGGATTGGGGAACCTATACCTCCTTCAGTCCCAGATACTGTCTCCACTTTTTCCTCAGTATGAGGAGGAGAGAAGCAGCAGCAGTGCAGACCCTGCCAGGGGTTTACAAAGCCATGTGTTTTCTGCCTTTGGCAGGATGGCTGCAGGTCGTGCACAGGAGTGTAGGGGAATGCTCAGCACCGAACTGTGCAAGAGTCAGTGAGATTGGCACTTGTTAGCATATGCATTTGTGCATTTTATCTTCAGCAGATGCCAAGTCAGTGTGCACCAGGACAGGAACTAGTAGTTATTATTTTCTGTATGTGTTTCTCGGTGTAATGTACGGTTAGTAGAATTATTCATTTCTGTCAGTAGGGTTGGTGTTTGAAGCAAGTGCACCATGTTTAGTTTCAGACTGGCAAAGGAGCTTTATTTCATGCTATGTTTACTTGCAAGAAAATCCAGACAATATATTAGAAGGAAAGCTTTTCTGTCCCATTTCACCCTCTTGTATTTAGTCACTTGACTCTGTTTAGCTCACTTATGTCTTAAAAAATCTCCTTTGGGCCGTGGTAGCAGAGGTAAAAGCTCAAAGATTTATGACTTCAATTGTTTAGCTCGCTGGCAATAATGCATCATGATAGAAGCAATTGTTAGAATAGGCAGCTATGATACCATTCTTTTATGAAAAACTGTAGTTGGAGATAAGGAAGGCAAAAGAAGTCTCTTGTGAATATTATTATCCTCTGGAAATTATCCCCAAAAGATTTGCAGTTTCTCTATAGACTGTGGCTAGAGTTCATTGATCCACAGACTATCATCCTGAATGGAGATTAAAAACAGATGGCCGTAGATCTCGCCTTGGCTACAAAGCTCAAAAGAAATGAGAAAGAGTACAGTGGTAAGTGACCACAAATGAAAGCATTGAAGGGGTTTTTTTTTTGTTTGTTTTGTTTTTTTTTTTCTTTAATTCCCTATTTCATTCCTCTGTAGTTTTATACAAACTCTATTGTACTTAAAACTCAAATAATATCAACACAGAGAGGCTATGCAAAGTATACTGAAGTAGATCAAAATTATACAAACTATCCTAAAAATACACTACAAAGTCTTTTATGTGGGGCCTTTGTTAGGTTATTGTGCTGGATCAGTGAAAAGGGTCTTTGTATAAACTGACTTGAACTGATGGTAATCCATTTGCTTTAGTGGCTCGGGTTAAGTGAATAGTAGGTATAAATTATGTGCCCTCATAAAAGTGATAAATATACTCTACCAGTTAAGACAATACAGACAGTGAACCCCCGAATATTTTAACTGTCAGGCCCCAATCCTTGGTTTTATTTAACATATACACATATACAGCTTTGTTAATATAAGAAGAAATATTAGTCTTCACGCAACCTCATAGACCAAGATTTCCCAAAGTCCAATTTCATAGTTTTTAGTTTATGTTATTACACAGTGCCAGTGAAATTTTTGAGTAATAATTTCTCTTTTTTTTTTCTCCTTTGAAATAAATTAAGGGGAGAGCTGAAATTCTGGTATTTCTCATTAAATAAAAAATCCAGAAATCTTTAGTACATGCTGGCTGAAGCAATCTGTTTTGGCAATCTATCTAGTGTTACTGTAGTCTAATCTCAATAATATCAGTCTAGCAAAGTAAAAATCACTCTATTTCAAATTGTAAAAGTTCTTGAGATTCCAGTTATAATTCTAGATGTTTTGTTTGGACTTTATGTTATAATAAAATCTCATTTATGTGCAGCAAGATATTCAATGCATTTGAATATGATAATAAATTAAACTAATTAAAGAATAAATCTATTTTGGTTTTACATTTTTCATGGTATATTTGCTCAAACTAAATAGATTGAATATTTTGAGAATAATGAAATTGCAATTTTATCGGGAAGCTGTTTCATAAAATAGTTTTCTGTTTCTCTCAGGTAGCAAGACACAAGTCTGGTTAGTTGCTGAAACACCCACAGAGTTCATAATTCAGTTTTAGTTCCGCTTTTTAAAATATTTGCAAATGCAAGTTGAGTGCAAAGAGTTTACAGCAGAAATCTTCCCTAAATATCACCAAATTATTGAAATCAATAATGATAGCCTTGTTTACATAATCAATATTATTGTTATAAGCATCTTGTGTAAATAGACCATTGTTTCTGTTCTTAGGTTAAGAGCATTTTTATTTTGCATTCATTCCTGGTAGTAGAGTTCAAACATAGCTGTGCATTCTTCAAAATCACTATCAAAGAAGTAGAGAAACTTTTCAGGTCTGTTGTTCAAGTGTTAGTAAGAATTATGTGCAAAGTACTGACCAAAACTTACTTTTTTTCAGTATTGACAGTCCATGAAATACGTGGATTAATTAACTGAGTTGCTTTTTGTTGTTAATGGATAATGAAAAAAAAAAAAAAAGAGCTCAGTTCTGTTCAAGTTCATGGAACAGCCTCAAAGTATTAAAAGGGTATCAGCCATTCTCAGTCTGCCTGTGTTAGCATTTCCTGGAGTGGATAGCAACCTGGAAACACAACACCACAGAAGTTTTGGTCAAGACAGCTCCATCCTCTGAATTAAAATCTGAATCTTGTAAGCAGCTAAAACATTAGATGCAACTCAGACTGAGCCTTTGGAAGGGTGTTAAGAGTTTTCAGCTGAACAGCCACTGAGGCTCTTATCTCCCATAAATTAAACTTGCTTTTCCCTGGTAGATTATAATTTTATTTACATCATTTTCATTCATTACCAACATGGAAGGATTTAATTCTAATTTACATGAGGCTAAATTGGCAACATTCTATCAAGATATTTCCCCAGTGAAAAACTATTTTGCAATTAACATGAATTTTTACTAAAAGAGTTTAAAAATGTTCATCCTTTTAATTAATAGTACAAAAATTTAAATAAAAATGAAATATTTTTTTCTGTTACCAGTGGATAAAAAACACTTCACTTTCATGTTTCAGATGCCAAATCAGTATAACTGGTGGAACAAGGGGCTTTTTAAATCAAAACAGTTTCTTTCCCCTGCTCCATCCCTTCTCAAAGAATGGAAATAAAGTTTTGGTTTTGTTTTATTCCCAGAATAAAAGATAAGAATTAATTTGTTCTGACATACTTATCTACTCTTTAACCAGCTCTGGTTTGGGGTGGTGTTGGGTACTATTGGAATTCATCTATCAGCAAGGCAGGGAACATCTCAGCACATCAACTCTTCTTAAGTGTTCAATCCATAAATTCATCTCTTTTTTGATGACTTTTTTGATGGCAGATAAACTGATCTCAGGGATGCTCTGCCTTTTTTTCCATGGTAAGACCTACTCCCCCTCAAATCTCAGACTGGAGAGGACAACACTATTGCCTTTATTCCAGATGTGACTCCACAAAAAAGTTGTAATAAAAATTACGACAATTTCAAAAAACATTACCTCCGATAATAAGTATTCCTTATTTTCTCTCTTTTGTGATTGAATTCTGATGTAAGTTAGACTAACTAAACTTTTTAAGGATGCTGGCAGAGAAAAACTTAAATGGATATATAAATTTTAAAGTTATAATCCAATATGTAATTTGTCTTTCAGACTATAAAAGGAGAGCAAGAGACTGCCTGTTTCTAGAATATTGTATGTTTGTGTGTGTAGATTTCTACTTAGATGACAATAAACAGGTTCCTCCAAAATAAAGGAGAGTGCTTGTATATTGAGGAAATGGGAGTGTTTTGAATTAATGTATAAAGGAAGTTACTGGTCTAGTTCAGTAAGTTTGTACAAAGAATGCTAAACTAGATGTCGTAATCCTATAGCAAAATTAATTCCCTTTTCATCCTCATGAACTAACATAGGGTCTACAAGTCTGGAACTGTAAGCAAGAGCTCACCTACACTGGCTGAAGAGAGTTTGAAAAATGGGAATGCATAATCCATTGATTTCTTTGTTGACAAAAATGTTCAGGCCTTCAACACAAAATACTAGACAGTTTAGAGTTCAGCTACGTGGGTTTGAACTCTGTGGAGGAGCTGGACAAAAATGAAAGTCTTTCATTAAAGCAAATGTCAGCCAAGTTTGCAATTCCTCTTTGATTAGCAAAAATGGCTTTGCATGTTATGCCTTAGAGTGCTTCCTTAAGGTCCCATATCCCTAATTTTCTAAATGTGTTCTATTAACTCTTCATGTACTGACTTTCGTCAATGGTGCAACAATGAGCACTCTTCCTTCCCTGGCTGTGTTGGTTACCAGCTGCAAAACACATTCATGATTCTCAACTGCCAAAGCAAGATCTTTGTTATTCATTCCCTTTCTTAAAACTTTTTCTTGTCTATTTGATACAATATCATAAAAAGCGGAAAAAAACCCCAAACCAAACCAAACAAGCAAAACAAAACAAAACAAACAAACAAACAAAAAACCCAAAACAAACCACCTCATGATCCCTTACCATGCCTAGTGCTGTTTTCTTACTGAGTTTTTTTTCCCCATTTGTATTTCTGTGCTGAGACAGAACAGCACATGAAATTTGCATGTAGGTTTCAGGTGGGTGTCTGAATAGTCTCCCAAGGCTCCAGACTTTCCTGATCAAGTATTTGGCTCAGAATACCACTGGTACAATGTTTAAGAATTATTTTCAACAAAAAAAAATCCAAACCTCTTCAATAGCCCAGACTCAAATCCTGAAGTGTTTATTATGTGAACAGTGAATGTGTCAAAATATCCTGCTGTTAAAATGACTGCTGTATCATCATATTTTTGAAGATAGCCACTATTTTTCTGTAATTTGCAATATCTTACATGCTGCAATGCCTGGCAACTGTTCAGCCAAGAGCGACTAGGAAGGTTAACTAACAGTTCCTGTCTCCAGAAGTCAGATGATATTATCGATTACACTGTTGTATAAAGAAGGAAACAAGGAAGCCACATTAATTTAATTTTGTTGAATAACCATCATACTGAAGGGTCAAAGAAGAAGAAATGCCTTATGAAAACAACTGGAAACCTAGGAAAAGAATAATTAGTCACAAGATCAGAATAGAGAAAACTAAAAAAGTTGTTGTGTATTTGTGTGTGCTGTAAATGATATTACAGAGTACAAATTCCAGTATGGAGTGAGATGTATTCAGAATATCTACTTTACTTCAGAATAGAGACAAAGGTGCTTAGATTTAAAAAAAAAAAATAAAAAAATGACAGTAGAATCAGTCTCTTAACCAGAGATGGTAAGTCATAACTACATATGTCTTCTATGGGAATGACAGAGTGGGAAATATAAACTATCTAAATGGGGCTCCTGTTTCATTCTATGGATTGCCCCGGGAGCCCGGTAACCTTTACTTCACTCACGGACAGGTCTTTTGAATTTATACATCAGTTGGACATGAAATTCCATTTTAAGCACTATAGTAGTTGGTTAGAACATGGCTTGTTACCCCTAAACAGTTGTTGTGTGGCCAGTTTGAAGGAGAATGTTCCCTGCAGAGTCTATTGGCAAAACTAGTGTAAAATAATCCACTGCAATCTCTGCATGCTGATGCAGGCCTGGCCAGGGATAGTGAATTAATTCTTTCTGGGACTGGGACAAATGCTGGCAAAATAGAGAGAGGTTTGAAGCAACGTGGGTTTTTTTTGCTTTTGCTGCCTTTTTGTAGGAGGCAGTCTAGATGTGGACTGACATGCAATATTCATTGAATTCATCTTTTTTGAACAAATGCAACAAAAACTAAACTTGGTGAATTTATCATATTTTTGCATTTATTGCATTGTAAGAGAAATCAGATAACACCTCAAATGAAATAATTAGAAAGTCCTCTGCAAGGATTTATGGGATGGAAGTGTTTTTAATAATAGAATATTTGTTTAAAGGCTTTTAGAAAAACCTCTTACCCCTTCTTTTGGCTTTACATCTATTTTGAATCACAACATGGCTGGTTTACCCTTCTATCTTTCTATTGTCACTGTTTTTATCTGGAAATATTTTTAATCGGATAGGAGTGTCCTGTAGAACAGGGAAAGAAAGCATTTTTGCTCATTCAAAACAAATCCAAAGGTTTCGCTGTGGAATGAGAAAGGGCCTGATGGCATTTTCTAACAGCTAGCAAATCATGCTGTCATGCATAGGGAAAAAGCCACTAAAATATCCCCAGCTAAAATATCGCAAAATTATGTAGAGCTCAATCCTAGGGAGCCATCTGCCATGTGAAAGCTCCACTGATTTCTAAAGGCGTTCATTGCAGGCAGGTTTGCAGAACTGGACGCATAATTTGTCCCTTTTAGAAACCATAGCTGTTGAAAAGAAATCCTCATCACAAACACGAGTGGCAGTGGATGAAGAGAGAGTCTGTACAATTGGGTGAAAACTCCCCACCAGAGCTTGTGTGGTACACAGTTGAAAATGCACCACAGCAACAGGTAAGAAATTAGTTACTCATGAAAGGTCTGATCCTGCCGTGTATGTGCATGGAAATCTGACTGCTGTCAGGGAGATTTCTGTTCTGAAAGTGTTCAGATGAGGTCCATCATCAGTAACTGCCTTTTTCTGTATTATTGGCTCTTTAAAAAATAAATGTAAATAGTACCAACTAATAGGAAGAATTTTTGACATACACTACACATATATGAAGGGATGTGTGTATGGATAAGTGTATAATAATTTAGTATTGCCTTCTAGTTTGTTGAGATATAACTGTTGGAACTGGTTTAGTGGGCCTGCCTTGGGACAGGGAGACAGAGAAGCAGCTTCTCAGGACCTTTTCCCAGCTCTGTGTTTCTGGAAGCACTGAACCTCAAAGTGGAGGAAACAGTCTGCAGAGAGGCAGAAGGAGATGTGTTTTACAAATTGTAGCCTGATGAGATCTTCAACAACATTAAACACCCACGGAGAATTTCTTTAACACAAATACTAAATGAAAAATCTATTACGGCAGTAGTGAAAGTTTTGATATATATCTATAAAATAGATAAAATTCCATTAATTTCCAACATGGGACAGACGTTATATTTGAATTTACAGACATGCCAAATGGTAATTTTGGCTTCCAATCCTTGAGATGTGGCTGATCTATTATAGGTGATAACAGCATATGCTACTTTCTGAGTCAATTTTTATTATGTCATGAGAAGCAACGCAGCTAGTAATGGAAGGCATTTTTGCATTAGCTAAAATAGCAAACGAGGTACATAAGATAGAAAATAGGTGGGTTTCAGAAGTAGATTCAATATTTGAGATGGCTGTCAAATTCAATACTGAGTAAACAAGTCAACAAAAGCAAATCTCATATGAAAAATGAACATGGCATGTAGCTTGTACAGATTTTTTTTTTTTTTTTCCATGATGTCAAAAGGGTTGCATATCTTGACAACTTTCTTTAGCTGGTTATGCCTGGAAGAACTGATGGTGACATTTGGCCTTTGTGTGGGTCTATGTCCGAACTTGTATGTCCTGGGGAGGTAAATGGCTGCTTGAGATGCTGCGGAGCAGGAGTGAACAGCCGAGAAATGGGAGCATCTGAGTGCAATTTGATGGAGCAGATGTTTCATCCCAGCACTCCACAGCTGCCTCAAGGCTTTGTCTGGTGTCAGCCCTTTCCTAAATGAGTTTTCATAATGAATTTATCTGTTAATTGACACATAAAAATCTATGTTAATATAACATTAAGGACCTATCTTATATTTGCAAATGCCAGGAAATTGAAAAAAAAAAAAAAAAAAAAGCTTAAGCTTGACTGTCACCAAGTCTTACTTGCTGTGTTCCATGGGGAAGAAATCACTGATGCAGAAACACTTTACATACCACAGAGTTAAACGTCACCTTTTTTTTTTTTTTT
>WEIU01001424.1:2076535-2102411 GCA_013389925.1 Aegithalos caudatus
TTTTTTTTTTTTTTTTAATATATTTTTGACAACTGTGTGGGCAGAGGAAATACCTCCAACACCTAGTAAAAGGGTTTGGCCGTTGATTGTGACTTTAGGTATTAGAACACTTTATTTGCTTTTACCTAGTGTCTAGATTTGTGGCTCTGATGGCATCAGAGTTGTCCACAGCTGACCAGAGCAAGCAGCAAGGCATTTCCCTTATCCCTTAGAGAAATACAGAGATGCTTCTCATTGATTTTTCCAGCGTTGACAGCAGAGAGTTAATACATTGCTAGTCCTCTTTTCATGCATAAGCTAGGGCAGCTCCTTCAATACAATAGCCCAGGTTATGCCATATGAGTTGAGAAATCCAAACAACTTCCTTCTCAGGCTGGCATAATAACCTTTCTATTGGTGGGTGAGGTTACCTTATAACAAAGCTATGCTAAAATGTGTTTAAGCATTAACCAGGCTGCCTGGCAAAAGGGGCCACCGTATTTTAGTGTCCGGGGAAGCCATAGGAGTGAAGAACTGTTGGGTACCATTCCCTCTTCCTAGCACAATATATATGATTTCATTTTAAACCACCATTACAAAGACCAGATCCCAGGAACTTTGATTGCTAGCTCATGCCCTCCTCTGTCTTTGCCCTTGGCACCAATGAATCTTGTTGCCTCTTTTTTATGCAGCCAGATAATGTCCACAGGAAGGAGAAATCATAGAAGAGTTAAGGTACCTTCCTGAGGTAAGTCCAGCCTTAGGCACAGTAGATTTTGGCAATTTAGAAATACTTGGTTCAGGTTCTCAGATGACAACTTGGTGTGCACAGCCCAGGCAGGCAGGATGCTGCCATTCTAAGCTGAGAGATAAATATATAATAAAGAGAGATTCAGCAGCTGTCCACAGCCACACGGATGTTCTCTCCTGATAAAAGGTGTGATAGTGTCTCTGCCTACACTAACACTTGGTTGTCCTTAGTTAGTGCTCAGTGGGTCACAGTTGTCCTCTGTGTAGTGCCTGCACATCTCTAGGGCAGTGCATCTCAGTGCAGCTTTGAGGAGCACTGAAGGGCACTGAAGACTCTACTGCATTACCTGCTTTGGCCTTTCCCTACACAGACAGAGTGGAGGCACTCACCAAGGCACAGGGTACCATGTCCCCATGAAACTCTACCAACACCACCCATAGTTACCTGTCCTAATGGACTGGTTATTATAAAACTGTTATCCTAGCTTGGAATTAATCTTTCAACTGTTGCAGTTGAAAATGTTTCCCATTTAACTTTGTTTTTGTTGCACACTTCTGGTCCTATGCTAAATTTCCTTTGATGCATGAAATGAATTGGGCTGTCACTACCCCACGTGGATCCTGGTGAAGTATCTGAATGGTGAAAATGATGGAGAAATGATTGAAGTGCTTTGAGCACAGTGTTTGCAAGGGCTGCACATAACATGGAGGTGGCAATACTTGAGGTACACCTGTTAGTCCTTCTGGACCACCTGTCTCTGAAAAGGTGTAGTTTGTGAGACTGAAAAGAGGCAGTTGTGAGCTTTGTAATATGTGTACTTCATACTTATATGACTGAAACACGTATAAATGCTGCATTATGTCTGACTCCAGGAAAAACCTCAAACTATTACTAATATGAAGTAATTGAAATGCTGCTAAAACCACATTAACAGGATCAATCACACTGTGAGGAAATTATCCTTGTGAAGCAAACTGCACTTTGGAAGAAAAAGACCTTGTGTAGGGATAAAGGGCCTGCCAATAGGAATTGGTTCAAATTTTTGTGGTCTGCCTCCCTCTCATCTAGCACCTCCATGCAGCCTGACATCCCAGCTGCACCTTTGCTCTTCAGCTTTTTCATTCATGCATGGTATCACATGCTTGAGCCTTTTTCTCCTGTATAGCCTCTTCCCATATCCTGCTATCCACCCCAGCACCCTTCTCCTGCCAGTCCCATGCACAACAGTCTCACAGCCCACCAGCGTCCTAGCCCTGGTGTCCAGCTTATTTCCAGACCCAATGAGCAGCAAGCATTTTTTACTATACTACATGAGCCTACAAATCATAGCAAATGTGCAAAAAAGCACCTTCCCCACAATCTTAAAAATATTAGTTGCAAGTAGCAATTAAGGGAGAAGATAATCTTGCCTCTCAAATGGAATATAAAACAATGTGTCCAAATTAGTGGGATATGTTTTGCAGGATTTAAGTGAATGTACACCTTGATTGAGCATTGTAGAGTTTTCAACAATTCCTAAGATTTTGCTGCATTTTGAGACTGCAACTGTAACACAAAGCACAATGGGAATGAGAAACATTTATCATCAAGTCAGTCAGATGCAACAACATGAGCCATTCTCTTGGTTCTTAAATATTAACCACCTGAATGTATCCACACAAATGACCTCGTTATTGGAAAACACATGAGAAAAAGATTAACCAAGCAGCCATTTCTCTATCTTTGCATGTCATGTTCTCCAGAACTGCTGTGGAAGCAGAGGATTCCCAGTAGGGAAGCAGTTGCACTTCAAGTACCTTTTCAAGTTGGGAACATGAAGTTGGGCTTCTACATGCCCATTCTGGGAATAAAAATAATGATATCTTCTCAGTCATCTCAGTCCAAAGTGAGATAACGTGGAGGTTTCCTTGCTATTGTGTGAGTGTATTTGGAAAGGATAGCTCTAAGAAAATAGCCTAGCTCTAGAAAACAGCCTATGTCATTGAGAGTAACATTAAGAATATTTAGTTGTCTAGCATCTAGGAGTTTATGGCACTGTAAATTGTTTATACTTCTTCATACCACTGTAAAATAAAAAAAAAAGTGTAGCAATTGCATTCATTTTGATAGAAGCAAATGCTTTCATAAATTACCAGGCTTGAAAAATTAAGCTGCTACTTTCAAGGCCAAATTTTTGAAGATATGTCAATCCATTTTTCATTAACGTCATTACAGTTATTGGGAGGTGCTGGGAAGATTTGCCCATCATTTCCTCTCTACTGGGATAAGCCACAGACTGTATGTAAGCAGAGCCGTCAGTATGTGCCAATTGGATATGAGGTGTACCATCTGTAGATGCAAATGACAATTAAAAAAAGACATATTAAAATGACTGTGCATGCAAAGAGGCAATACTGGAGAAATTAGACCAAGATTTCTGTATTTCTTATAGAGGTAAAAATGTCTGCTATGTGCCATATTCCTGTAAGAGCTGTGAGGAAATAAAACTTCTGAATGAGGCAATTTTTTTTTTTTTAATTGTTAAAGTTTAATACATTTTAAGGTTGGAGAAGGCAGCATATCTCATAACAAAGTGGTTGGTACAGAATGTAAAAAAAGAATTTAAATAATGAGGGCATTTTCCTCCTTCTACATACAAATTGTCTTAAATTCCAATTTATTTCAGTATAAATTTATTCTTGCATATGCTAATACACAGAATCAGAAAAAGAAAAAATATTTAAATTCATTATAAAGCATATGGAAACATACAGATTATGTGATCTTTAGTAAAATCTATCTTAATGATGAAGGCACCATTTAGCCTGCACTCTGGAATTGCATTCCTTCATTTATTTATGAGTTCCTGTAGACAAAGAAAGTATCTTCCAAAAATAGGAATACCATATTTTCAAGGCATACTGTGTATTTTATTTTTGAAACTAGTAAATGTCAAACTGTATTCATACACAGTATTGACACATTAATGTTTTCATTCAACAGTGAAGATACCTTTCCTTGTTACATTATACATTTATGACACACAGAACTGT
The DNA here is from genome assembly GCA_013389925.1 of Aegithalos caudatus. NCBI lineage: Eukaryota > Metazoa > Chordata > Aves > Passeriformes > Aegithalidae > Aegithalos > Aegithalos caudatus. The sequence continues at coordinate 2,080,298 of WEIU01001424.1, forward strand.
CAAATAAATTATGTCAAAGCAGCTACAGCCAGGCCTTGTGACACTTGAATCATAAAATCAAGGCAAATAACCTTTAAAAGGAAAGACATATGACAAGAATTAGAAACATTTAATTTGCATAAATATAATGTTAAGTCTTTTCCTTATTACGTATTTTATGCCTAAATTTTAATTGCTATTATACTCATTCTTTAACATCAGTTTGCTGTTCTTTTTCCTCATTACTTGCTTTTGTTTTGGAATGTGTGAAACAAATTCTGAAAGAAGCATATGATAAGAGCACCATTTTAATATACACTGGTTAGCAAATCTTAAATATTGAGAAAAACTCTACTCACATTATGTACTATTTAAAATGTAGAATAAGTTCATAAAAATAGCTAAAAATTCCTAAATATGTCAAGTAAGTATATCATCTCTGATAACTTTGGATCATCTCTGCAAAAAACAATCTTGTATTGAAGTTATCCTGGGAAGTACAGAATACACCAGATGTGCAGAATTGAAGCACTGATTTTCAAAAGCTTGGTGACTCATACATATATACTGAATTTTGCAAGATAAAATCTGAGCATCTAAGTATACATACAGGAATCAAAGGGAATAGCTAGATTTTCAGAATTGCTTACTAAGAGTAGTAAACTCACTCGTTTCATTACTTGAAACCTGTTTGTGAAGGAGAGACTTCCCCAAGCCTCTACTGGCAGCTGCAGTCTCTCTCTTACATCTTTAGAAATCATTGAGGACAGAGGGAGCTCCACAGTTTGCTCTTATTGCTAACACTGCGTAAGCTCACAGATGTAATCTTGGTTAATAAAACTTTGCATTATCCTGAAAAGTCCCTAGGGATGTTCAAGTAAATAAGGCTGAAGGTACAAAGACGAATGTCTGCCTCAGCAGGGCACAAATAAACCCCTTATGGTTCCTGACTGTAATTCACCTCCATTGGGATAGTGTGGCCAGGCCTGCACAACCATAAGGACACCCAGACTTTGTGCAGGCTCTTTGCTACAGGATGAGTTTGGCTCCCTTTGCCCTCCTGGATCAGAAGAATAAGTATGGTTCATTCTAATTATGATATTCTTTTATAATAAGAGCAGTTGGAGCAGATGATCGCTGTTGATTTCTTTCAAAGGTCATTCCATTCCATTCCATTCCATTCCATTCCATTCCATTCCATTCCATTCCATTCCATTCCATTCCATTCCATTCCATTCCATTCCAGCGAAGCTCTCTCTGAGAGCCAGAGGAAAGCCCGTGGACAGTCCATATGAAAAACCTTGAGGGAAGGGTTGAAATTGATAGTGGGAATTGCCTCCAAAACTTAATCCAGAAGGTTTAGGGTGTTTCCTTAAATCTTCACCGAAGTATTAAGCAGCTGTTTGTCAGTTGACTCTGTGAGTGGCACAAACACACCAGCACCAAGGATTTGCAGAGAGCAACTCTGGGAGGACATGAAGCAACTCCTATCCCACCAGCAGTGTATCCGGGGCTCTGGCAGTCCACAAGGTCCCATGGCAATTGCATCCCAGCCATTTGAGGACAGGCAATGTGCAGTCACGTGTTTTAGTAAACAGCTGTAGCTCAGAAGGGTGGGTGGTGGAGAAAACGAAGCTGCATCAGTAGCTTGTAATTTGCAATTTGCTCTTCCAAGTCAATGGTAAAAAAGAAATGACAGTCCCTCCTTCACTGCCCATAGATCTATAGAGCAATTCTGGTTTGACAGAGCTTAAACTCAGTACAGGTCTTTTAGAAGAAATTGAAAGGGCAGATATCTTCACATGTCCCTTAAAACACTGTTCTGCTTAGAAACAACTATCCTAAATGATTCCACTTGCCAGACAGGCAATAAAAATGCATACTCTCAGAAATGGAAAGTTATTTAGACTAATTATATATAGCAAAATAGATTACAGAAATATTATCCCAAAGCCCAGTGTTGGTAGGTTGGAGCTAATGGGAGATAAATGTTCACCCCTAAAGCATCCATTTAACTGTGCAAAAATTATTTCTATTGAAAGCAGTAAAAATTAGATGTTATTTTGATAAGTACTACAAAATTGGTTATTTAATGTAGAAGGTTTCTTAAAGGGCTAATACCACAAAGAATTTTTAAAATATCAGTGTTGTTCCATTTACAAGATCATTCAGAATAAAAGTGAAAGTCTCCTTAGAAGTGAAAGATGCTATCTTTGCTAAAGATCCTATTTTTAACAATTTCATTAATCAACAAATCTATAAATTTTCAGAAAAAACATTTAGCCAACAAAGAACAAATGCTGAACGTAGTAGAAAAGATACCATTTATTCATTTATTCAGTTTGCAGTTAAGTAGAAATCTCCATACAGCTGTGACATAAAGTTGATGCTTCCATGATTAAAGTACATTGTAAATAGTTTCTAAAGTGTTCATAAATTACTAAAACTATTTCAGGGAATTATTAATCAAATGTTATAGCCTGTTACTGTGTCCAGTGATGTAATGAGCCATTTGCAATCAACTGCAGCATCTGAAATTAATGTGCTTGGAACAATATACAGAATTTATTTCTCCTGTGCATAATGAGTTTCTCACAGTAACTTATCAACCTTTTGCATAGTAATTACCAAAGCAGTCTCAGAAGAACTTGTACAGAACTTTGTCCTCTGTGGGCAAAGGAGGGAATAACTACAATAGTCACTCATAATTCAAAGGGCAAAAATACCCATGGCTCGCTCCCATTATTGTCTACTAGTGTGGAGTGACCAAGACTTGAGGAAAAGCTTATCAATGTCTTAACTATGCAGAGATGAAAAAGTCACTCCATGAGTCACCTCATCTCCTGCAGGAGCAGCTTTGGACAGACAGAGCAAAGAGGGTCCAGACAAGCACACAGATATAACTGCTGCTGAAAACAGAATGCTTAGAACTGGATTTTGTCTATATGTGTCAGCTGCACAAAGCAGCCTTGTAATTCCCTCCTCTCTGTAGTGTAACATGGCCATTATGGCTGTGCCATATTAATTTACCGTTAGCTTCCATAGATTTTTTAAGTTGGTGAAAAAGAAACAAAAACGCTACTTCCTTATCTTTTGCTCAACTCACATTTTACTGCTGGTGTTCACATAAGGGAACAAAGGCAAGAGGAGAAAAATCATACATAGTACTGTAGAATGGCCTAGGTTTGAAGGGCCCTTTTAATGATCATCTGGTCCAACACCTTCCACTAGAATAAATTGTTAAAAGTTCCATACCACCTCACCTTGAACATTTCCAGAATCAGGACATCCCTAACTCTCTGGGCAACCTGTTCCAGTGCCTCAGCATTGTCACAGTAAAGAATTTCTCTCCTAATATCTACTCTTTCAGTTTGAAGCCATTCCCCCTTGTCCTATCACTACATGCTCTTGCAAATAGTTTCTCTCCATTTCTTGTAGGCTCCCTTCAGGTACTGGAAGGCCTTAATATGTTGCCATAGACCATAATACTGATGTGATAGTATAATCGAATATGACTGTTGACAACACATAAATACAAACCAAATACTCAATCTGTGAATTCCTCCACCCACTTTGTGTGCTCCCACACAGTGTTCTGCACATCAGGATTGTGAAGTTTTGGAAAAGTATTACTAGTTCTTCCTCTTCAGTCTGAGCTATAGAATACCTGTGGCTTTGAAAATGTAGCAAAACATAATAGCACACAACAGCTAATAGAGATGAAGGCAATCCAGTGTTCTTAGTCAATGTGCATCTGCCTTCTCTGCATATACTTGCAAGTTCTCTCCTTGCAAGATCTGGGCAGGCATTAAAAAGCACACAAAACCAAGTACAAAAGTGGAAGCATATGATAGCTGTGATATGATGCTGTTACTGCAAATGGCTGTCCAGAACAGGGGAAAGAGTAAGTAAAGCCATTAGAAAAAGTATGCATTGATATATGCCTTCCTGCAGATACTGTATCAATTATAACATACTCTTTTAAGAATTCATAATATCTCTAGTCCATACACAAAACTACAGATGCATATTACAACTAATGTTACAATAGATGATACCTAAAAGAATACACCTAACTGGTAAACATAGTACCTCGTGTCTGCTTTCTAATAATTTGATCTAAATGTATATAAAAATATTTTATAAAACCACTATAGAGCAATTGCATCAAAAAATCTGAGTGCATCTGAAAATTTTTTTTTCTGAAAGGCAGATCTGTTGTCATTGAATGTACTAAATATATGTATACAAAAGATCATCTGTGAGATCCACTGGGAAAAAAAAACTGAAGGAGAAGCCATGACGTAGTTAATTTTGAATATGGGCAGATGAAACTTGCTATGCTCAGTGGGTGGGCATCACACTTCACTCTGTTCACTGAACTTGCTGTAATTCTAAATTGAGAGAAACAGAAAAAAAAGTATTATAATGTTTCCCTGTAATATAATGTAAAATTAGGAGATGAAGGAGTGCTATCTTGAAAATGGCACCATTATAAAAACAAATATTTTAAAAAGTTATTTATGATTAACTGCATAAAGTAATAGGCAAGTATCATCAATTTATAAACATAAAAATGAGAATGACAACATATTCATTGGAGCATGTAGATGAGAACATCTTTGCATTTCTGAACAGCAGCAGAGATGAAAATGGACCACAAAGCCCTCTTACCTCTACCTTTCTGACAGTGGGAGACTATTTCCTGCTATATGGAGAAGCTGAAATGTAAATTGAAACAAATCACTTTCTGTTAGTCTCCAACTCTTTCCTTGCATTTTTTTCTATCCTATTCTGCCTATGTTGACACAAAAGTCCTACTGACCTCAGCACCTTAAAAAGGCACAGGAGGAATATATAGACTGGTAGCTACAGTGCGGTGCTGCTATTGCAGTCACCCTGCCTTTTCAGTCCTGTCCACCTTATCTTCAGGTGTTCAATACAATGAACTCATAAAAATCCCTGGAGCACATATTGTGAAGAGCCACTGGCAGTATACATACACTGTTCATAATTACATTTAAAATTTGAGTCTTTATGCAAGCCTCTAAACTGCTAAGCCACTATGCAGAGGTCTGATTTGCCTAGCAGCTCTGGTAGAAACATACAATCAGTTCCTTAAAAAGTGGACTTTGAGTTTTAACTCCCTCTTTTCATTATGAACATTTGTGCTGGTCTCTCCATGTCCTAGTTCCATAAAATGGGAATGCTAATACATAACTATCTTACAAGAATGTTAGGAAAGTTAATAATGTCAATAAAAAATGGAGACATTTTATAATCCAACAATCATTCTAATTCATCTAATCAGACCCAGACAACATATACAATAGCCAACCCCATTACTTTTGCCCTGCAGTTACCATTTCAACAAATTACTTGTTGTAGGACAACATAATGAAAAATGTAGAAAAGTGCTGAAGAAAACATGTTTTTCTGGTCAATTCACTGGACCAACCGTGCCAACTCACCTTAATCTGGATAAATCAATGGAAAGTGGTTTTGTCCATAGGCAAGCCTGATTTAATTAGTAAAATACCAAGTGAAGGAAAAAAGACAAATGACCAAACCACAGACCATGATGAGTTTAATGCCTCTTGGAGAAGGCTCTGAGCCAAGCTCTAGCCATGTTTGAATCATAAATAAAACCACAGGAAAGCACACTGCTTTTAATGTACACTCACACTGCCAGGACAGTGGAAAAGGATCACATAGTTCAAGAGGAAAGTCCAGGTTTACAATCTTTTTAAAGAGGAATGCAAGAATGATTGAGCAAGTAAATAGATGCTCAAGCCTGCCTTATTCCTCTAGCTCTCTCCTCCACTTTGTACAATTCTTTTTCAACCAATGAGCCAACACAGCATGGTACAGTGCAGGGCAGAGACAAAATTTCTAACTCAAAGCAAACTAGCTGGGGATCCAGAACTGTTTCACTCAGTCCTGTGCTGTGGTGTGTGAAGCAGCATCCCAGGCTGAGAAGCAGGAGGGTAGTTTCAGGAATGCAGAAGTGGCTGTGAGTTAATATGTCTCACAAGAGGCTGTGTTAGGGTGTTTCCAGATGACATAAGTCTTTCCAGTGGAGAATGAGCCCAGATTAAAGCACCACAACACAGTGCCTCTGGATTTATCACAAAAGATTAAGATGATATTTTGAAAGGAGACATGGTTATGGAAAGAGAGTGCTAGCAGCAAAAAATGGAAAAGTGCATTCCTCAGGCTGAGGACCAGTTGTAGAATATAGACAGACAAAAGATTTCTACGTAAAAGGTTCACTGGGTAAATAAGACTTTCCCAGACATTAAGAAATTGCTGTGAGCATCCAAGAAGCCCTCCAGGCTTTACTTACTCTTGCTTGTAAGTCTTACCCTGTGAATCTGAATGGCATCAATTGCTGAAGAAATAGATTCAAAAAATACAGGATTTTCAGAGTCAAGGTTTCCACCGTACTGCATTGCTTTGATCAAGGAAGCTGCAATAAAACAAACACATGAGTACTGAGAAGGTGGTGAGGATATATAAAACATCATATTAATATTTTTTCTCTAAGCTGATACTTGCCTTTGCAGTGTGCTAGCAACACATCGATGTATCTGCTTTTACAGTCCATGTAAATCTATGTTGGAAAATAAGAGGTTAAAAAAAACCAAAACAAAACAAAACAACCAAACTGTTTTAAATACCAACAAAAAGCCCACGTTCAAGGTAGGCAGAGCCCGGAGCTGCAGCAGCTGTTCTGCCAGCAGCCACCAGAGCGAGCCCTTCCATAATGCAAACATCACCACGACACATTTATTTCCTACCAGCTCTTCACAGTACTCTACAGCTCTGCTGAGAGTTAATACTGAATTTGATTAATAACTTTGCAATTTGTGACTGTAATTTTTAGGGATGTTATTTCCAGTTCTCTTTTTTCAGCGTGTTTTCCCAGGTCCTTAGCCATATGCTTACTACCAGTCCACACAGACAGGAGTCAGACCTAGGAAACTTTGAGACTTTTATCAAAAAAGCACCATAACTATATCATGCTGCATTCAGCAGTAAGTTGTTCTTTATTCTTTCTTTAAAAATGTTCAACTCCCCAGAAACAAAATATTAATAAGATAGAGAAAAAACCAACCCAAAACAAAATAAAACAAAAACAAAACAAAACAAAACCCTCTAAACAAGAGTAGAGCATTTTTTTCTGCCAAATAGGGAATATCCAAAGCACTTACTGCTTAAAAAATGTTTAAATAATTCATGTGAAATAGAAAAATTCTGAGAGAAAAGATTCAGTGAGAACCCCAACAGAATATTCTATTTTTAAACTAAAGCAAAAATCTTACTCAGTTCAACAATCCTCCATCTCTGACATCAATGATGATATTTTGGGAAGGAGTGTAACAAGGACATGTTGAGTGTAGTCTTCTTGGTAGGAGGAAGAGTAACTTGGTTTTGGACCAACCATTTATCCAGAGGCTACACTACCAACCTGTGCACTTCACAGTCCACACCAGACTTCCCTATCACAAATTTGTCAAACACTTCTTTGACATAATTTGCAATTTAGAGACATCTAAGACCTTTTAGAAATCAGTTTCACAAATTTTTAAACTAATACTATATTGAATGCCCTATATTTCAAAGGGATAGATAATAGTCACTCCCACTAACCTTATTTTTTCAGTTTTCTTTTTCAATATTATATATCATATATACTATATGCATAGTTTTAATTTAAAATATTTTAAAGCAACACTTACTTCACTGTGCAATCACTGCAGTAAATTGAAAAAAACTGTTAGAGCAAGAAGAGGTCTGGGCTAAGAACCAAGTTCAAGTCTTCTATTTTCATCAGAAAAATTATACAAATGAAACCTTCTATACCCACTTAACTCTGTACCCAGTACACAACTTATACATTTCCCTGATGGAAATGTAAGAAACAGCTTTTGAACATAATCTGTTGTCTAGTATATAGAACCCCTTATTATGCAGAACCATAGACTCATGGAATTGTTTGGGCTGGAAAAGTCCTTTAAGGTCCTTGAGTCCAAGCATTCACTTGGCATTATCAAGTCCACCAGTAACCCATGTCTTTCCAGCCACTCTGCCCCAGCCTGTGGCACTGCCTGTGGTTGTTGTGACCCAAGTGCAAGACCTGGCACTTTGCCTCATTGAACCTCACACAACTGGCCTTGGCCCATTGATCCAGCCTGTCCAGACCCCTCTGCAGAGCCTCCCTGCCCTCCTGCAAATCAACACTCCCACCCAGCTTGGTCTCATCTGCAAACTGACTGAGGTACACTCTATCCCCTTGTCCAAATCATCACAAAAGATATTAAACAGGGCTGGCTCCAAGGGAACACCAAGTGTGGCCAGCCGCCCTCTGGATTTAGTTCTCTTCACCACAGTAACTACCCAGTGACTGCTGGGTTTGGTCTTCTGGAAGCATCTTGGAACTCCTGCAATGCCTGACCCTATCTGCAAGGTATGTTGCCCACAGGAGAAAGGATGGAGATAATGTTTTGACCTCTGGCTTAGCAGATAATAGAATAAACAGATAAAATCACAGAATTAAAGCTGAAATTTTAAAGGGGTAAATTTACACATCTCTAGAGGTGACATGGCAGGGTCAAATATGACCTAAACCAACTTAAAAAAAAAAAAAAAAAAAAAAAAAAAAAAAAAAAAAGGAAAAGTTTCAAAACTCCTCTTCATTACAGATACATACAATTGCACTGTTACCCAAAATATTTAGAAATATTTTAATGTAATTTTAGATCAAAACATAGTACAATTTAATACCAAATCTGTGTTCATCTTTTCTATGGGTTAGGTAAGTATTTATCCACTGAAACAGGTAGAGTGACTAGTAGTTGGCCCCAATAACTCATATGTATAATAATAACAACGTACACAGAATGTTTCTAATGTCATGAATACCTGAAGAAGCACTGAGACTCCAGTGTAGTCAAAGAAATTCAGTCCACTGCAATCTAATATCAAAACACGTCGCTCACTGTGACATGACTGCACCAACTCACCTACGCATTTGAAAAATGAAAAACTTTAATTAAAAGACAAATACTCAAGAAATGGGTATAAGAATGATGACAGCTCAACAAAATAAGTCCAAACTATCACAATAAAAATTTTATTGTTATGTGCTGGGGTGCCAGGAAAGCAAATGCAGTATTTTAGAAGAAGAAATTAACTTTTAGGGCAATGGAAAGAAGTGGTGACAGACAGAACATATTAATGGAGATGTTTTAGGCAGCAATAGTGTCTCAAGAATTGAGCAATTGTTTCTTCAAATTTGAATTTCTCATTTTGTCAGCTTGGCTACTTTGGAAGATTTTTCTTGGGCTACACAGAAAATATATCTATTTTTCTTTTAAGTTCTGATATGACACTGATACGATTTTCATAGTCCCTAGACAGCTGCCTATGGCTTTACTTAATATCCAACCATAAGGAAGAAAAATATGTAAAGTGGAGTATGTAATTGTCCTAAGTTTTTACTATGCTGGTTTTTGCTTGGTTATTTTTTTTTATGCACAATGACATATTGATACTGGAGAAGAAAATTGTGTTGGTAAGATCTGTAAGGTTCTTATACTCATTCTTCAACCTCAGGCCATCTTGTGTTTAATCTAAACTTACTCTGTTCTAAATGCATCCTGAACTATTATATAGATAAATGATTCCTGGCTTTCAGAAAATAATTTTTGTAGCACAAAATAATTTTGCTAGAAAATAATGCACATCTTATTTACATTCTTCTATGAACAAATGTTTGCTATCATAATGAATGCAAATGAAAAAACAAAAGTAAAATATGAAGGAAAGAAATTCTGATTTAAAGATGAGTTAAGCTAAATGGCTTTGGCAGAGCAGAGATAAAGACTTTAAACTATTGAGGGGACTTAGAATTTCCTCATGATGCAAATTTATAATGGCAATTCCTTTCTGACAGCAGTCTGAGAGTCAAAGACTTTTGAACTTGCATCTCTAGACATTTACTGACTTTGTACAACATACATGAATAGATACATACAGATGTATATGTATGTACATACAACAAAATGCATACAAATGTAGACTTTTAAAGGGAACATCCTGAAAATTACTGTGATAGAAACCCAGTTCATGTGATCTCCCAGGCTCAGTGTAATAATTCCCTGCTGCATCCTGAATTGCAGTAGAGGCTGCCTGGCCTCTAAATGGAGGCATAGGTTAAGACCTGCACAGTCTTTGGATCAGTGGCATGAGCAAGAGAAGCTGTTTCATTTGGTGCTGATACAGACAGTATTCCCCAAAGGGAGAAAGGAAAGATTCTGACAAACACATAGATTTCCATGCTTTCCTGGACAACTGCCATAAGCTTAAGGATTGTGTCCTCATGCTACCCTCCTTGAAAATTTAAGTTCTGCATTTTCTTTTTTCCTTAAAGGGGTTTTTCTTTTTGCACTCTGTTTGTTGTTTTAAAGGCCCCATGAAGAATCACCATAGACTGGTTGGTACAAGTAACAACAGCTTTTAAGTCCTCAAGGCAGGACTTAGGCTTGCAGAAAAGAGGTCTGGTGCTTTCTGTAACTTTTGTAATATGAGAAAGCAGTTCCTCTTCAAGATGACTGAAATAGGTACTGGTAAGATATTCTCAAACATAGTATTTTACAATATAGTCAATAAAATACAATATAATCTTCAATAACCATTTTCATGGGTTGCTATGCTACAGCAAAACACTCTGACACCCCCAAGTTAACTAAACACTGTAGTACCGTAAAAATGTCCTGAGTCTAGTTAACAAATGCAAACATTCAGACAACAGCCTCCAAATCAGATTTTCTACTGCAGCCTTAATGCTTATAAGTGTTTTACATAAACACAGTTTTAATTCTATCCACAATGAGGTCATCTGTATAAAGTATCCACTGCAAAAGGTTGCTGCAGCTCTCCCATGGCAATCTATGTGCTCTGGTTTGATTTAAGTGTTACAAAATGTGGAAAGCCTGGAGTTTCCAGCTTAATCCTTAATTGAAAGAAAACCTCTAGGATATCTTATTATTGTATTGTATATTGTATTGATATACTGTATAATATTGGTGGTTATCACATCACTAACAATCCAGTTGACGTTTTCTGAGATTTTCTCCTATGTGGCTTTAAAGATCACAAAGATTTAACATAGTTCTAATCTTACTTTTACTTTTTCATAGTAATATTCAACTCAGTGGATGCAAAAAAAAACAGGACCAGAGCTTAGCAAAACAGTCTCTCCAGCCTGGTCTGAAGATCAGTCCAGCTAACAATATGGGAAGTGTTTTCCCTCACTATGTACCTGTCCTTTTACACACACGCTCATCCCACTGCAATAGGCAGGGACACAGAATTAGAGAATGGTTTAGGTTGGAAGGGACCTCAAATCATCTAGTTCCAACCCCTATGTGATGGACAATGAGACTTCCACTAGAACCTTCCACTCCTGTAGAAAGGGCATTTTCATGGGGTTCCCTGCTTTTGAAATCTTGAAAAGTCAGTCAAAAACAAAATGACAAACAGGACCTATCAGGCCAAGGTTAACATAGTTTAATACTGTTTAGCATTCATGCTTCATTGAATGTTTGGTCTAGATGAAAATATTTATTTCCACAAAACTTGTGGGCAACTAGAAATACATAGAAAAATGTGGAGCCATTTTGCACACTTACATCCATCTTGGTTTTAACACCATTTGTAGATAATAAACTCACCATGGCAACTTCCATTGGAAAATGAACAGAGCAGTGTGTTCTGCTCACACTGAAATAAAAGCAACAAGTGATTAACACACCAAAGGAAACCAGTCCATTGCACAGTAATGAGAGGATATCAATGCAGTACATAAGAATTCTGTTTCTCAGTATCAAAGTCAACTCATTCTCTCCAAAATTGTGTCCTAAGCATCAGCCTATTGTTTGTATAATATTTTCTGGTATAACTGTAGAAGAATACTGAGATACATACTCAAACTGATATTTTGCATTTCTTTTTAGCTGACTCAACCTCTGTCAAGTTTGGATTTACTAGAAAGCATATTTTGGACACAAGTTTTTTGGGGAAGCAGGAGGTGGTTAAGATGTGGTCAAAAGATGGGAAAGATGTTCTTGACAAGAAAAATTCTTGGCAGTGATTTTATAAGATTAAATTTTGATTAATTTACTTGCTGCAATCTTATCTGCTGTGCTAATATTTTAGTAAGAACATTTTTGACATGAAAATTTATGAAACAATTACATTTATTTGGATAATTTTAATAATAATTATTTCAATATGTAAGTTCTCAGTAGAGACATGAGTTAAAACCAGAATCAGAGCACAGAAACAAAATTGAAACTGCATTTATTTCACACCTACTATGTTCTACAGAAAGACATTTATTCAACCAAAAGAAATTTAAAATAGCACAACATTTCAGGCAGCTGTACTGCTGAGTACCTTACAGAAGAGACAAAGGATAAAATCTCCTTTATAAGTAACATATAAATTAACTTATTAAATTAACTTATTAAATTGACTCAAATCAATTCCAAGAAAATCCTAAGTAATTTCTCTCTGTTTGGAGGCCTTTTATCATACTAACCCAAATCAGTCAGCCCAGCAAAACCATGGAAAAAAAATAATATTTTCTGAGCTGAATTTCCACCCATCTAAGCACATATGGGTAGCACAACTCTTTATCAAGGGACAGCAGGGGTGGTAGACACAGGTTGCTGTTTTAACAAGCCATCTAAGACACAGCTGGGATTTTCTCAGCCCAGTTTACCAAACTGGATGAAATTGTCTACAGTAAGCATTGTATCATATTGGCATGCCTTCATGGTACTGATAGAAAAAAATAATAATTTATCTTTTCCCTTTTAGGAAGTGTTGCAGGAACTTGCAGTAGTTATGTGCAGATGAATTTGGAAAATACTGTACTTACTTAGGATGTTTTCCAAAAACATGATACAAGTAATTTGTACACTGTTTATTTTTCTAATGTAATCAGGGCAAAAGAGGAAATAAAACCCAATACCATGGAGAAAAAAAAAGTAGCCCATTTCTTCCTAATTCTCCCCAAATTATTTATAGTTAGAAATTAAGTGTCCATCTCTCATGGACTTATCTCCAGAAAAAAAACCAAACCAAANATTCAAGCATATTTGAAACTACTCATTGTCTTTCTAAAATACTAGCCTTATATCAGCTGAAATTATATAAGTTCTACAAATTTGGGAGTTTTGGATCAGTGCTTTAATATCTCTTACAGGATCACATGCAAAAATGGAAGAGATATTATTTTCAAGTAATAATACAAAAATAGTTCATATTGAATCTGATTAAAATTAGGATTAGTATTATTCTAAATGAATAATTTCTAATGTTACTTTTTCATACCTGTTTCATTATCTGATTGCATTTTCTAAAAGATGCAAGGAAAGCAAACATGATCTTCAACCCAGTCACAGTGATTACTCAAGTGTAAAACACATCCCACCTTGTTTACAACATCACATACCTGGCTGCTTATGCCATCCTTCTGGATTATCTTTAACAGGTCAGCATGAAATTTTCTGGCATTCAGAAAGACTAATGGGCTGTTGACTGAAACTATTTTTACCTGTTTTAGTGATTCCTGGGGAATGAAAAAAAAACACATAATGCTGAAAAGTTCATCTTGGATTTGGAGAACAAACCCCAGACTTGTTTCTTTTAAAAAACTGAAAACACCTGTAAATTAACCTAGGTGGAGATTTGGATTATGAGAAGGATTTAACAGAAAATTCTATTGATCAGCCTTCACACATAACTGAAGTAAGAATGGAAACACAAGTAATATATAATGAAAATTATCGATAATATTATTTAGCATAAAAAACCCATACATATTATGAGGCATAATACTAAGAAATGGTAACTAACAATTATAATGCATTTTTGCAGTTGGCATGATCCTCAAGCATAGGCAACGTAACATTTGCAAACATGGAATATATTTTATTAGACAAATACGTCTTGAAAAAAAGTACACAAGGATTTAGGATAAACACAAGTGGTTTGGGGAAAGCTGGCAATATTCATCTTGGACATCTGAAGATGACCTTAGTACAGAGATACTTGTACGTGAAAATACTTAATGCATCCAGTTCGACCTGAAGTGGCACGTTTAAAGCTTTACCAGCACATTTCCACAACCAATACAATAATCTACATGAGCACTCTCCATCACCCATGAGCCTGTCCCTGCATTTCACTGAATAAGCTACAACCAGCTTACCAGTACCTTCAGTCAGACTGTGTACCTCAAAACATAAATGTTACAAAGCAGAACAATTCTTCCTAACAAAAGTCATGTTACAGAGTCACAATCAAACACAAGTAAGTGGAGCTGACACAGACCATTTTTTAAGTAGTTAAAAATTGTTTGGGATTGCACAGAAGTTATGCAGTTTTCCCAACAGACTTTCAAGCAAAACAGGAAAAGAAATCTTCACCACAAACCACAAAAACTGTCTCTTTATTGTAGACTGCTGTTCAGCCTTCAGGGAATGAGATGGTCTCTCAGACACTACCACAGTGACCATGAAATAAAGGAAACATTTCAAACATCCCAAACTGAGGCAAAGAACTCCAGACTTTGCATAATTTACCTATCAATGTGATTGCAGTAAATACCACATCAGCAACATGCCACAGTCAGACAAGTGGCAAAGCTCAACTGCAGTTAAAATGTCTCCCTTTGTATGGAATAGAGCACTAAAATAATGGCAAAACAGAGGATGGTATATGCTTGAATGGAGAAATGCTCTGACATCCCACAGATTCCCACACAAATGATGCTATACACAGCTTGGTGTGGAGACAAGTGGACACTTCAGTGCCATGGCAAAGTAGAAGATAAAAGCTAAGAAAAAAAGGAAGACTGATGCGCAAAGATCAAATCCTGTGATAATCGAGCTTCCCTAAGTACAAGGTACAAAACTTGAAAGGCTCAAATCATAAGGCCAGATCAAACAGATGGCAGACTTAGGTATAGATTTTGTCCAGAATGGAAAAGGTCGGTCAACTGTGCCTAAATTTGACCAGCCGGTTATTCCTGGCTCTGGTTTGATTCTTTGTTAACAAGAACGGTTCAGAGAAAAATGAACTTCCTCTTTGTTGTGTCCTTGCTAAGAAAGCAGGAAATTTATCTCATGTGTCTGTCCCTGCCACCACTTAGAAGGCCCTGGGTGATTGCCCTGCACACTCTGCACAGCCCTGGCTCTGCTCAGGTATGAGTGCAGCGCCAGAGAACGCCTGGGATGAAGTGTGTTTCACATAAGCTTCTAAATACCCTTTGATTTTTTCCACATTAAAGTGTCTTTTCTCTTACTGATGAAATGAACCCTATAAATCCACAGACCTTAATGGCAGGGTAGATCATTAAGCTTGCATATTTTCATGTTTAAAAGTCCTGTTGTTTATGTCTAATCTGTTATTTACCAGGGAAACTTGGATCAGTCTAACATTCATACATTAAAAATTACCCTAAATGCCTGCTGCAACCAAGTAACTCTAAATTCAATTAAAGGCATATTTTCCTTCTTTGTTTTGTGTAATAAGCTCTTGAGCAATTTACTTTTCTAACATAAGGTTATTTTCCTCACTGTCTGCAGACACTAGTTTGTTATTACGAGGTTACTGGCGTTAATCTTACTGATTTAGGGGGAATAAGGGCAGGGGAGCAGTAAGCTTTAAAAAAAAAAAGTGTATAGGCATTTGTACAAAGTGAACCAATATGAAAAATATCAGTCAAATCAAATTTTGATTACCCATCTCTGAAAAAGTTACTCCAACACTTTTATTAAGAATGAAAAGTGATATAATAATTGACAACCTCAACAACAGTGTTTTTAATTCACGTTTCAGAGTCATCCCCATTCTTATGCCCCTTTCACATTCCAACAGTGCTCGTCATGCCAAAACAGTAAATGCCCTTGAGCCCTTGGAAGTTCAGATGTTTAGCCCAAGATAGCTCTGATAGAAGATGTTTGCTAGAAATAATAAATTCTTTAAAGAATATCTGCTTAATGGTGAAGCAATAACTGCTGAGCATGTGTTTTACTGATACAGAAGACCCTTCATCAGCTCTAGGACAGGAAAAAGGATGTAGGAGAAACTGCCACAGTGGAGAAGGAAGGATGTCCCGGTAATGGGGATCTGTGCTGAAAGGACACATGGTTCTACTTCTTTCTTGGCTGCTGACCTACCATTTCATCTTGGAGGAGGGAGTTCACCTCTCTGGGTCATAACCCTTCTCTTCTTACCATAGACCTGAGCAAAAAGCAACTTTGGCTATAATTGCAATGAAAATAACCAAAAGAATCTGACTGGTTGGTTTAAGTTTGTAAGAAGCCAGATTTTAAAGGCACAGTCTTTGGGAGAGACTCTTCCATCCATTTTCCATGTGCACAGGGCGATGAGATTTGTGAAACAGTCTGTGACAATTTTGTGGTGCTGCCCCTCTTTGCCCAGCCTGGTGGTGTCCTCTGGGACAGTCTGGTCACGAGGGATTGGTGACAGAAATGGTTTCAGAAAAGAGATTGGGGATGACAAAAATACAAAAGGACTTTTCCTAGAAGTGATGATAATACAGAGACTGCTATTGTCTGCTCAGATTGCCCTTGTCATTCCTGGCAATATATTTCCTTAAATTTAGGAATTAGGAAACTTTGAGAAAGACCAATTCATAACTAAAAATACAAATAAACTAAGATAGATCTAAGAGGACTTGCCTAACTTCACTTTGCAGACAAGCAGTAGAACAATGAAAATATTCCAGTTTCTGATGGCCAAGTTGCTTTGCTATTATTATATTATCCTGGCTTTTGATTTCAAGTGGTCATATCATAAAAGCATTCCCTTAACTCCCTGATTACAATCTGTTAACTAACTAGAGAAAACAAATCTGATTTAGTGAAACACACACAAATAAAAAGTTTAAAAAAAATTAACTTACGCAATAATCTTCTGATTTGTATTTATATTCCACCTCTTTCATATTTTTCAAATTCAGTGTCTTTGCTCTGTAATCAATATATGTAGAAAAATAAATTGTACAGTAAATCATTAGCAGTCTTGAGCAGAAACAAAACGGCACACACCCCAAACATAGCAGTTTAAGGGTCCAACAATGCAATCTGTGAGTATTTCTGTGATTACAAACCTTATCTTTTCTCATAATCATCTTCTTAAAGAGTTAAAAACTCATTCTAGAATTATGAGATCACTTTGGAAACATGAATAATTAAGTTCTCTTGGAGGCAGAAGAAAATCTTAATTTTAATTTTAATTTTCTGGCCAGAGAGCTACTTTCAAGTTAAGGTAGCTCATATATAATCTATAGCTTCAAAAGTAAAGAAGTCTAATTCATTGTTTTTACCTGCAAAATCATATTGTTAGGAAAGGGAAAATAAATGTGTAGAACAGCTGTGGATCATGAAAAACAAAGATATTTTGTCATTGAAATTGACACATCTTTATATGATGAAGCAGAACATAGCACTCTATCAAAATGGGGGATTCACTGGAAAGGGCCAGTATTTCTATGCTTCCTACACAGTGAAAAGAGAAAGTTGCCTTGGAAAGGGAGCTCTGTCGGATCTTCTGATTCAACATGCATCAATATTCAAGGAGTATTTGCAGGTATTGGGGCCAGATAAATGAGCCTTGCAAACATCAGCTCTTCTCTCATCTTTGCATAAATGAAGCTGTAGCTGCTGCTGGCTTTAAAACATTCTGATATATAATATATACCATGTCCAGTACGCTGACATCTGAACAGAAACTTTACAAAAATAATCTGTGGCATTTTCCTTGCTTTAGTTCTGCTAACACTTTTGCTCATGACTGCATGGCTTACTACATGTTTTCTTGTTAACCTCATCTGTGCCATACCAGCTTTAAGGCTGCTACCTTGTTCATTGCCTTTGGATGGTATGGACAATCGTGCAGCTTCACTGAAGAACACAAGAGATCACTGGGAAGGCCCTTATTTATACTAAAAAGTGCAGGTTCAGACTGGAGTCTCCACTAAATCAGGGTCTTTTGTGTTAGATAGCCATCCCTTTCTGCTGTTGGAGAACCTCTAACGTTGAGGCTCTGGACAAAAACAACATGAAAACTTGCCTTTTGATTTACTACCAGAATTTACCAAAATTTTAGTTTGCCGAGGGGCACAATCTTATCACAAAAGTACTGGTTGATTCAAGCAGAAGCTATCTCTCATAATTTTTAACTGCCCTGAAATTTTGAATTGTTTTCATTCTGGTTCTGCAACTAATTCTATGAGAATAGAGCTGTGCACAAATGTCTGGCACCATTAACTTTAAACAAGCATTTAATCGAGCTGTCTATATTGTGCTTAATTTCAGTGGGATTCAATGTTCATGCAAACAACTGCATGCAAGCAGCAAGTCATTTCCAGGAGTGGTGAGCTGTGAATTAGTTCTGTAGCACAAATCAGTCATGATCTTCAGCTATATTTCCCTGTACTCATCATCCAAAGTAGCAACTATAATATATATATAAAAAAAAAAAAAAAAACAAAAAACAAACCTCCTGATTACTCTAGTTTATTTGTGCTGACTTTTCTAAGTCATACGCAGAACTTATACTTTTTCTTAGACATTAGAATAGTTGTACAGTTATGTTTTATTAATCTATATTAGCAGTACAATTGTCAATTAGTAACTCCTGTGCAACATAGTACCTAGGAGTTTATAAAGGCTGTTAGTTACTAAAGCTTGCCAGATATACTTCTTCCTTAAAGAGCAAAGAAATATCTAATAGAAAAAACTATTCTTAATCTTCCTATTGATTTTATGCTACCTTCACATAATTAATCCTACATGTGTAATAATAAGAGAACTGACCAAATAATGCCATTTTATAAAATGTTTTAGAGATTCCTTAGTCTACAGTAAATGGACAGATGTGACTCTTCCTTTTGAATTGTCTTATCTTGCAATTTTCTACCACTAAAAAACTGAAGTTTAGTTGTTAAATTTAGTATACCGTATGTCTATCCTGACTGTGAAGCAATATGCAGAACGAATACATAATGAAGTGCTAGTAGAACATTTCAATTGTTCAATTGTTTCAAATTGTTTCTTACCTGGGAAAGCGGAAAATCACAATTACTATGGTGCAGAGAACACCATACAACAGTCCCACATTAGCAGCAAAGCATATCGTAAACACGTAGGTACTAACCCATATGCTCTTTAAGGAGGGAAGAAAAAAGAAGTGATTAGTTTCAAATTTTATAGCAATGTGCACTTTATGAATCAGAAATAAAGATTTTTAAAACTAAGACAGTTTCTCAGATATGAACATTTGGATCTTTGAACTGGCAAATGCTGAAGACTGAATTAGCAATTAAAGTAATGCCTCTCTATGGGAGACCACATGCAGCATAGCACAGCTCATCCCAGTGCTCAGAGGCTCCTTCCAGGGTTACTCAAAATAGCATTTGTACTTGTGCTAACAGCTTAAGTCAGAATAAACTCAATTGTTTTGGAAAACCTGTATTTTGTTTTTCACATTGCTAATTCTTGTCACCTTCTTCACTGCAGAGATTTTAAATCCTCCTTTCCTTTCACACACGGAGGTGCCCTAATGAGGTCACATACAGAGAGCTTTTCTCTCACTAATCATATAAGTGGGAATTATAATTTGCAAGGAAGCTGATTAAAAGTGGCATTTATCAGAGCACAGCTGACTAGAACAACTCTGTGACAAATAAAAATTACTGGGGAATTAATTCCTTCCAATGGAAATGGTGAGATTTCATATTACTACCCCATCTTTTAATATTTCATTACTAAAACTTTGGATACATTTTAAATGCAATTTTAAAAAACACTCAGAAGCATATCTGAAGCTAGAGGCACTTTAAAAAAGAAATTTAAAACAACCCTTAAAAAAATTTCACATTTCAATCTTTCCTTAATTATTTTCTTACCAGAAATGATCACTTTTCTTTCCATACTATAATGATGTCTACAACTAAGAGATGTGCAGATTTTATAATTAAAAGAAAAGTACAAATTACTTGATTTCTTAAACCAACCTAATTGGTATAATAAAGCATATCTTTCTTTCCTCGAGGGAGCCTTAAGTAAAGACTGCCATCTAATCTTTATATAAAGGTGTTTAAAAAGAATGGAAGGTATTTTCACTCCTCTGGATACACTGATCCCCACAGGTGCCCATTTCAAGAATTACAGTGCTGCTTGTTCATGTTTGCAGAATAACAGATCACATTACAATGGCACAATCAGTGTTAAGATTATCCTTTCTGGTGCTTTCACTTAACTCACAAAAGCCAGAGACAATAGAATACTTTCAGCCCAACCACAGGAATTTTGCCTGAGCAGATTTCAGAACTGTTATTTTATGAATTATAAAATGTAATTCATACCATACTAACTTGTGCTTCACAGAGGAAAGAGTGTTACATGACTGTCAAGAAACCTTTTCCACCTTCATCTTCAAGATTCCTAACTATTGCAAAAGACTTTTCAGTTTCTTCAGCAGGAAGGCTGCTAGGTAAGGAGGCAGTTCATCCTCTGAAACTGTCCTCAATCACTAGTTGTATTTTAACATGACAATTTATAGAGATTGCTGTGCAAATATTTGCAAAGATCACCTTTATGAGCAACAGATATTGAGTTCTGATTAATGAATAAAAAAGTAATGCTAAGATTTATAAATCAAATATATTTTATAAAGAAGCTCACCTGGATGTGAAAAGGCTACCAGAACTACTAAAAACCTGAAAATCAGTGAGACCGAGAATTAGACTATTTTAATAAGGCTGAACCCATGACAACACCTGAATCCACTCCAGTGCAATCCAGTTCAGCTGCAGACCTGAACCTCATCACATCTAACTAAATCACTGCTGCAGACCTGCAAAATTCTTATGTCTCAGAAGAAAACAGAAAGCATAAAAATGCAATACAAAGTCTGCATAGGAAGAATAAAAGCCAGGAATGCTTAAGTACTGCTGACTACTGAGAAAGCTAGTTAAGTGCCTCTCCAGCAGTCTAGAATCTTACATCTTACTGTAATCAGAGACTGCCATTGTTGTAGAGGCTGAGCCAAAACAATCATACTCTCATTAGTCAATCACTCTCTCAGTGCTTTGTACTGGCCTGGAATCAGTTCTTCTTTAATTAGGGTAGCATCAAACTTGTAGAAAGAAGTTATGTTGATCTAATAGTCTTTTTTTTTTTTTTTTTTTTCTTAATTTATGGGTTTTTGCAAAGTTCAACAAAAAAGTCATAAAAATATCAAAGTTTTCCTTGGCAGCTTACTTCAGTATGGTTATTTCATACTCCAGGACAGATAAATATAATCATTCTTCAAATCTTAGCTATAATGTATTATAGGCACATGTTAATATCAAAAATCAAAACAAAATCCACTTTCAAAGTACTGTACTAATTTAAAGAAAAACTCTAAAGAGGAAGAAAAGAAACAAGCAGAATTTATATTAACTACTATATATTAGAAAGTATCAGAAGCACTGAGAGGTATAGTCACTCTGTATAGCAGCTGCCTCCATCTAGACTTTCCATTTCATAGGGTCTAATGATCCACCATTGATGACAGTCTAAAATCAGCACTTGGTAGGAAAAACATCAATATGTTGCAGAATACTTTCTGAACCTAGGGCTAAACAATACAGTGCTAAGGTATGGTGATAATAAATGTTTCTGTACCAGTTTGAAACCAGATTATGCACTTCCCTGTTTCATTGCAAACTGAGGAGATGATTAGCTATTGCCTGAATGGGTAGGGTTCCTTGCATATAGCTATCTGCAACACAGCTGTCTACATTCCTACCATAATCAATGGATTTGGTTATCAGAATGAAGAAAATTTAGAATGCAGTCCACCTAACTCCTACCTGGTTCTGCTGTTGCTCAGTGGAGGAGGAGATGAATATGACTCAAATGACCAGTTCTGTGCTAACTGTAATGTGAGGCTCTGAGGAGTTGTTAAATAGAGGCCCTCCAGGATATAGGCAAAAGAGGAATCCCATTAAAGTCCTGTTCATTGAAGAACTGTCTCAGCAGAA
>WEIU01001425.1:0-18560 GCA_013389925.1 Aegithalos caudatus
TCTCATTACTCATCTATAACAACTAGGTTTGCCAATGGTACAGAATTACCTATAGTAGTACAAATAAAGGCTTCTGGAATTATGAGAGATGTGAAAGACTATATAAAACTGGGTAATAATATGCAAATTAAATTTAGCAAAATTATCTGAAAAGTTGAAGAGGATCTTAAAGAAAAAGAAAGAAAAAACAAAAATAATTAGTTTGTCATTGTATACAGATGTGATTTTTTTCCTTGAATACTGTCTCTAGTTCTGGTTCTTACATTTCTTTTAAAAATAGTAGACCAAGAAAGGATACAATAAATACAAAAAGGATGATCAAAGAAACAGGATAGATTGTTGAAGTAGGAGAAAAGAAGAGATTAAATAAAGCAGCATACAAACTCAGGCTTTGTAAAAAGTGTTATTTCCTAAGAGTAAGAATAATTCATGGTAAAATTATACTATGCAAATTGTGTCACAGAAAAGGTTTCTTAGGTAAAATTATTATTTGTCTCTGTAGAGTGTGCTGTTGAAGAAAGTCTTGCAAAAGTTACTGGATGCTGTAGAGTTGATGAGATGAAGTAATGTTTATTTCCTAACCTCCTTTGCCTGAAAAGTATGGTCCTTTGCCTGGAAAGGCAAGCAACGCTGTTTTTAGAAACTAGCTGCTTTCATAGGTGCCAGCAATCTTGGCAGTGATTTCCATTACCATGTGTTTTTAAATTCTACAAATTTGAATTTCTCTTTTGAATTTTAGATACCATTCCAGGGAGACAGTGCATGTCCTCCTGCTTCTTTCTTCTTAAACAATTTCCTAATGTCCTAATTTACCTCAACTCCATCAAGGTTAGTACTGTTATTTATTATTGGTCGTACTGTAATGTATGGAATCACTACGTTTAGACTGTACTGTGTAAGACACAATGGAAACATAAAAAGATACAGAAACAAAACAGTAAAAATAAAACACAGGAGCGGCAGTGGGACATCAGTGGTCAGTCAGTACAGTAAATTGATTAAAATGTAAAGAAGCAATTTAGAAAATAATATCATGGAGCGTGGTGAGCATGATGAACTCATCACACTCGTAATCTAACCATTATCAGGCTTTCTGGTGGCATCACAGAAGATTACAAATATAGCTAAAGGAAGACAATGAAAAAAAAAGTGTATATTTATGGGATGGGCAGCATGGAGAAAAAAAACCCAAATGTTTTCTTAAGACTTACCAAGTAAGGGATGGAGATTATTGTCACTGGTTAATAATTGCAAAAACATTTTAGTAAACAAGATATGAGTGTGTAAGGAAGATAGGACAGGAAGGACTGAAAGGAATAGCATTTACATTTCACAGGGAAAGCAGTCACTGAAGGACTAAAATAGGGCAGTATTACCAAAGCAGTAAGTTAGGAATGTTATTTTTACAGAAGTTATCTGAGTAGAGTACCCTGCAGGCAATGTTGCATTTTTCAAAATAAGAGAAGCTTGAAGTCAACATCATGCAGCATTATCAAATCAGTGGATAGAATGGGTATAACTTTGAGATATGCAGTTAAAGTCAGATGTAAGGAAAGAGGGAGGCTGGAGTGTGATTATGGAATAAATGATTGCGGTCTTATTCCACTGGTTTGAAAGTAGTGTTGAAACAGCTCTGTGTTTGGTAGGAAGAGGAATGAGAATTTTAAAAGAAGTTATTAAAAGAATTGGGAGATACACAAGATGGGCATAACTACAATGTTATAGGGAGCATGAGATCTAAAGAAAAACGTGTGGTTGTAATGGTGCCCAAAAGCTGCTGAGTGAAAAATGCTGAAGGTGTAGTGTTTTTAAACTTTGTCTGGAAGGAGACCTTTGAAGAAATCCCAGTGGTTTTAGCCACTGGAATGGCTCCAGTACAGTGGGATGAAGAGATACACCACTAACACTCCAAACTGGAGTATGTATGTAACCGAAGAAAAGGAAATTAACCTAAGAATTGCTTTGCTTTACTTGAGCCACTTAAAGTTGGATTTCTAGTTAGAACTGGTAATCTGGTGTCAGTTTATTGCCAATGGGTATAGATGGTAATTTCCAGATAATTAATTCTGTGTATTTCTTACATTTATAGTGCAATTAATTACTCCACAGATATGCTTAGCTCTTTCCATTTCCCTGAAAAGGTTCTTAAACAACTAGTTCTAACCTAAAAAGGTCAAGGTGAAATGTGATTACAAACCACCTCCAAGGTATATGGGACAAAAATTTACTGCCTACTACAACTTTTCTTGCTTGTTCCTTTTGAAGTAATTGACCATTCTCATAATTTTTCAGTTGAGACTAGCCAAGCTCACATTTACTTAAGTCATTTCCCTTCTATATAGGTGACAGGGATGTGAATATAGTTCTTTCCGTACCATGTTACAGGCAAGGTGTATGTGGATTTACCTTTGTGTTTCGTTCACAGGAATAAACTTCAGTAGAATCTCTGCAGCTCTTAAAATGGGGCTGCCCTCTATGAAGATTATTTGCTTGGTATTTTCTCAAGAAACACCACTTTCATCCATGATCAATTAAAACTGTTCTATGCATAAGAAAGTCTCAGAGGACAACTTATTATAAATGTATTGCCAGCTGCCCTGAGGATGACCTTATAACACTGTCAGGGATTAACTGAGTAAAAAACACGTGATTCAGGCTCTGCTGATTTGTGGTCACAGTGGGAATTCTTCATTTTTAAACTGGGTATCTGAGCACCTCATTGAAATGGACATCACTCAGAGGACAGCTGGTTTTATGAAAACATTGAAGACCTCTAAACAGACCACAAAAGAGTAAAGTCCAATACATATAATTTGGTTTAAACAAACAAACAAACAAACAAGCTGCTGTGAATGTGTTGTATTATCACCAGCACTTTTTCATTTCTCCTGGTTTTGGTTTTGCAGTAGGTCTGGTCTCTAACACTTACATGGCCAGGACAGAATGACACATTTTTTGAATTTGGCTGTTGACAAAGGTTCTTCTCCATTTTAATTAAAAAACACGGTGGGGTCTATTTGAACAGAAGAAAGCATTCATGCACTAAAACTAGCATCTGGCACACCAGCTTTCCTTAACCTGAGACTTGTGCTGATTCACCTGAAACTACTGTTGAGAAAGCATGCAGTAAAGTGTCATAGTCCTCTTATGGTGGAACCTGTTAGTTCACTGTAAGGGCACTGAAATGTTTTCACAAACTGAGCTTAAGGTTCACCCCAATTGGTTCATCCTCATGCTGTCACACAGCTTGCTGTATTTGCTGGCTTGTGCATGCTACCATAGACTGTTTGGGTGAAACCTGGACATTTGGCAAATAGTGGCAATCCCTTTCCTATCAAGGCACTAGCTTGATGTATGTGGGTAGACTAAATCAGTACCCTTTGTAGATTGCCTGTGCCTGTAGATTGCCAGTGAAAGGAAGGGGCTCCTCAGAGTCCCTATATCATGAAAGGAGATACTACTGGGAAAGGGATTTGTGCCTTGCTTTGTTTACCTAAATAGAATAAAACCACCTATTTTCCCATGCTCTCTCATAAACACTGCACTGCTGCTAGGCAAGGATCCTCAATCCTCAATGCTTGCATCTAGTATTTTGTCCTATTCTTACCTCTGCCAGCTGTACTGGTCCAGCCGTGTGGGACAGTGCTGAATGTAGAACACAGCTGACTTTTGGCCGTCTGAGTTATACTTCTGTCTGACTGTGATCAGGTTAACCCCAAATATCAGTCTAACCTGTACCTTGAGTTACATTTCATACTTTGACCTATGTAGCTTTTCAAAAAAGATACAGCTAGTTCAATTTGATGTGTCCTTAACCAGATGTGTCATATCTAGTGCTATGGGAGAGAAAAACTCTGTTGCACTTCAGCTAGAGAGAATGGTACCTGTAAGCAAGGCTTGCTTAAAGAAGTCCCATTACGTGGTGTGCTAAGATCAAATTTGTCAGATTAGCATCCATCATATAACCAGATGCACAGGATCTCTTGATAAACCTTGAAAAGTCTTGGAAAAACAGACTGTTCATTGCCTTTAAGACTCAAGTCAACTGCCTATTTACCCCCCCTAGTGGTAAAATAAGTGCTTGGGAAGTGAAGGAGACCATGGCAGCACAGCATGTCTCCACATGTTCCAAGTGAAAATTATACCCACAAACGCTGCCACTGTAATTTTGAGCTTGGAACATTTTCCAGATCTATCATAGCTAATATTGTGGAGTGTTTCAGCAGTGTTTGTAGTCATAAATGTAGGATGGAAAAGCTAGTCCATACTTTTTCCGCCCACTGTTTATAAATACCATATAAGGTTTATAAATACCTAATGTGGGATTTTCTTTTTCCTTTCCATTGTCTTCCTTATATAGTCCAACCCAGATTGGGGCAGGAGGTGATGTATTTTTTAATGTTTTATCATGGGAGGAGATATTTTGTTTGTATTTATTTGGGGTTTGTCCATATTTTTCAGAGTTACTTCTACAACAGTGACACTTTTAACTTCAACTACGCCCAAGCCAAAGCTGCAATGGGCAATTTTAGTGAAGCTGAAGAGGTATGTATTTATTTTCTTTGAAAAACAGCAATGGAAACATGCCCCCCCTCCTCCCCTCTTTCCTTCCTTTTCTTCACCCAGATCTTCATGTTGGCTGAAAATAAGCAGGTTCTGTGGAACATCTTATTCCCCTTCTTAGAGGAACTGAAACTGTCATTGAGCACTATTCAGAAAAGATTATCTTGCTAATCTTGTAATGTGAGGTATACAGGGAGTAATGTTGCTTGTGGTGCATCACAAGAGTGCTTGCAGCTACCTCTAACTGATCAAAGAATGACCTCTTAATCAGATTTTCTACACTTTGTCTGGGATCCCAGGCAGGCTTTTTGTTCTGACTGAGTAGGGCATGCTAAGTCAAAGACACTGAATAGTTAAGAGCTTCTAGGTGTCCCTAAAAATTTGTGTTTAAAAAAAAAAAAAAATCATCTTCTGGGATATGTGTGAGGAAAAGAAGTGCTCACTATCTTATTTAGCAGAATTCTGATGGAGCTGGAAGAGATTTACTTCTACACCCAGTACTTTTTTATGTCTGTGTGCAGCAGAAACTTAAATTACAACTAAAATACGCAAAAGCAAATAGCTATTATGAAGGTGGAAGCAACATTTTCCACAAGACCAGAAAGGAACACAAACCACAAAAAAATCCCACACCACATAATCTAAAGTGAATCATGTAGGTTTGGTTGGTTTGGGGTTTATATTTTGTTTTGTTTTTCCAGTATTTCTAACTTTTTAACTATCCAGGTTTTTCAATAACAGAGACCCCCTGGCTTTACAACTAGTCTCTTCCCCCAATTCCTACGCTCCCATCCAGCACTCTCATCCCTTAATTTCTGTGACTCAAAATTGCGTCTCTCTTTAAGAAAAATATCCAAGACTGTAAGGAAAATGGATATATATTTCAATTCAATAAGCTTTCAATTCACTTAGCCTCATGAAAATATTTCAAAACTATGCTACCGGACTATGTTGATTCCTGAAACTCCATAAAAATGATAATGTTATAAGTAAGTTTTAGCAGCAACTAGACAACAAAGAAACAGAAAGTTGTAAACTCCTGTTAATCTACATTTTTTCTCTTATGTTTTTTAGAAGCTGTTGTTATATATGAAATCAGCCGAATAAAAATTAATAAAGAATTTATTAATAATCAGTACAATCAAAAATTTGGAATCGCCACAACCAATACTGTTCCGAGCCTGGGATTCAGAGCTGGGTGAACCTGAGATCAGCCTGGCCTGCACTAATCCCCCCAAGTTCACCATTTGCTGTTCTAGCAGACAGCTTTTATACAGTTTTTAGACCCCAAGGCTAAGAAACTCTTTAGTTCTTTGTTAGAGTCAGAACTTAGTTGATATTCATCTTTGGTTGCTGGTTTCTGGATGGGATTACTGAATAGTGAAGAACGAAGTGATGGTTTTGGGAGGAAATACTCATGTTTGGGAGAATAGGTTGATCATCATCCATGTTGGCAGTATTCATGTCCTGCTTCTGGTTCCTTTTTGGGCAGCCAGGATGTCCTGATCAGTCCCGATGTAGAGATGCTGATATACTCACAGAGGAGCTGTGGGTGTGTGAATAGATTTACTGGAAGCAGCCTATTCACATTCACTGTAGTCCAGTGTAGAGGCACAGATCTATATCTGATCTTAACTGCTGAGTCATTCTGGGTGTGGTGTAGCTTTCCTGGTCTTTGTCTGTTTTTCATTGTTGTGGAGATCTGTGATCTTCCTTTTCTGGTTTCACCCTCCCTGTTGCAATCAGGCAGCTGGGATTTTGATTTGGGGAAACGAGCTGCTTTTCTGCTTTAGTTTTTATTAATCAGAAATCATGGATTATACATTATATCACAAGCACAGTACAATAAAACACAAATTATACATTTCATGCATAACAGTGTTCTATAGAAACTTGTGTTATATAGGTGATGTGTTTAAAGTGATTCATCTGGCCTCATGCCTGATCTTGAGTTGTGATGATGGTTCCATATAAAGATCAGCCTTCCCCAGTGTCTCATAAACTTCTAAAACATCTACATATAGCACTTACTAAGTTATTTAAAAGCATACCTCCCTAGACATAATAAAACATATGATAAAGTCCTACTTACAGTGATATTGCTGCTTTCTTTTAATTTCTTCCCTATTACTCCTTCTCCTCTCCCCCTAAATTAGGGACTCAGCAATGTTTAAGCAATACAAATGTCAGTAATTTGCATAACTCACTGTTCCAGTGCATACATCTATTCTTATAAAGGTATTTTGATTTTTGTTAGTAGTATCCAGTATAGTTACAAATGTACTTGAGAGAGGCATAAATAGCTTTTTTTTTCTTTGAGCAAAGCCAAAGTACACTTTAAAATGTATAACTTCCTCAACACATCCCTTTTTATGTAGAATGTAGCAAACCTGTGTTTGCACAGTAAGGTACAAAAGGTTAATGCTTTGCCTGAGAACCTTACTGAAACTAAAATGATTAGAAATGGCTTATTGCAGACCTGGAATGATCTCTGACATGTATAGAATGAAAGTCTCCTCTATATGAAACTTCTAGTATTTCAAGGATGCTAATATAATTGCTTGCATTGGTTTCTAAACAAACACATTCCAAATAGCTTTACTCACAGGCCCAGTGTTCCTTTGTGCTGTTTGTGCTGCATATCCACCCACTGGAGCTTGTTTGGGGCAGGCCACAGTCTCTGCACAGTTTGGTGTTCTGAAGCTGCACAAGCCCCTTTACAAACAGGGCACTGTGTGAATCCTCCACCTACTCCACACAGAGGGATGCCCCCTACACTGCATTTGCATGCCCAAGCTGTTCTCATGAGCTGTTGTTTGTGTGACTTAAATCTTATCTGTGTGTTGAAACGAGGAAGGTTTGACTTCTGTTTGTTTAAAAGTACATGCATGTATAACCTTTTATTTTCCTTCTTCCTGCAGGTGTTCCTTTTGATCAAGAGTGAGAAGATAAAAAGTGATTTTGTTTACCTTAGCTGGCTGGCTCGCTGCTGTGAGTCACTTTACTCTCAACATTGCGGAATACAGATCCTCCTCTATTGCGTCAGTCTTGGCAATCCACTTTCCTAATTGAATTTAATGTTGTAGGTGGATTCAGGACTATGGAAGTGAAAAGCTGATTGTACTAGTTATAGTGTTATTGCACCTTTCATACATCTGGCTTTTATAAGCAATAATGCTTCAGTGCAATGCTGTTATAGTACTGTCAATGCAGCTTTGTCCTGACCAGTGACCCTTTTTCTTCTCAATTGTCTACTCAATTGCTTTAGCGAAGACTTTCTGTCTTAAAAGACTGAGTTACAACTCTAAAATGTTCAGGAAAAAAACCCACAAAATAGAAGCATTCATACTGGGGCAGGCTCAAGGGTCTGTCTTCAATGTTAAATGTCTAGGGAAGGGAGGAATCAGGCAAGCATACACGGTTTCCTACCATGTTACTCTACATATTATCCAAACTCCTGGCCCTGAGGGATATCCTTTATAATCTCCAGCATGTGTTTTTCTTCCAAAAACTCTTAGAAAAGAGTTCTTTCCTTGGATTTCTTTGAATCCAGGAAACTTCTGCTGTGTTCAATATTCTGTAGAAAATATTTACATTTTCTGAACCAGTTTTTAGAACGCTGCAGAGTACACCTCAGTACAGAGACAGCTGCAATGCCACATACAAAATAGTATAGATGTGGGCTTTTCTAAGGACTCAAGTCTGAGACTCCCTAGCCTAATTTGTTTTCCTTACTGTGCCTCAGTACAAAAATGTTTTCTTATCAAGCCATTTCAGCAGTTATAGCTGGAATGTAAATATGTATGCTTTGGGATGTTATGCCATATTGCAGACGTAGTGAACATCTAACATGATCCTTCTAGACAGGCACATCACACATGGGGATGCCCATCTATGAATCTATTTTAGGATGTGCCAGTTTATTTCCTTTTTAATTAAACTGCAGTACCTGATTGTTTTTAAGTATTTTTATATGAATGTTTTATTAGTATTTTTTATGGGAATGATGAATATAGTTATCTTGTATCAAGTATGTAAATTACTAACAGATCACATTATAATACATTAATGTCAGAGTACAGTTAGGGATTCAGTAGTAAACAATTCAGTGCTGAAATATTTCCAAGGGGTAAAAAGTACCAGAGATGCATCCTTTTGCATGACAAAATGGAATTTTTTGTTTAGTACTACAATACTATTTATACCAAGTTCTTCTTAAAGAGAAGGTAAAAAACATTGGATTAGCACAGAACTACATTGCTCTAGGTAGATGGGTGCTGGAAATTGAGATCTGGCTGTTTACCACTGTCTTGGTTTAGAAAGACAGATATCTGCCAGCAAAAACTGGAGGTTCCCTTGGAATGGAGAATGTAAACCCCCTCCCCCAAATTATCATAATTTTTCAATTAAGGGCTTTCAGGAAAAAAAAATGGGAATAGGAATAATAATTTCTTTACTAGGGATATTAACAATATAAATGTAGTAGTACAAAAAAACCAAGCAAACAAAAGAAATCCTAGAAACCCTGACAGAGTAAGAAATACAACCTGACACCCTGTTGGTCAGGGTGTTGGAAGCAGTCCAAAGTCCCCCTGGAGTGGCAGATGTGGTTCCCCTTGGAGTAGATGTGATCCCATAGAAAAAGGGTCCAGTGGTGGTGAGAAGGGTCCAGTCTTCCTCTGAAATCCAGTGGAAAACAGGCTGTCCTGGTGTTCCTGAGTCTCAGTTTTATCTAGGAAGGAATGGTTGGCTCCCTGCACTGGGTGGAGCATCTCACAATGGGATGATGTAATGTTTTCAGTCATGCTGTGAGCCTTAATGGAAGATATCCCCCAGAGGGGATGGGTGGTGAAAGAGATAAGAAACACTGTCCCACCTGGTTTTAACAGCTGGGCCATTATCAGAAGGCATCCACCCCTCTCCCCCTGGAGTTACAGAGATAAAGAAAAACATCTCCCCAACTGCTTCCAACAGATGAAATAGAATACACATTTTTGGTTCCATAACCCAAGACAACCACTGTATATGATATTTGGAGCTGATGAGAGATAAATACAATTTGATATCTTGCTGCCTCCTACATGAGAAGAGTCTATACATTCTGTGATATGGTGTTACATGTTTATTGTTGGTTACCACCCATTCTACCTGCAATATAAGTATAGACATAGTGGTCACAGATCTAACAAGCTAAACAGTCCCGCTTTGGAAAAAGCACAAGAGTGATCCTTATGTGAATAGCCATGTACTCTCAGAGCAGCTGTTAAGGCTTGAAAAAGAAAGGAAAATTTAATTTAATTTTCTTTACTGCCAGTGTTTGAATGAGTCTATAATTATGAATACCAACCATAGATTCAAGAGAATGGCTTCTTATCATTAGGAAATAGAACCTTTGTGTTTAAACACCCTAGCAGAATTTCTACTCATGGAAGATTCAGTTTCATTTATTTCTAACTGTGTATACCAGTGATGCCTTAAGTTAAAGACCAAAGAAAAATTCTAGTCAGATACATAAATTTAAAACCAGCATAGGATTTCAGGAATTTAGAAATATTTTTTCTAGTGATGACAAGTTTTGTTTTGCTTGGAGGGGCTTTAACCTCTTCCCTCTCCTTTTGATTTGTTATGAATCATGGGAATTGAATGTTTAGACTGACATGGGCACCAAATATTAAAGACCTCAGTTTGGTGCCAATTAAATTTTTTGTGTGTGTAAGAACACACAATCCTAAATCTTACCATATAAATGGATTGCTGTAGTTCATTGTCCTGCATAAAAAATTCTGATGCTTTTCATTCTGTTCCTTAATCACATCTGAAATCATGATAGTTGTTCTTATTGCTTATCTATGAAATATAAATTAAGATGTAAACACAAAATTATTCCTTTTGACATTGGTATTCTTTGCTGAATTGGCTATTATCACTAGTAAGGCAGAAGATAAGGACAAGTTTCCCTTCTCAGCCTCATGCTCATCGCTGAGGCATGCATTTATATTAAACAAAGAAATTTAGGAATATCTTTTCCACCTACCACTGAATATTGTATGTAGCATATACTTTTCACAATTCCAGCTTTTTCTTTTTATTGCAGATATTATGAATAAGAAACCACAACTAGCCTGGAAGCTCTATCTGAAGATGGAAACCTCAGGGGACTCCTGTAACCTGTTGCAGCTCATTGCAAATGATTGTTACAAAGTGAGTTTTCTCTTTAGAGCTTGATGCATGACATGTTAATTCAGTGATTTTACCAACAGCCATTTTTTGATACTTTTTATCATTGTCATCACTAGTGAACTTTCTTTTCTAATGGCAGGATGTCTAATAAAGTGAACAAGTTGGCAAGGATTAGTCAGTATTTTAACCTACAGGCCTTCTTGGTAGAAAACCCATTGATTAAAATGTTGGTAAATTACAGCATGTTTGAGCTATCAATAATTATAACAGTTGCTTCTCCTACTAGGGATTAATTTTGGGTAGAAATAACAAAGAACTTTTAACGTAAAAAATCTAGCATAGATTCAGCAAGATGCCGCATGGTTTGAGGTTTGTTGATTTTTTTTTGGTCAGGACAATATTGTATTTTCCTTAAAGCTTGTAATGCGAGAGACTCCTTGTGATCTCAAAAGCAATATTCTACAACTGAAAGAATTATCCCTTGTACATCTTTCAAGTACTCAGTTACCATCTCACCCTACAAGTCTAGTTGCTCAGGCAAGTGGCTATGCCTCTGGTGTTTCTTGTAGATGCAATTTGTGAAAGCAGGTTGACAATAAGACCTCAAGTAAAATCTCTCTCTAGATCATTTAAAGTCCCACTTAAATCAGTTGATTGCTTTGTTTAAATTCTTTTCAAAACATTCTTGTCCTGAAGAGGAGAAGTAGCTCCACATTTTGGATTTATCTAGAGCTCTCAAAAGCTGCATTTTAGAACTAAAATTTTCAGCCTATGTGTCTACCTACCATAAATGACTGCTCCAAAATTGTTCCTTTAGTATTATAATTTGTCTTTCTACACTAGCCGCTATTGTACCTCTGGCAAGGTCCCTGTTGTTTGATTTTATGTGGCATTTTTAAGTTGTTTCTGAAACATTACATTATATTTGAGGTCTACAGACAGTGCCAGAGATGAAACTTAAGAAAGCAGTTGCATTAGGATTTGCTCAACAGAAAACAGAATGAACATGGATGGAACCAGGTCAACAGTATCCTGAGAGTTGGTGTAGCTGGATGCCTCATTGCTGTGCTGATAGAAATTGTTAAGTGAAGGAAGCTGGCATGCTGGATTTCATGCTAATTTCTTAATGATTTTTATGCAATAGTCATCTAGTCCATATGAGGAACAGCACATGACTTGGGGTGAAGCATTTCCTAGATTTATGTCAGATAGAAAGAGAACATTTAACTTGTACTTGGTTAATAGAGCTAGATCAGATACTAATTTAGATAGATCAGTATTCTAATTTTTCTTTTTAGCTGACACATCTGATAGTGTTCATACTATCTTTATTCCCATACATTTAAGTGTTTATAAGTCACCAGTGGTTAAAATGAGCATTTATGTGAATGAAAGAGAATTATTACTCATACTGTAGTACCAGTGTTTCTCTGACTAAGGTTTCCAAATGTAGCTCCCACAACCTGCACTTCTTTCTCTGCAGACTTCCAGCTACCAAAGGATGGGAGGTTGTGCTCAGTCTGCCGTCTGTGATCTCTTAAGGGAAGATGCTAGTCACAAACAACATTGCCCTTCAGGCTTGCCTAAGTGGAGAACACTCATATAGCCCACATGAGATATGCTATGCTGACTTCAAAAACCACAGTTATCTGATCACTCCTTTTGCATTGATTGTTGCCAAGAGACTTGTTCCTGGTTCCCAATTATAAATAAAGAACCTAAGGCAGAAAGGATAGGGTACACACTGGATTTAAAAAGTTTAAGTTAAACCCAGAAGATAAATATGTGGCCACATCTACATGAGGAAATGTGGTTTCATTTTCAAATGTCTAGACTAGTTGGAGGTTGATATTCTATCAAGGGTTTCAGTCTAGTTGGTACAACACTAGATAAGGCCACCTCAGAAAAAGATGTCCTAATACCACCTGTTTCCCATTTCCCCCATCTGCAATGTCCCTGTTCTGTGTCAGTTGCTGCCTGCAGAAAAACAGGAAAATGCACATTGCTTCTACAATTTACAGCTGATTTCAGAAAACTGGCTCAGTGTTTATAATCCCCTTTCTGAAAAGTGGTTAGGAATATTTTTTCCCTTTCTATGCAGATGCGTCAGTTCTACTATTCAGCCAAAGCTTTTGATGTTCTGGAGAGACTGGACAATAATCCTGAATACTGGGAAGGAAAGAGAGGTGCTTGTGTGGGTATATTTCAAATGATTTTAGCTGGCCGAGAAGCAAAGTGAGTATTCTGTGTTGTATCTGAATTTATTTTACTCTTTTCCTGTTTTCAGCTAGCTGTAAGCCAGAATCATAATCTCAGCTTCATGACTACATATCATATTCCAATCTTTTATTGACCTTTCAGAGAACAGACACTTTGTCGAGAGGCTCCATATGCAGTCTTCAACTTGAAGTGTATCTTCCACACCAACAGTTATAGAACATATGGTAGAGAATAATGTATGAGCAAGTGCTGTTGACTATAAAATACCAAAATACTTTAGTCATCATCACCAGGAAAAGCTAGGTTATGAGTGTAGTAGTATGTTCATGAACTGGAGGAAAACAACATCATTTCATGCTGATGGTGTAAGAATAGAAAACTATCACGTGACATTTTAAGGTGCATAGAACAGAACTAAGGAAACATTTACTCAGCTCTGTAGGAAGGACATGATTTCTCTAAACAAAGAGTAGATGAGACTGTGTTTTCATTAAAATTTACCTTCTGAAGACACTGACTATGACACACAAATATACTTACTTGGTGAAAGCTTGAAGGAAAACATCTGTGTAACTGATAGTTTTGTTTTTGGCCTATTTCACTAGATGGGGGAATGAGAGAGAGTAGTGAAGCTGTATTTAAGAACTGCTCCCTTGTGAATATTCTGCTGTGATGCCAGATGGCATTTGTCCTCTGGCCAAAGTTGCTGTTTCCTACATGACTGTTAGGTGTGTATCTTGGCTTCCACACCTTCCTTCTATTCACTTCTCTACTGGAATAATCTCATTAACTACTGTACCTTTCAAGTGTCCTTTTAGCAATCACTGCAGCAGATGCAGTAAAATACATATAACTTGCCTGCTTTTCAAAATATGCAATTAAGTTCTTACTGTAAATTAACTGGCAAACTGCAGCAGGATTTATATAGGTTTAATAATAATAGGTTTATTCTATTAGGAATGTTGATTACCATGTTATTTGTGTTTATGTGTATTGTGTTATGTGTAAAGTGCTTTGGCAGCATTAAGCTAGATGTTGCCATCCTAAAGACTAGTAAATAACATTAAAGATTTTTTTAGTTTGGTTTGTTCTGGAGAACAATTTTGCAGGAGTGAGGATAAGTATATAAATACACACATATGCACACACATTACATTTTGGTGATTTTTTTAAACTTGTAATTTCTTTACAAATTCTTTACAACAAGACTTTTTTGTCAATTGCTTTTTTTGTCTCTGGCATCACATCTAGTGTGCATTTCAACCTATTCCAGCTCTGCAGATGAATGGACCTCTCTGTCTTAGAGGACCCTTGTTTTGTGAAATAGTTTGATGTGAGCAGTTTATTCTATCAGTTGGATCTAACCCTCACTTAAATCTTTGCTTTTCACCTTTGTAGAGAGACTCTGCGGGAAGTGCTGCACCTGCTGAAGAGCATTGGTAATTCTCAAGTAGAATACATTGTTCGCATCATGAAAAAGTGGGCCAAGGAGAACAGAGTCCCTGTTTGATTAAGTGTCACAAAATGAACCAGGTCAGTTGCTATTGTATGTCTGTCTGCAAGACAAAGGTCTCAGTTTCTCCTGTGCATTCTGGGTATCTCCTTCCTTGAAGGACTTTAGGCATTCAAACAGGTTGACTCATGTGAGGAAGAGTGTCCTGCAGTGAGATTCAAAACATACAGCAAGTTGGTTTTTAACTAAAACTTTATTGGTACTTTTTCTGTTGCACCACTCTATTCCTCAAAGTTTCATTTTTTCAAAGTAGTTTCAACTGTCCACAAAATCAAAGTGCTCCTCAAATGTTGCCCAGATTCTTCCCCAAAAGTTACTGAACTGCATGGTGAGGGTTTTTTTCCAGCAAGCCTTCTGGACGTCTGAGCCATCTCTCAATGAAGAAGAATCATTTGTTACATGACTCAGAATAACCTACTTCAGTGAGTGATGGACTGTGTCAAATAGATATGGTGACAGTGATACCACTAGGCACTACTAGGGTATCAGATAATACAAAAGGCTTAACATGGAATCAGATAATCATAAAAACATAGAATCATATAATCATAAAATGGCTTGGGTTGGAAGGGACATGAAAGATCATCTTGTTCCAACCAGCCATGGGCAGATACAGTTTTCACTCAGAGCTGCTCAGGCTCCTCAGAGCTTTATCCAACCTGGCTTTAAACAGTTCAAGGGATGGGCCACCCACAACTGCTCTGGGTAACTTGTTCCAGTGCCTCACCACCCTCATAGTAAAGAATTTCTTCCTGACATCTTAGCTAAACATAATCTCAGTTTGAAACCATTCCCTCTTGTCCTGTTACTAAATGTCCTTGTTAAAAGTCTCTCTTCTTCAGGACTTTTATAGGTTACCTATCTGGGGTAAAATACAAAACATATTCTGAGGAGTATCCTTTCCTAGATGAATTTCAATTACCAATACCTTAATTTGGTGGGTTTTTATCTGTAAGGATTATTTTCTATCTTATCGTCTTTTTCAGAGCATGGAGACTTATTTGACTGATGGTATTGTTCAATCTCACTTTGAAATTTAACACTCAAAACATTTATTCATGTTAATATAGTTTACATGAGAACTTTAGAAATCAGATGGATAAAAAGATCTTTTGAATTATTTCCTTCAGCATTTACCACCATTGTGAACAATATATTCATTATACTTTTGGATTTATTATACTCTCCTGTGTTTTTGAGGAGAACAGTTCAGGGAATCCATAATTTTAAGAGAAGGCAACAGTTGTAACATAAAAATGTGTTGTACATTTGGTAGTAAAAAACATTTGTATATTATTTCTAGAAGGAAACTTTACATTTTATAAATTTGTAAAATACTTAAATATTTTTTTAACTTTTGAGGGAAATTCAGATTAGCATATTCTCTACTGTCTGTGCATTGATTAAAGCTCTTATTTGAATCTACAGTTGAATATCTGATTGGTCTGTGTTGCTTCATACTGCAGAAGTTGAAATAGTATATTCATTTTGCTGTGGAGGAGGGCAGCTTTGTGGCAAATGGCCTTGGTCCTGATCTTATGGCAGTTTGCTGAAACTAAGGCAGCTGAGTGTATGTGGAACATGCACACTTTTCTGCATATAATGTGTGTGATTTTACTGCTTTAAGCAACAAAAAAGTGGGTATCATTGTTCAGGTGTCTAGAAGTACATTGATAGTTGTGGTTACCTGCATTCAAATCTAGAAACTGATCCATCACACTAACAACAATAAGCCTTTCAGCAGCGGCAATGTTACACTCATTCAAAAGAGATGTGAAAGGAGTAGTATCTTCACTGGTAGTTACAAAACACTTCACTCATGAACAGCATTTTTCTTTTCCATCTCAGTTTAATTAACTTCTAAACAGATTGGGAATACAATTATGAATCTTGATACAAAGCTTCAAAAAATCATGTTGGTGGCTTTGTAGCAGATGTTAAATGCATCTAATTACTCCCTTTATTGAAGCTTAACCTGCAGGAGAGCTGAAGAGCATCCAAATCCATTACAGACCATTTTACATATTGGTTGAATCTTCTGAAATAAGTGTGATGGCTTTGCAGCATAAGGGCTTGGAGGCCAATTTTAAATTCTCTTGTCTGTGACCAGGGAAGAAGATTTTTTTTAAAACGTCACCTTTATTTACTTTAGCCATAATGTCATATTTGATATGCTAAATAACATGGGGTTTAGCACAGTGCATTTTATTGGCTGATAATAAAGCTTTTGTAATTTAAGATATAACAGGGGACTGCAGGGCTTTGCCTTGAGCAGTGATGAAATAAGGTATTTTACATACTGTCTTAGCCTTTAGGTCTTGGTAATAGAACAGATATGTAGATACTATTAAAATGCAGAACAAGTAAAGTAGTGAAATACTGGTGTTTATTTTACCTTAGAAATACATCTAGAATGTATGTTCCATTGTTTAATCTAAGGCCATATTCAAAGAACAGAGATGAGAAGTTGCCTTAGCTGATACAAAAATGAAAGGTAGTTAAGAACAGATAAAATTTTATTCCTGTGCATTTCCATATTTCCATAAACTGTGGAACTTTAAATAGTCAAGGTGTTTTAAATAGGATGGCTAGGAGTGCAGGTAGATGTGGAGGAAAACAAGAAAAGTGACCTATTGAGCAAGCAGGCAGTGAAGACAAGTGCAGAGTCCAGGAAATGGGTAAATGTATTAGGTCAGGAGTAAGTGAATATAAAATTGAAACAGTGGCATTTCAGATAATGTAATGAAAGAAAGACTAAGACAGAAAGAAATTGCTTCATTATAATTTCAAGGAAGAATATGGAAATTAGAGTTCTTTCTTGTACTCTGAATTAGCATCTGATTCTGGAAAAATAAGCTATGGGAATGCACAGAAGGCACTGTGCTAGGAATCATAGCATTAATAGTGACTAGTAGAAAAACCCAAACCCCAAACATAACTACTTTTACTTGGGTGCTGACCCACCATTCCTGATGGATAAGAAAGTCAGTCTTGAATTAAACTTGTTAATACCTGAACAACAGCTATGACAGTAACGTCTAAGTGAATTAAACTGGAGGAGGCAAGTTTACTGTGAAAGGAAAGTCATGTCACATTATAACTCTGGACTGTAGCAGGCATGTAGGTTTATGTGGTTCCCTCAGCTGGAAGCTGGCTTGATATTCATAAGAAAGCTGTCTTGAGCATGAATGAGGAACTTGGCTATTAGGTAGTCAGACACAAAGTAAACAATTACCTAAATGGCTGTAGCATCACTATATGGGACCTACACATACATTGAGGAAAACATCTAGATTTTGCCCACTGGTTTACTCTTTAACCATTTTTCCCCTGTATTATCTCCAAAAGTAACTTCCACTCACTCTTTTTGAAGTTTCGTTTCCAAATTTCCATCTTTCCTTTCAATCTATTACATGGTCATTGAATAAGTAGACAATTGCATGAAAGTGTTACCAGTAACCTTAAAATCAAGTCATTAATCAACTGCTAGATAGCTGGCCTGACACTACATAATGCAAGACAGTAGATTTCACCAGTGTTGAATCCAATAACTAACTCGACTTACCATGAAATATTTGCCAGAAAAACTTAAGTGTTAATGTTGCGGTGCGCAGCTCTGTCTCTGGGGTCAGCCCTGCTTGGCTGTCCACCCAGCAGCCTGGCTGCGCCCCAACAGAACCTTTGTGTGGGTTCTTGGCTCTGCAGTACCGTTACCTTCGCTGTCACGGCCGTGGTCAGAAAGAGGGGACTCTCTCGAGGCTTGGGAGCAGGTTTTTATTTGGGGAACACAGGGGAAGCCCCTGGCCCCAGGCTTAGAGCCTCCAAAGAGAGAGACCCCGAACCTGAGCCACAGGGGGTTTTTACCAGTACAGTTCCAGGGGTGGGTACAAGTTGTAAACCAATAAAACAAAGCAAGGTGGCAAATGCCAACAGAATTACCTAAACAAGAACAAATCAAGCTAAATTGGGGTGGGGTGCTTTGAGTGTCCACCAACCACTGGCCGAACCTCTAGACCTTGAGGATGATTGATGGACAGAGGGGGAAAGATACATTAAAAAGGATGGGTAGGGAATAATCTTAGGG
>WEIU01001428.1:321-24696 GCA_013389925.1 Aegithalos caudatus
TCGACATGCTTTTCATGTCTGCATTACCAAGGAAG
Source organism: Aegithalos caudatus (assembly GCA_013389925.1). Classification (NCBI taxonomy): domain Eukaryota; kingdom Metazoa; phylum Chordata; class Aves; order Passeriformes; family Aegithalidae; genus Aegithalos; species Aegithalos caudatus. The sequence goes on from WEIU01001428.1 coordinate 357, forward strand.
ATTTCCAGTCATTGATTAAGGGATTCAGGATGGTCAGGCACATGCCAGGAATGATGTGAAAGTTCCCTACAACAGAACTTAATCTTGTTCTCTCAGGATATGTGTAGAAATATAAGTCTTTTAAAACCTGATTAGATGTAGGAAGTAATTTGGAGCTTAAGGGTTTCCAGGACAAGTTTTTTTGTCTGTTAGTTTGAAGAAATGGCTTTCAAAGCCAAAGAATAAAGTAATGAGTACATTTTGTAACTTAACTTCAGCAGAAATGTCAGCTTAGAGTGTCAAATTCTTGTTTCTTACTCTCACCTTGACTATCCCTTTTGCTGTGCCAACAGAACAATTTCTGCAGCAATTTTATAAACAACAGATAAGTCAAACACAATCACAAAACCATCAAAAAAATCATGAAGGATACACTAATCTAACTTACACTGCAACTCCATAAACTGCTGTGCTGGCACAAACAGGAAGCTGGGCTTGGTATGGGAACAAACACCCAGTAAAAGAGAAGGAAAACAACAATTGCTACAAAAGGAAATGTCATACTTTCATGTTCAATCTTTGTGCTTTCAATGCTTCTTTATCTTCTAGACAACTCCTTATCAAATTTCAAGCAAGAACAAATACATTTTAATGAAATAAGTTATACAGGATACAGACAATAGTCCATAATCCTAGTAATTAGAAAAAAAATGGAGTTATAAAACTGACTTTACCCACTGCGGCATGTAAGAAGTAGGGTGTGATATTAAAATATGAGTCAGTGACCCAGGGGATATTCTGCATAAGGTATGTCATGTATGCTTGGCAATTCAGAGCAGAAATACTAATCTCTATACTAACATTAACTGTGCCTGGTTCATATCCCTGTTGTATGATTTCTAGAAGCATTGCCATTAAAAAATTAGTCATGTCTCTGGAACAGTTTGCAGGTTGCAAAGACTAATTTACTATCTGTAATTAGGGCTTTGCCCATGTTACCAAGATGTAACACTAGGTACAGGAAAATGATCCTGGAATAGAAAGCTTTGCTTCTAAAGATCTCTGGAATAAAAAGATTCACTTAGAATATTACATAAAAGAAAACAGCACCTGAAAAAAACTGCAGTCATTTAAGAAAAAAGGTCAATCTAAACAAATTGGAGAACATAGCTAAGGCTGTTTTGGACTCTTCACAGTTCCCTTGAAAGTCTAACATCCAATGGTGACTCTTGTCTTTGCTCCTGCCAAGGTAATATTCCACAAATCAGAAGTCCTCTTATGTCCCTGCCAGAAAGTTCAGTGAATGAAAAAGCAAAATATCTGGACTTGTTATGTGTCTTTTTTAACATCAGAAGTTGAGAAATGGACCTAAGGGAGTCTGTCTGCTGCAGAAGACAAGTCTGGGAATTGCAATGTTTTAAGTATACTGAGAACAGTACAAGACACAGGCAAAGCATAGCAACAGTAAAGATGGTAGAAGCATGTCAGAGATAAAATTGAGTTATTTAATGAGGGTGGGGGCAGGTCCTTATTCAAAATTATTCATATCACAAAGGCAAATGCATATGTAACTGCAAATCATCCAATGACATACTACTAAAAATAAGACTTTTATCAGTAGTAAATTTAGTTGCCTGACCACAAGTGTCAATAAATAGCTACTCAGCATAACAAACTCAATTTACAGGAGATTTAAGAACTCCATTACAGAAAGCTATCTCCCTAAAAATATTTTTTTTCTTTTGCTTAGTGACATTGAAACTAGAACTCTCTCACAGTTTGTCCCTTGAGGGTTGCATATATGACCATCTTTAATACTGCAGGAAAGAAATTTTCAATTCAATAATTAGATTTTTTTTTTCTCCTCACACAAAAAGGTATACAGGTATCACTAGTGGGATTTAAGCAGTAGAGGATATTGAGGAAGATAAAATTCAACAATAATTCTATTTTAAGAAAAAAACCCTACATGGCTGATGACTGTAAAGTTATGTTTAGATCTCTGTTTATGTCCTCTCTGCTGGAAAGAAGATGAAAGTAGTTGTGTTGTTAAGAATCATTTTGAGAAACAGGACACTTTTAGCATTCCTAATTTTCTTCCATATAATATATTTTCTGGCCATGTAAATATCATGGCTCCTAGAAGCACTGTTCAATTTCTGGCTGGGCAAATCTTTTTGGCTATCTGGAAAATATCACTTGATCCAAGACTTCCCTGTCTGTACCTGGCAGAAATCACCAAACCAATACAAGAGCTTCAGTTTGGTCTAATGAAAGTCTCTAGTGCTCTCACATCCAAAGTAGGTTTGTTCTATGGGTGCTTCAGGCATGGACAGGGAGTAGGCAATAGTCAGAAGTCACTTTGGAAAAAGTCCACTTTGGAGAACAAAGTTCTAGTTGCCTACTGTTATATTCTACAAAGGCAAATCAATAATAAATATTCAATTTATTTTAATGGATAAATAACAGTCATGTAAGGGGAGGGCTTAGGCTTTTAAGATCACATATTTCTATTCTCAGAAAGACTGACTGAAGCCATTGATCCTGAAACAGAATTCAATAGTTAAAGAAAGAATATTTAGATTTTATTAAGAGGCATTAATACATTGCCACTTAAAGCTGAAACCTCCTCCATAATTCATTTGTCTCAACTACCACGTTCTAAAGTCTAATGATAATTGGTACCATTCAGCTCAAACAGTAAGTTCATATTTCTCCTAGCCTGTAGAGATAAAATGATGTTCATGACTGACTAGAAATACAAGTCTAAGAAGCTGCTTAAAACTTTCTTTCCAACCCATGCACATTGATAGAAGTAGGAAGATTTATTGTGGATATTTTTCCAAATGCCTTTTCTTTGTCACAATTTCTTTAATTACAGACAAGCCATATAAAAACACTATGCCACTTGGAGTTCCATTAACAAAGCAAATCCTAAAAACATTCTCCCCTCTGCTCTTCACAGTAACTTGAAACATGCTTATCCACATAGTTAGCAATAGGTTGCTCTCTTTCTACAAGATGACAAGAGTAGAACATACAAGTAGAAACAAGCAACAAAGGAGGAGAATAAAAGCATCACTCACTGACAAGAGGACTTGTTTTGCTCAACATAAATAACAACAAGAAAATATCCTATGGGTATTGTTAGTGAGAAAGGAAGTTCAGGAAAACAAGATTCCTCTGGTGCATGGGTAAAAAAAGCCCAGTGATAGTGATGCAGAGAAGACTGAAATGTCTTTTTCTCCTGTTTCACAGCTTGCTCCCAAATAACTGCAGGTTCTGGCACAGTTTGGGAAAGGGCAGGGAAACTAACACTATGGGACCAACAGTTTTGGAATACTTAGCATAGCTGTACTCAGATCCTTGGGGCTAGGAGGCATTCACCTAAGGTAGCTGAAAAGGTTGGCCAATATGATCATGAGATTGCTAACATCTACCAAAAATTCTAACAGTTCAGGTGTTTGAGAGGTCCTAAGATTTCAAAAAAGGCTAATCCCTAAAAATGGTGTAGAGAAGAGACCCATGGAACGGACCAAATAACCTGAACTAGAAAGTACCAAAGAAGCTCACATGAAGCATGCCCTCCTAGAGTCAATTTTCAAACACAAGATGGACAACAAAGTAACAGAAACAGCCAACGTTGTTTTACCAAGGTCAAATTACCAACCTGCCTACTTTAATGATATGACTACTTAGGAAGCTAAGGGAAAAGCTATGGATTTCATGGAACCACATCTCAGTGAGGTTTTTTGGTACTATCTCAGCATTCCACACAGCATTGTCTGGAAGCTGAGAAGCTAAGAGTGGAAGACTAAACTGTTAGCTTAAAAATAAGGCATTCTGCCTAGATCAAAAAGCAACAATAAATGAGTCAATATTCACTTAGCAGCTTGTAAGGACCAGAATACCAAAGAGGTTAATAATGGGGCCCAAATTGTTGATATTAAATTGTTTTGTGTTTTTTTTTCATTTGGGTCTTCTTTTCTTAAATCCTGAATGTTGAGACAGCCCACACCCAAAAAAACTTGCAGAGAGCATTACAGGGAGTAGCTAATCCAACGAATGTCAGAGTTTCAACCCAAAGAACCCACCAAACCTGAGAAGTAAGGAAAATAAGAAGGGTGCCCAACAGATCCAGGCAAGTTAGTGATCCTTCCTACTCTGCACTTGTGACTCTGCACCTGGAACAGTGTGCTCAGTTTTGGATCTCTAGCTGAAGAGTAATGTTGGAAAATTTGAGTGCCTAGTAGAGAGCACCAATATCATCAGGGGCCCAGAGCAAATGCACGAAGAAGACAGATTGTGGGAGTTAAACTTAGTCAATCTGGCAAAGATGAAGCTAAAATGTTACCTAGTAGCAACTCAAAACTATCCAAAATGTAATTACAAATTTGATGGGGCAACAGCAATAAAAATGTGGCTTGGCTGCTCAGATTGAGCACAAGACCTCCAGAGGTTGTAGCCAAACAATTTCTATGATTCCATATGACAGCTTGTTGTTCTACAAATTCTAGAGACAACAATGACTCATTCTTTAAGACAGGCAAAATTTTCATTTCTACAAATGTAAACTTGTGTATAAGTTACTTTAAAAGCACTCCCATTCTTAAATAACTCAGACATCCTAGGTAAATACCTTAACAACGCTTGAGCTGAGGAGAGTGCATAGAGGTGTGGGTTTTTTTAAAGCAAAGAAGCATGTCACTTTTTAAGAGTCCTTATATGTATCCTGGTTTCACCTGGGATAGAGTTAATTTTCTTCTTAGTAGCTGGTACAGTGTTGTGTTTTGGATTTAGAACAAAAATATAATGTCAATAACTCACTGATGTTTTAGTTGTTGCTAAGTAGTGTTACTCTAAATCAAGAATTTTTGTTTCCTATGCCCTGCCAGTGAGGAGATGCACAAAAGCTGAGCGGGTGCATAGCCAGGACAGCTGACCCAAACTGGCAAAAGGAATACTGCTGCCCAGTATATGAATCAGGGGGAATAATTTGGGACAGGCTGGGCATCAGTGTGCTGTGCCAATGTATTGTGCAACACATAAGTTCTATTCCACTTGGAATAAACAAGAATTTATTCCTATTGGGACAAGTAATATATGAGGGTTAGTGGTTTATTGGGGGGTTCCTGTAGTTCAGATTTAACAACTATAGTTTATCAAGGTAGGCCTTGGAGAGAAGCCAAGTAGGAACCATTATGGCATAGATTGTACTTTTCCTGTCTTTGTTTTGTTTAGGGAGGACTGGCAGTTAGATCCAATCTTTAACCTCATTATGGGGTAATGGGTTTGGCGTTGGCCTCTGCTGCAGGGTCGGGTGGTTGTTGAGTTTAGGCTTCTCTTTTGTATCGTTAGCATCACTTAATGGGGGTTTTGGGTGGGATATTGGTGGGCTTTCTTAATTCTTGTCTCTATAGACTTCAGGGTATTAACAGGTTCTCTCTCTCTCTCTTCCCCCATCTCTACTCCCCTTCCCATTATTATCCGTCATAATTAATATTATTCAATTTTATTTTGTTTCAATTATTAACCTGTTCTTACCTCAATTCATGAGGGTGTTTTGGGGTTTAATATAGATTCTCCTCCCCACAGCAGGGAGAAGGAAGGGGAAAATGAGCAGCAGCTGGATGGCTATTTAGTTGCTGACTGGTGTTAAACACCAACAATAAGGTACTTCACTAGATAGACAAACCTGAGATCTGCAAGAAGCGTTAATGCATTCTGCTACAGTGTGACCAAATTCCACAGAGACCTCTTCATAATCACTGACATTAAAATGACTTTCAAAACATGCAAAACACATTGCAGCAAAAAGAAAAAATACAACTTCATTAACAACAGAGAAGTTACTCAGCATATTTAGATGGGCTTTTCCATAATTTAGAGCAACCAACTGTTGTATTTTAGAAGAATTTGCTTAGGTTCAAATCACTGGTGAGTATTGCATCAGAGGGACAAGAATCAAGAGGTTTGAACAAAAGGCAAGCACTATTGCATTCGTGAAGCAACACAACATACTCCCTTACCCTGAAAAACTACTGAAAACAGCATGCTGTTCTATCTTCAGAACCCTAACAAAGCTGAAGAAATAAAGTAACAAAAATGGACAACTGTCATCTGTTCTTTCTTATTGACAGTATTATACCATTGTGCCTTACCTTAAAGTATTTTGATATATGCCTTTACAATTTTTATTCAAAAAATTATCATTTCAAAAATCTAAAATATGCCAAAGGCATGCTTAACATTATAAGAAAATTTTTACATTTAACACATGCACATCTCTCAAAACTGTCTTTTGATATAATCTCTCAGACTAACTGTAAAATTCTATATAGAACTCTAAAATTCTGAGCAGAACAACAGCATGTGTTTTTTAAACCAAAGCACTTCATCTGACTGCACACTCTAGACCTGTTCCGTGCATTCAAGTTGTCCATGGCAACCCTACCCCACAATGGTAAAAAACCAAAAAACAAAAAACAAAACAAAACAACCAGCAAAATAAACCCAAACCTTTAAAACAGATTATAAAGCAAAATATTTTAAGTTGTTTTCTTTTTATTTGTTTGAACTTTATTTGTTCAGTCAGTCACTTGCATAGAATTGCAAGCTGCAATTCTTGAAAACATCAGCTCCCTTTCTCAAAACTACCTACAGCCTGCCAATTTTAGGATGGCAAAGTTTCTTACAAAGTAAGAACCAGACCAACTTCATTATTACTAAAGGGAAAAGCATACCTTGACAAGCAGGCTGTGTTGCCTGGGACTCTTGAAAGCAATGTTCAAACAAAAAATGCTGGAGGTGTTTTATGATAAAATCTTTATTTTGATAATACTTAAACCTGATGCCCATTGAATAACTGCTATCCATATAAATTTTTCTTTGCCATGCCTAGAGATCAAAACTGTAGTAGAATGATGGGTATACACAGTACAGGAAGCTTATATTGCCAAAATCTCAAGGCCAAGATTGGAAGCAGGGGAATGGGCATCAAGAGTACTGCCAAGCCTTCTATCCATCTATTACTAAACTGGCAAGAATTTCTACTACTTGACGAAAATCAAGCTGAACTCTTTTACCTGCTTGCCAAAATTAGGGTGAACTCCATAGCAGACGGCAAGAGGCCAGTATTTCAATGGCCAATGTGCTGGGCAACTCTGTTTTGGTTAAGATCTGTATTTTCTTGTATAACCCTTTCAAAGAATGATGCTACAGATGGACTAAATAAACTAAGGTCTGCCCTAGAGTTCTGAAATGAAGAGCTAAAACAAACACAGTAGTTCAGGTTATTATTTATTGACAGGTTTTTCAGATCACATAACCTTTGAGGGGCTGGGATTGCTGAAGACACACTATGCACACACCAGTCAACACAACAGGCCTTTTGCCAGACCCAACTGGGTCAATGCCTAATCAGTATTTCACATCTTGGTGAGCTTTGGCACAGATTCTGCCTTCATCTCTAATGGCAAAAGAATGTGTGGAAGATGGAGGTGATACTTCTGGCATCCATCATTGTCACACTACATTCTCACACTGGCTGTAGTTTTTTCTCCACTTTTATTGAAAAAAAAATTTATATTCAAATCAAGTATTTTGTTTGTGAAACACAGTTCTCGGGTTAAATTTCTTTAGCTGTTCTGCAGCCCAAAATATTTTCTGGTTTTTACCCCTGATTTTTGACCCTGTTTCTACATGACACTGTTTCTAAAAACCCATGTATACTTTTAACTCATAAATATTAATGAATGTAAATGCTATTAATACCAATCATAAGTAAGTAGCAGAGCTTGACAGCAGAGTAACACTGTATGAGAAATCAGGGTACTAAGTAAATAAGACAAAAGAGTTTACAAATGGTTAGCTACTAAGTATTTTAAAACTTTTAGCTAATTCTCACTAGCTTGTAAAACATGAACAAAATCCTAGTGTAAGTAATTTGCAGCTTATTAGTCTCTTATTATACCTTTGTTATTTGCACTGAATTCAGAAAATGTATGTCGGTGATAATCTGAAACTAAATTTTATTTACCATTTAGGGTGGAAATATGCTGGCTGTTTACTCTGTGGTCCTGTAATGCAATTGCACGATGACTTGCACGTTCTGATCACTGACAATTATACAGGCAAACGTGCTGTTACTGTGCACTTTGCCAACCGTATTCACTTGTTCCCTCACCACTTGAAGCACAATCCTGTGAAGACTTACATATCCATTTCCACTGGGAGCATCAACACGTTTAACTGAAGTTAATGGGAAAACTCACAACAAAATGCTAAATATGTGTAAGTAGTAAGTCTTCACAAAGCTCTTCCACCCCTAAATTTAGGACATTTAAGCAGCATTTTTTTTCTAGTGTAAAAATACTTATAATAGTATTTAAGAATCTGTAAAACAAATTAGACATTAAGAGTGCTTCCTAATAATTCTAAATATGACTTGCATTGCAAGAGTACTTGGTGGTCCCAAGTAAGATTAGGACTTGTAATCAAGACAAGATATAGACAAGACAATTAAGCAAAAAGGGTTGTAGTACATAAAGTCTGGATAAAGAGTGCAATGTTTTCCATTCCTATTAATTTCAATATGACAGTTGGTGTTTATTAGAAGTTTCTTCTGCAAGGAGCTTAGAAAATAACACATTAACATTCACTATTCAATTCCTCCCAAGTCCTTGCATTCTATTTCTGTCTTTGGCACCAAGTATTCACTATTCTTATAGAGAAATACACCCAGTGCTTCAGACAATCCTAGGGAAGTGAACCTCATCCACAACTAAAGACCAAAGATGTACAACTGTTTTCCATCTAATCTGATAAACAATTTCGCCCTAACCCCAAATTAATAGCTCCAATCTTAAAACTAAGATTAATTAAGTAAGGTCCTGTAGCTTTTAGTATCAAGAACAATTGGAAAATCTCTGTTTTAGTGGAAATCAATATCAAATGTATTCTACAGAGTAAGGAAGTGTTTTCAAAATCTCAAATATACCAGTAGAAGCCCTAAATATATGAAGTCATTTGACATTTTTCATACTTAGGAAAATCTATGTGCTAATTTCCATAAAATGATGTAAAAATATAAATGGCATATGTTACCTCAATTATAAAAATTGCAAGCAAAATCTTTTTACAGGTACTATTAAAAAAAATTGATCACTATTTCATACTATAACTATAAAGACTAGAAGTACAAATTTTACCCAAGTATAGGTCAACTTTGAAGACATTGTAGTGATATGTATAATTAAAACTACTAACCCATAATTTCATTTATACCTCCTGCAACTTGATATATGGGAAGCAATAAATAGTACAGAAGCTGTTTTGTATTATCTTATGTTAACCATCACGGTGTGCAGAGCTGATTCCTACATGACTGTTTGTAAATGCCTCTACTGAGAAGTCTGACAATTTATTCTTACACTTCTCTAATTACTAACTGACCTTAAATAGAAGGTTTTGCTTCTTATTACAGGACACTTTAATTTCTTTAAGAGCCATTTGAAGCATTTTGAAAATGCAAATTTATATCATATGCCTCATATTGAAGGCATCATGAGATATTTAAAAAACCCTCCAGCAGACTGAGCAAATTAACCTCAGGAAAAGCTGTATCAATCCTTCCCCAATACACTAGTAGATATGCTGAAAACATACCAGTCTCTTTTATAGTTTCTGAAGTATGGTCAGTACAGAATCCAGACTTCTTGGTCTAAAGTTGCTATAATTGCCATAAATATTCCCTTTAAAAAGCAACCGAACACTTCCTTTCAGAGTTCTGTTACTCCAGTTTAAGTAACACTTGCTAAAACCCTTCAAGGTGAAACAACATCATGTTAAAAAGTGTAAAAACAACCCCCCAAACATACCTAACTTTTACATGATGGTTTTATTTTCTTCAACCGTTACTTTTATATCTTGATCAGCTACTGACCCCACCAACACTAATAAACTTTCAGCTCCCTGATACCATGAACATCAGTTATTTTTGGTGCCATGCCTTCAGCAAGTTGATTCTCAACAGTCTTTTCTGGGCTTGCCTTCTTACTTTTGCATTTAACTTGACAGCCTCTCTGATCTATTTTCCCCCTCTGCATTACATCCTTTATTATTAACAACTTCCTTTCTCCTGAAGTTTCAACATGTCACCTTTAATTTTTTGGTCTTCTGATACTGTATCAAAGCCCGGGGAAACAGAGGAGTACCCTGCAGTTCTTGCAGAGTGAGCTGATGATGGCTACTTGCCAGTTCCACGCTGGGGGAGCAGGAGCGCTCCACACCCTCACAGCTTGGGTTTCCACAGGACGGATGTGCAGGTGCACCGGCTGCACGGGAGATGCAAGGCACAGTAATGGCCTTCTGATCTAGATAAAACCGAGACTAATACATTGCACATCCCAAGAAGCTAGAGGTCAGCAATTGAAGCCTTTCCTTTTGCAGCCCACATTCCAGTTCTGAGCCTCATACAATGATTTCAAACGGATTGCACAGCATCACAAACCATTTAGCTGCTCTTTCTGACTTCCCTTTAGCTAGCTGCCTCAATTTATATATGCTCAGTTTGATTTTTTGGTTTTTTCCCCCTTTTATACAAGCTGAACTTGACTAAAAATTATGGAGTACACCTTCTGTAATTAGCAGACCCTAAGTAAAATGTTATTTCTCCTCCTACAGCCCATCAAACTACTTCTTCCTAGAAGCACTCACTTTAGCATCTACAATTTTGGTCTTTGCATACTGCACCAATGTGATCTTAACGCAGACTGCATGGGAATAATCCAATTTCTTTTTACAACTAATTTTTCTGCATGCTTCCCCCAAGAGTAATTGTAGTGGGTGAGGGAGAGATGTGAATGAAATGGGACATTATTTAGGCTGGGTTAGGGATTATGGATTGAGCATGGGAGTGACTGGAAGAAGGTATGATAAAGAAAGAAGAAAATGCAAGACAAAAGCCTGATGTTGGTATAACTTGAATAAATAAGAAGCATCATCACTCATTTAATGCTATGATCTTCTATAACACTTCTTAGAACACAGAGGGGGTTTTTAGAATATATTCTACAGAGAATATGACATTATGAATAGCATATTAAGCAGCTCTTTGATATCTGTCAGCTGCCACTCAGTCTTTACCTTTGACCATGGACATTGCATTGAAAATAAAAGTTGAGTGTTATTTACAAAAATAGTTTTCCATAGAAAAAATGTTTTTTGTAGAAGCAAGAACAGTATATTAAAGAAAGTCATACAAATCTTGAGTCATTATTTAAAGCTTTAAAGTGCAACATGTTGGAAGCAAAAAAGTGTCAGCATTTTCATATTTTGGCAACTTCAAGAAAAACATGTATATAACAAATTGTGCATGGACAGATGAGAGCTAGAACACACAGAGTGGATTTGTTCATTAAGTTTCTGTAAAATTAAAAAAAAAAAAAAAAGGAGTATGCAATCCTATAGCATGGTTTATAATCCTTTACTGTACAATAATAAATCAAACCTGACATTTAGTTTTGGACGAAAAGAGTTCAGCTGCTTACTTTCGTTTGTCTTGTGCTGGAGTACCCAGTGAAATTTTTAATAGGAACCTTTCTTTTATAAATTTAATTTTATCACTTGTGCAGAGACTTCCTTGCCTCTTCCTTCATGGTGCAATATCTTCTCATTTACAACCCATTGTTCTTTCTCATTTTATCTTGCAAGCAGATGAGATGCATTCAGTTTTGGTCACATATCTTTTGACAGCATAGTCCTGCAACTCAACATCCTATTCTAAAATAGTGATTAACATAATGTGTCACAGCAATCAAGAGCTTAGCAGGACTGAAATAGGCAAGCCACTATTATGAAAAAGCAAAGCAAAAAGCTATATAACATATTGAATGCATGCACTTACATCCTCTACCAATTTATTGTACTTCAGAAGAATGTTCTTTTCTGGATGTGAACTGGCAGTAAGTTTGAAACATTTCATACTGGTCAGTATCCACTAGTAAATTATAAAAAAAATATTTATATGGCTTAAATTATGTCCCAACAAAAAGAAAGCAAATACATGTTAGAATCCTCCGTGTTTCTACATGCAGTTTAGTTCATTCAGTAAACCGAATTTCCATGGGTGATGGAATAAATGAAGTGCCATTTGTCTGAGAAGGGATGAACTTGCACAGAAGTATTTTCCTCGCTGGATATTCCTTCTACCTTTCCTTGCTAGATATTCTAGGCACCTATAGGTGCCTAAAATTTTCAATGCTGCTGTTCCTCTATCAAATTTGATTGAAAATAACCAAAAAGCTCAAAAATAAGGTAACAATTCCCACTTGCAAAAGCCTCTTCCATAGGAAACACAAGCTGAAAAAAAGAAAAACATGCTGCTAAGTAGACAAATAGCAAGGATTTTTCACAAATATATACATGAATACATACAATACATTTGCAGCCTCCTTATTGATTAAAACATTACATCTGAAACCCCATTAAAGGAAATTATGGCTACAAAAGTGTTACAATTATAGAACTATAAATACATTATCTAAGTAACTACTGAATTTGACTATAAAATCCTGAAAAGATATATTTTGTTTGTGTTTTACTAAGAAGTTAAACTGAGACACAAGAAAGGGAAAAGTAAAAATGCTAAGTAACTAATCTTAATGTCTATTACAACATGGTAGTATATACAATATTGATTCTAGTCTGAGGCAGTACTGTAATTACATTTTCCCACAGAACACTGAGAAACACAGGAAAAATAAGTGTCCTCTGACGCTAGATATTAATTTTATTTTTCTAGTCTAAACAGAGAAACAGAAAATGTGTCACATACACATTAAACTACAACAGGATCATCCAATGAGAACATTATTTATACTATTCAATTTAAAAATGGCAGACTGGAAAACAGGAATTCATCCTATTAGTGGAAACTGAAATAACAAGTTGAAACGCATCCTCATTTTTTTTCAAATGAAGAGGGAGACTTCTCCAAAGGCAATATTCTCTTTCACATTAAAAAAATGTACATAGAAGAATGCTGACTTATTGACAGCTTGACTGAGGTGCAATGGAATCAGGCAAACATTATTATTAACTCACATTCAGGCAACCAGTTCAAGAGGCACAGGTTAACAAGCCAACCTCACCAGGATTCTCTAGCTCCTGGTAAGTCCAATTTCCCAGTACAGCCTGTCACACAATACTTATGTTATCTGAGATTCAGAAATGTACCCACACACAGTATCAGTAAACAGGAATTTCTTCAAGATACACCCCTATTGAAGATCAAAACAATGACATTTCCATACCTCAAGTAAACCTCAACAGATTAACTGCTTAACAGAACAAAAACCAGTACCAAGCATACCAAGTAAAGCAAACTATTGCACTTACAGTGTTACAGTGTTTGAAAAATGTTATCTTCAATATGCTTTCATTTGTGCTCTGCTCACATGAATGCTGCCAGTCATGAAAGAAATGTTCCTCTTCATGTTTTTGGTGTAGTTTTGGGGCTTTGTTTGTTTGTTTTCCTTTGAAGCTATGAAGTGAGTATTCTGTGTACAATGCACCTTTAAACAGAAACCCAACAATTAGCCTGCAGGCCACCTGGTCACAAAAATAAGTAGAACCAAAACACCATACTGTTTGGAAACCTGGGTGGGAGAAACTCCATCCTCTGAGTAATTTTCAATTTCTTGATTGGATTTGAATGATATACTACCTCCAGCAGAATTATTCTTAATGCGTCAAGCCTGCTGCTAGGAAGGAGCTTGCCACAAAAATATTTATTCCCTATAAAATGTAGAATTCCAAAGCTTACAGAGAGATGATGTTATTACATGTATAGAAAAGAATGCTTTGCAAAACTGGTATATCTACTTTCAAAGAAAGAGCCCTTTTTTACTCACAGCAGATCCCCACTAATTAAACCTTAAAAACATAACATTGCTTTAGAGGTCAAATTTGTTTAGGAAGTTCCTGTGTTTCTCAAAATCAGCTATTGTCATATGTCACAGGCTGGAAGCCTCTGATACTCTGAGGTGATAGTGTTTTAAACTTAACATAGAAATTATTTTATCATGCAATTCTGGCTACACACATATTCACTGCACTCATTCATTAAATACAGAGCCCTAATTTTGCAAGTGAAGACTGCAGAGACCTAAAGATTTCTTACCTACATTTTGTTAATGTAAAAATAAGCAAGCTAGGTGAAGTCAATCCCCTCTGTGCTCCATTTTCCAAATTTTGATTATTCCCACATGCCATTCAAGAAATAGTGATGTGTTAATAGCATAAATGAATTAGCTATATTCAGATAATGGGAAGCTCACAGGAAAAAAGCATAACAAGAAGATAAAAATACTGTAGTCCACCAGAAAACAACTCGTGACTTGAAATATTTAGGTTCGTACTAGTTTTTCTTCTTGTACTAGTACTAATCTGTATAATGGTAACACTCAGCTGCCCTGTTTCCAAAGTGCAATATAAGGCTTAAGAAAAGGTTTTCTATGTTCGGTGTACAGTGTATGTAGCTAAGTGACAGATCTTCAGTTAAAATACAGCTAATCTGAACTAACAGGTTTATAAAAACCTGTGCTCACCTTCTTAAGGTCAATTCAACAAACATTAATTGTACAGAGTATCCTCAAACACTTTCAGGGCCCTTACATTCTGTGAAAACACAGAGTTGTCCAAGTGGGTCAGTATTTCAGCACACTGAAGAGTTTGCCTCTTAAGACTTGCCCCTTACAATCATTGTGTTCTGATGATTATATTTTCTTGACAAACTGAAACCAGTGTCAAAATAGGCTCATTTAGCAAAGAGATCACATGCTCTGTTACACAGAAAATTTGATAACAAATTTCCAAAACACGTGCTGCAATTTCTGAGGGCCTCTACAATGTTAAGCAAAGTTCTGCCTAATTAAGTGGGCCACGAGTTTCTTTGAGGAAGCCTTTAGTGTTTCTTCTGCTGTATGAATCTGTTATATGGACAGATGTATAGACTCATATAAAGAGAGATTATGCTGCTGAAGCTTTTTTCTGCTAAGTTTTTTTTTTAACTATATAGATTAAATAATTACTTTTCCATTAGTTCTCTTTTGATCTCCAGAAAGAACATCATTACTTTGTAGACTTTCTTCACTCCAATCCAGTATTTTCAAGTACAAGATTACTTATAAGAAAGTGCTTCTGTCCTTTCTTAAAATAGATTCTGAGTGGGAGCACATGCCATCATGATGCTGTAACTCATCAGGAAATTATGATGCAGTACCATCTTATTCTAAAAGCACCCGCTAGCTAAGATATGGACAAGGTCACATCAGCACTTTTTATGTTTTTCAGGAAGAAACAAACAAACATAAATCCAACAACAACAACAAAAAAACCCCACCAAAACACAAAACTAACACCAATCACTTGGAATAACTTCAATTTTGATTTTGCATAGAACCAGTGCTACCAAAAAAATTAGGATGATAAATGATAATTGTGAAAATACTCAGTGTACATAATTTAAAAATGCGGTGCTACCATGGATTTATCTGGGAAGGCAACAAGCTAAGGGGAGGATAACTGATTTAAAATGTTTTTTATTTCTTCTTTTTTTTAATCATATGGCATGTAAACATGGCTGTGGGGAAGACTGCTGGGGAGAGCACTCCAAAATTTTTTTCCTGCTTGCTACAATCTTAAAGTATACCCAAAAAATTTTTGTTATGAGAAGACACTGAAGAAGACTGCATCAGAGAAGCCACAAAAGAAAAACCTCCTTGATTATAACAGGCAGCTGGTTTTTTTGATTTTCTTTAAAAATATATTTATTGTTATTTAACTTAAAAAAACTGAAAGGAAATCTGGTTGTCCAGCAGCTTTATTCCTTCAAGTGTACTAATAAAGCATCTAGGCTGGGTGACCCCAGAACTTTCTAATTGTTAAGATATTTTTATTTAAATGGCAACAAAAAACAGTGCTCCTGTGATTACCATATTCAAACATTTGATTGAGCATGATGTTTTCTCATCATCTGCATGGAGTCTGAATTCTTGGCAGCATGGAATAAAAGTATTTTCACATATAAGCAAAATTCAGGCCCTCAAGTCCTATACAAAGTAATCCAACAAACACCACAGGATTTCCCTAGAAATAGAGATGATGAATGCATTTCATTTTTTCTGGTGGAAAATTTATAGAAGGCTGGAGCTCCACCAAGATGCTGTAGGAGGCTCTTGTGCAAGGTAACACAGAGGTTACACCTGAGGCAGCGAACACACCCCCTGTGAAAGGAATGCTGGTGGAGGCTGTGAAACAGCACTGCAAGACACACAGGGGTCTACAAAAAGCTTGGGACCACCAATCCAGCACTTCTCCTGTAGATACATGCTGGATTGCAGCAAGTACCACAGAGGCAGGGAACTTGGCTTTAATTCCCTGTTAGCATATGGGGATTCAAAACCACGCATTTATTTCCCAGAAGAGCACTTTAATTAGGAAACTAAAAGGCTGGATAGTAACAAGCTTCTTGTCTGCTAAAGCTAGGTAACTACCCAGCTAAAAATTAAAATGCTATGGCATCTGGACAATTAACAAGGATCACACTGTAGCCTAATAACCAGGGTGCTCAACTGGGAGAGAAGATCTAGATTCTAGTCCCTGCTCCATGGACTATTTCTGTTTTGTCACTGGCCCTTTAACAGGGAAAGAAAATTCAATGACAATTCAAAATGTAAATATCTGAACCCTGCTCTCTTCCCTCTCACTGCATGGTCCAAACTACTAAAGTTTAAGATACTGAAGCATCACCACATCTATGTCTCTCTTTGGATCCAGCCTACAAAGCATTACAGATACCTGTTTTTGACTGACTATTTCTCTCTCTCTTCAGAAAGACAAGATTTCTCAGAATTTGGGCACCTTTCCAGCCATGAAGCTTTTTTAATTTCACAAGTGTGTAGCTAGGGATATAGCTCCTAATAGCATGCTCCACAGAGAGAATAAAGGCAACGCATTCCATTTTAAAGAATATTTAAAGCTGCTTCTACTTTTAATACAGCATTCCCTGGAGCAACCAAAATATCCTCAAATTACTGGATCAACACAATATTCTCTGCTCAGGAAACATACAAACTCTAGTAAATCTACCTCACAAGTCTAAAACAATGACTTAACACCCTCCTCTGCCCCTGACATCCATCATCACACTGTATGTTAACACTAACCACCTTCTTGTGTCAACTGCAGCTTTCCTTCACATCTTTTTTTTTTTTTTTCCTTCAACTTGCATCTTTTGGATCATGTATTATTTTTTTGTCTTCAATCAAAAATCTTCAGCCTATCTGTAAGAACAGAAAAAAGGTAACGTTCACATAGGTTGCTCAATATGGTAAATTAATTGTGAAATGTTTGTTCCTTATTTTAGAAACTGTTGTGTACTTTTGAGTACCACATTAAGTTAAAACTACTGGAGCTTCTTCAACTTCCCATCTCAAATTCTTATCCCTGGAGCAAGAATGGATGCAGTCAGAAGTAAACATTCAGATGTAAGAGGAAGGCAAAACGTATCATTCCATGTACGTCATTTCCAGTAGACTAGCAGTGCCCTAGTAAATTAAGAGGTTTGCAAACCTTAATTCTCAAAAAAAAAAATTACTTTTAAAATACTCCTTTTAAATATCATATCTTCCCTTTAGTTTAATTGCACTTCAGGCCTTATCCAAAAGGGTAATGCTTTGGTAACATTAATATGACAGACACTGACGGGAAATCCAAAGCCTGTTGACTCTCTTAGAGCAAACTGTACAACAAAAATATACAGTATATAATTCTAATATACAGATTATACTTCTCTGAATTAGCTAATTTGAACAGATAGTGAGTTCATATGATCACTCGTTTAAAACAGAGTAGACAAACTGTTGGAGCAGAATTTTAGCTATTCAGCTAACAAATGTTATACAAAAGTATTCTGTTAAAGAAAACCAAGGAACTAAAAAGACTAAGTCCAAGAACAAAGCTGTGTTAATGTAATGCTTTCTAGACATCTGATACTGGTTACCTGATGTGGAAAGGCTTAGTAAGAAACCATATACAAGCACAGAAAAATTCTAAAAAAACCACTCTCTTTCAAAAGAGAAAAGCTGAACTGAAATAAAAGTATCATGGGTGTTCTAAGAGCATCTCTCAAATGCTATTTTTTTTTTTTATAAATTATATGTAAGCCCTTGATGCAGAGACTGATATATACCTATGTAATAAATGACATCTCATTTAATACTCAAATTGATTGTGTCTTCTATGGATGCCTTAACTCATATATTACATTATACTAGTTCTCTTGAAATTCTTTAATAACCAATGAGTGGTTTCTAATACAAGAATCAAAGTTTATTTCAGGACCTTGCATATTAGTTGAGTGATGGCTCTTGTCCACAGAGACTTAAAAACTCTTTGTTTTACCAGTAACCTATGTAGAATATAAGTTTCAAGATTACCTCTTTACCTGAGCATTTGAAAAGTACTTATGTAAATAAAATAAATTTGCATAATGTATAAATAAAAAGTAAAGTATTTTGGTAGAAAGAACTTCACGCACAGTAAATAATGTTATCAGTCACAACCTAGTATCTGAAATTACATCTAATACAGAATAAATCACGGAACTGTGTCAAGCTGTGAAGTACTGTGAGCTTTAAATAGCTTTAAACTGCATCCTTACTCAAATGATCTCATTTGGGCATGCAATGAAAGGATTTTCTTCAATTACACTCACATACAAAATTAAAAAAAAAAACCCCATTTTGTATCTTAAGACGTATCATCAATGCACAGTAATTGATATTAAATAGTTGTGTCACAGCCCAGGGGAACACTGCAAACATATTATATTGACTTAAATAGAACTTACAGTTAGAATGTATACTTTTTATTTTCCTTATGAAGGAAGCTCCTTGAAAGTATGGAAGTTGAATTTCCATTTCTGATTCCATTGAAGGGACAAGAAAAAGAGATGAATCACCAAAGCTTTTTCAGCAACTATAAAAAGCTAACACAGGAGAGAAGTAAAAATGCTACTCACCAATTGCAGAAAAGCCATTAGCCAACAATGTAAACAGACAAAATATGTTCATAAAAGTCTTTCTTCATCCTACAGGATGTGTATTAGATGGCAAAGCCATACATTGGGGCATTGCTTCCTTGCACTGATCTATAAATTTCCTGTTTCCTGATCAAAGGGGGCAGACAGATTTGCAGAACAAGCTATAACATTTCTTATTGGTGCTTTTTGTCTGGTAGAAGGCCACATACAAAAGAAAATTGGACTTTTCTACCTGTCTGGCTAACAGAAAAAAATGCAGCAGAACACAGAGACCACCCTAACAAAATCTACTTTCTACAAGATGACTGACTGGCTTGGTAAACAGAGAGCAGTCGATATGGTTTAGCTTGATCTCCGTAAGGCATACATCTTTCCCTCACTTATTAAACTGCCTTTATCTCAACTGATGAGTTTCCACACTTTTGCTTTTCTAATTTTGTCCCTCATCCTGCCTGAAAGCAGTGAGTAAGCCTCTGGGTGGGGGCTCAGCTGCTGCACTAGGTCAACCTACCACAATATCCTTCAGTGATTTCTTTCAATTACTTCCTTCGTAGTGCATTAAAGTACATTCTCCAGATACATCCTCCTGGACAACAGACTATCAGAAAAATCACTGGTTGCAAAATGAAAGGAACACAGAAAAAAAAACCTCTTGAAAGAAACAGCCATGGTCAAAAATGGTACTATTTACAAGCAATTATAGACAGAAAACACAGTCTTCTCATAGCTATGCTAACACAAGAAAGATAGACTATGGGAAAAGCCTTTCATGGAGTTGCCTACGAAGTCATTCAGGGATATGAGGCAAAGCAGAAGAAGTGCCTTGTCATCAGTCAGGTTTAAGAAAGAATGAAAAGTAAGAAAGAAATGAGAAAAACAAAGGTAATTATAACTGCTGACCTGATAACTCAATAATGGAAATGCTGAGATTCCAGGAGACGTCAGTCCAAAGCAGGTAAGAATAAAAATGTTCCATGAAAAGAAAAACTTCACATTAGTAGAAATTCTGTAAGAAAACCCTCAATCTAGTTGAATTCAAGAGGTTGACTTTTCCATCTAACACCAAAAATAAGCTGAGATATATGATGTATTTGATCAACAAACTCTGTATCAAGACACATACATCCAAAGAAAAAAATAAACAAGTAAACAACACTGCTGAGAAAGATTTCAGTATAGCTTGTCATGTTACAGGCAACGAAAGATATTACAGTCAGTCCCAAAGGAAGTATGCCTTTGTCAATTCACAAAAGAATAAAGCTTGCACAAGGACCAAAATAACAGTAACTGAAAGGTCCTTTCAATGTAAAAAAATAGCAGAAAAGCACAAAAATGTCATTTCCAGTATTTAGCCAGCACAATCTACAGCAAATACAAAGATGAAAAGTCAGACATGGAAGAAAATGACAGCAAAGGGATCTGTTGACATCACATCTTTATTTTCTATTGTTTTTAAAGAAGAGCTAAGATTTTTAATGCTTTATTCTCTTGCAGTCATTTAGAAAGTAGCATGCTCAGGCATCTTGCTCTGTGGTGAGGAGATTAAGGGGGAAAAGGAATGGCTGAAACTCTTGGGAGTGACTTTTCCACTCCTCACATTTTTCAAAACCTTTTTTTTTTTTGTATCAGTTGTAATAGGAGCTACAATTAAATCCTGAAATCCCAACAAATATCAAGTAATTCTATACAGGTTAATAAAGGAAAGTAATTAAAATAAACAGAATCTAATCTAATCTTCTGAAGGAAGATGAGACATTAGTAAAGCAGGAGTAGATTCACAGATCAACCAGACATCACCAGAAGTAGCACAAATATTTCAAAACCAGGATGCCGATCATTTTGTATCCAAAAAAAAAGAGAAATATTCTATAGACATGCAAACAGCATATACTTCTGTGAGGATGATTAAGTGAATGACTGGCAACTGAGTTTTGGAGCACTGTATGTAGCCTCAGGTCACTGGCTCTGAAGGTGAAATCAGCAGTCAATGAGTGGTGCACAAGGCTACCAAGTGTAATTGCATCCACAGAATCTTTTCAAAGAATGTATCTTCTGATTTTGATACAGTAAAAATACAAGTTTTGCAGGCCTGGCAACAGTATACTTCCCAAAAACATGGGCCACTAATGTCTTGGCAAAAGATCTGTTTTTCTCATGCATTATTAGGAAAAGAAAAAAAAAAATCCCACTTTCTTTACACTGGCAGCAACTTGTTCCCTTCTCTACTGTGTGGGCACAAGCATTTACTCATAGTAAACTAAAAGAAATTCACTGAAAACTGGCTTGGCAAAATACTATCAACTGGATCAGTTCACATTTTGTTCACCATATATAGGAATAATTTTGCTGGGATAAATGAAAGCTCATGGACAGATGAGAGCTCTAGGTGGATTAATTTCACCATTAATACAATGGAGTAAAAAATGGATTCATAAAGAATTGCTTCAAATAAGGCTCAGTGAGGGATTTTTAAGGTGAGGCTATTGGGATTGAAAACATCTAGTATATTTATTTTATTACTCTATTCTTCTCATAAAAACAATTTCTTATTTTTGCTCTTGTTAAGTTTTTCTAGTGAACAGGATGCTTGCATATACCTACAGATGCATAATCCTTAAGCATACATCTTTCCCTGTTGAGCTTGTCTGCTGTCCAGTAACAGCCTTTATACCTCACTTGTATAACCTTGCTCTCTACATTATTTGCTAGAAGCTGTCCTTTATGATACTGTTTGATTTTACATAATGTGGTTAGCAATTCCTTCTATAGTTTCTTTTTCTGATACTGTCTGTAAAATTCCATTTTTACTATTAATCTTTAACTTTTTTCCTAGCCAAACTGTTCTTTTATGTTATGATTGCTTTTACAGTGACTACAGCATTTCAGTATGTTCTGCTATTTCAAAAATCACACTTCCACTACAGATGCACACCTTAATACTGAAGGTGTTACTTACATTTGCAGTTGTCCTGGGGTGACTTTGTGATGCTTTGGGTGATGTATCCCCAATTTTGTGTTTTGTGATGTATCCCTAACTGTCTGTTCTGTTTATGTTTGATATTAAGTTGTACACCTTTAAGACTGGTTCTGAGAGCAAAGGGGGGGGAAAGAAGAAGCACAGAATTTGTCTGCAGAAACTGCACTTGCTCCTCCACATTCTGCTCCTGAACTGTGTTGTCTATGGATGGATAACGAGAGAGAGCTCTCCTTTGCTTTTTAATTCGTTTTCAGCTAGCTGAGGCANAGATTGGGAGAGCAGAGCTAAGCCAATGGCAAGGACTTTCTCAATTTTGCCATCTCTCTTCAGAACAGTGAGAGGTTTTATTGTTTAATATTATGCATTTTTTTATTCTTATAAACATTTTGCTTGTTGAATAAACAGTTTTTTTCACTTTTTCTCTAAGGAAATTTTTTCCCAAATCAGTTGGAGGAGGGGCCACTTGAATTTGCTTTCTAGAGGCACCCCATTCAGAAGTTGCCTCCCAAAATGTGCCCTAAACCAGGACAGCAATTACAAAACTCAGTGCAGCTAGCTACCTTTATCTCCAAACACTGCATTTTGATACCAAAATCATGACCTGTACATAATTAGTAGCTATGAGACACACAATATTAGACAAAAGCATGGACCAGCAGGCTTCTGAATTGCAGTAAAAGACTTAAATAAGTGCACGTGGTCCACTGACCACAATTACACAACTAAACTATCTATCCTCATCTTCACGCCAGCCCCTCCCCCATTTTAAGGAAATATCAAGAATCTCAAAGCCTGACTTACCCAAATAGCTGATGCCTTTGACTGGCTGTTCCAGTTACCTCCATCACTCACACGGGTAACAGTCCACTCAAGAGAAAGGTAATGACTCTGTTCACATCAGGAAGAAGATATGCAGGGCAGAAATGAAATTACGTGATCTTGCATGCAGACGTTTTACAAAGTTGGTAAAGACAGTCCAACAGAAGAAAAATAAGTCAGTAGGACATCACCTGCCATTTAGTACATATCAGGCTAGCAGCCTCAAAGTCAGCATAATAGCTAGACTGAGCTAGAGATATGCTTAGAAAAACTACTGAGTGCAAGTAAGATGACAGATTGAATGCTGCCAAAGAAATCCCTCAAGCAAAAGGGAAATCACTTGGCAAAAATGTGTCACTTTTCTTTTTTTAAAAATTACTAATATAATAAATGTGTGTATGTGTATTAATTATATGTATATAGTCTTCAAATTAGTTCTGTCATGCATACTATAGTCAAGATAATAAGTTAAAAAACCTAAATGTTAGGTGTATTGACTATTAAAAAATTAATACATTCATAAAGTGACATTATGTGCCTGTAAATGTGTAACAGTGTTCACCTTTTCCCAAATTTAACATTGCAGAAAGCTCATGTTCAGCTTTTCTAGTTACCTACCACCAAGTTCTCAGATGTTCAGCTCTTTGCTAAGTACAAATGCCTAGCACAAACTTCACATTCACATACTACTGTAAGAATCAAAGATCTTTACATATAAAATGGAAAAATGTGTCTTGACTTAACCTCTCCTCAAAAAAATTTCCTGTAATAGGTAAATCCTTCCCTTCCTTCACTATGTTTTTTTTTACTGCTTATTATTGAGCAGAGGCAGTGTCTTTGCTTGTCCATGAGGACAAGCTAGTCAATACCGCCAGGAGGACACTGGGCCTGACAAAGCAATAGTGCATGAAAGGCAGCAACACAGCCAATAAAGGAGTGTCAAGACTACCTTTGCAACTGCTGCAAGTGAACTACACAGAATTAGCACATGATTACATCTGTTTGAGCTGTGTTGAGAAAATGAAAGTCCTATCTCCCACCTTTACCTATCTCACCTGTACAATCCAGCTCCTCCCTCAAGTGGCACTCCTGAGGTTCCTTGCTAAGTTGATTCCGTTTGTTCTGGCTGCAGAACACTAATTTCTCAAAAGAAGAGTAGTTTTGAACTAGGTTAGCCAGTTTTGCACAGAGTAAAAATATGGCAGGATAGAAGAGAAGTAAGAACAGAATTGAAAAAAATTGACCATAGAGGTAAAAAACTGCCAGTCTTCCTCACCATTCACCTACAGGAGCAGAAATCTGCAGAACTCAAGGCTGAACCAGATCACATAAGTGATTCAGCTCAAAAGGATACTTCTTCTTTGGCAGGGTAATTTTCAGCTATTTCAGTTCCCTGCCTGCGCAGCCACACAACAGGTTATGCCAGCACAGCACAGCATGGCAGTGAACAAGAAGAGTGA
>WEIU01001429.1:0-161525 GCA_013389925.1 Aegithalos caudatus
ACTGACCTCCAGCCCCAGGGAAGTGCAGCCACGGGTGTGTGGTTCCAGGTGGATGCTGGCTGGGAATTGCATTCCCTGGGGCACACCCAGCACTGACCCTGGGGCAGCAGGGCTGTGCTGGCTGCTCCAAGAAAGGGCTCTGAGCTTGCCAAGAGAGGTCACATCAAACGTGTCACGGGGAGCTTCTGAGCTCCAGGAAGTACTGTCACTGGAATTTCCTATTTTGTCACTGGAAATCGGTCTGTAAGTCTGCTGCTAATTAAGATGTGAGAAAGAAGTTCTTACCATGTGATTTGCATTTTGTTCTAAGCCAGGAAGAAAGGCTCCCTTCAGTCATAAAGGTGTTCCCTGATGGAGATCTTCACTGACAGTTTTGGTAATTTTTGTAGGACTAGTTAATTATTGCAATGAAGGCTGCAAAGACCAAAAGGTTTCCCTCCCTCTCTTTCCTTCAAAATTTTGCAAGTTCTGAACTGTTATAAAAGTTGCAATACTAAGGTAACTGAGTTGGTGTTTGCCTGTGTATTTATGCACCTCTGTCTGGCCTCCTCTGGGCTCTGCCTGCCTCTCCCCTTTGCAGATTGTGGATGAGAGGGAATTCTTTGAGATCATGCCAACCTATGCCAGGAACATCGTGGTTGGATTTGCCAGGATGAATGGACGCACCGTTGGGATCGTGGGCAACCAGCCCAAAGTGGCCTCAGGTTAGAGTCCAGTGTGAGACTCTTAACAGTGCCTTGCCTCTCTCTGTGTGCTAAGGGCAGAGCTCTTGTGCTGTGTGCTCCCTCATTCTGTGTTTTGCCACCATTGCTTTGTCTTGAACCTCACTGTAATGCAGCTGTGAGCTGTGAAATGAACTGCAAACCATTTCTTTAGTGGCTCAACAAGGTGATCCTGCCCCAGGTAATGAAACCAGTGCTGCATCCAGCCCAGGGGGAGCAGCAGCTGCACACGGGGTGGGGGGTGGGAGAAGAGCACCACTCATTTGGCAGCAGCCTGCAAGTAACTGAGTTAGTCATAGCATGGAAATCACACCCTTCCTTCCTTCCATGGCAGTAAAATCCCTAAAACTCATCTGTAGGGTGAGGGGACTTTGTCACCTCACTGCAGCTGAACAGTGCAAAGCCTTCAGACACAGGTGTGGAGCTCTTGACCTCACATTGTTTGGATCTGAAGGTACAATGTGCAGCTCTAGCTAAGATCACCCTTAACTGTCCAGGGATTTTGCTTTCTCTCCTTAACTCAGTAATTTCTGAAGTCACTTTCCCTAGTCAGAACATTCTACTTTACTCCTTGTTTTTAGTTCTTGTATCTGTTTGGGAAAATCAGATGACCCAGTATGGTGTTTAATTCATTCCAACTCTACAAGATACGATCATCAAGATACTAGACAGAAGGTTTTAATATAAATTTAATCTTCATTTAGTATTTTAAATTTCAACAGCTCTTTTTAATGTTTCAGACGGAGGCTTTAATACATTATGTAGGGCTTTTTAATATAGTTTTGCATAATATAATTCTAAAAGGAACTGGAACAGAACAGATGCACTTTGCAGTGTGTCTACCAGAAATACTGATCTTTCTCAGAATAGTGGACTGTTTAATGTTTGGGGTTTTTTAAATGGAGAACTCTGTAACCTTTCAGTATGACTGATCTGAAAAATATGAATGAAGAGAAAGTTACAGAAAAAATATTTAAAATCACATGTAATTAAACTCTTACATTTTGGGAGATAAAGTCTTTGCACAAAGGGCTCAGAAGAATGAAATGAGCCTTTGAGTGTAGCTTGTTCTGTGATCTTAGTTCTAAACCAAGAAATCTTCATGGCAGATAATCTCCATCATTATCTACAGATAAGTTTTTCCTTTGTTTTAAGAAGACAATACAGCTAAAATAGTGTGAATTACCTTGAATTACTGCAGATCCCTGGAGTTGCTAACACCTTTTTCTGTGTTTTTAACCTCAGGGTGCTTAGACATAAATTCCTCTGTGAAAGGAGCCCGCTTTGTTCGGTTCTGTGATGCCTTCAACATCCCCCTGATCACGTTTGTGGATGTCCCCGGCTTTCTGCCAGGTATGTCTCACCTCCAGCGTGGTGCTTGGTGCTGTTGGTGTTAAAGCCCATCCCTCCGGGTGGGGCTGCCCTCGGTGTGCCCTGGCTGCCAGACACTGTGGGGCTGGGGGGTACAGGGGCAGGGCAGCACCTCAGCAGAGCAAGGTCTGACCCACCCTACCAGGCATTGGAAGCCCCCAAGGTCCCTCAGAACAGGTCACCTTCTCCAGCCTCTCTGGGGGACAGGGTGAAGCTCTGGGGGAGGAGTGTGTTCCATTGGCATTGATTTGGTTACACACAGCCCCCTCTGTGTCTCTTTGATGCTCCAAGGCACTTCTCAGTGGAAAATGCCTGTGTTTGGAGGTACATCAGTCAGGAAAGGGCTGTGGTGAGCCTGCTTTCAGCACAGCCTTTCTGAGCAGGTAATATTAAAATGACCCATTACAAAACAGCTTGAGAGAGGACTATAAATGCTATACAATCAAAGCTAATGTTAATACTGTTGTATAAAGCGTGGTTTACCATGAGGCCTCTGCAGTTCTCAAAGCATCAGAATGTGACTATTCAGCATTCCAGTTCCTGCTTTAACACGATGGAGTTGGCACTTTTTAACCAGGAGTTCCTCTGCTTTCTCCCCAGTATAGGCTCAGCCTCCTTCTATGATATGGATTAGCAGTGGCTTGGTGTAAGTGGACACTCCAGCAGTCCAGATGTCTGAGCAATTGCTCAGAATCCAAGAACTATTTCTATACAGCTAATTCAAAGTAGTGACTTGATATTGCAAAATAGAATGTTGGTTTGAAAGCAGATAAATGGAAGAAAAACAAAAGAAACCTAAAGAGATGAGACCTGAGGTTTGATTATGATCCAAAAACTGCTGTGTTTTAAGGAATTTGGCAAGATTAGCTCATTAGCATTAGAAACTGCAGATTAAATAACAGATTCTGAGGGTGGCTTCCTCATCCCATCTCCCCGTTCAGTACAGAAAAAGGCACCTGTCACACTGGCTCACAGCAGTGTACAAAACCTCTCCCAGGATCAGAGACCCCAAACACTTGAGTAGCACCCAGTTTTCACAGGTGTGCACAGAGATGACAAAGTGTTTATAACTTGTAACTGGATAAAAATACATATTTAAAACAAGGCTGGGACTGAATCTGTGGCCAGAAAAGTGTTTATGTTAATTGGTCATGGGTGGCAGTGTAAATAGTTCAAATACCTGAATGATCTTACACTGGAAACAGTAAGTGTTGGCTACTCTGTTCTAGGTGTGGATTAGAAACAGGCTGTGACTAGAAATGGGGTCTGGGAATGTTCCCCAGCTCCTGGGCCT
This sequence comes from Aegithalos caudatus, assembly GCA_013389925.1. Lineage (NCBI taxonomy): Eukaryota > Metazoa > Chordata > Aves > Passeriformes > Aegithalidae > Aegithalos > Aegithalos caudatus. The sequence goes on from WEIU01001429.1 coordinate 3,388, forward strand.
GGGCTGGGTGTTCCAGCTGGGCTCAGACTGCCCCTTGGGGGTGACCCCCTGGCTGTTCTGATTCTTGCTGCAGGAAGTGTTTGTGGGCTTGGCAGGTCCCACTGGCTGCAGGGAAAGGTGCAAGAACCAGAAGTGAAATTGCAGTTGAGAGCAGACATTTGTAAATGTAGGCAGAAATTTTCAGACACTCAACTTACACCTGAGGGGAAACAGTAACATTAAGACAGCAAATACACTACCAAGTTCTTCAATCTCACAAAAGAATTTTTACTTACATTAAAAAAAATCCTTAGAAAGCCCTCTTAGAGTATTTGGGATCATCTCATGTGCTAAAAGCTAAAGTCAGGAGGTGAATAAACTGCTAGAAAGTTAATTGCAGGGTTATATCCAGTGGTCTGAAATTCACAGTTGTAAAAATAAATTACAGGGGATTGCTGATTCCAAGTCCAGTCAGGTGAGTCTGTCTTTGGGACAGAAGGGTGTTGAGCATCCTGTCACATGGATGACTTGCATTCCTGTTTGCTGCCTGTGATTGTTCTCCAGAGCACCTGCTGTGGAATTCATGCTCTGTCTTTTAAGGTCCATCATCCTGGGCTGCCTTGCAGGACAACTAGGGTGGCCCTCAGTATGGTAGAGTAGCCAAGCTGCTTTCTGTGTGTTCTAGAAAAGAGGGAGCTTGGAAGATGAGGTTTCTGGAGAAGTGACTCTAGGCTGTTTCTTACTTCTGGTCACATCTGGACTTTGGAAAATGCTCTAACTGTATTTTGTTCCCAGGAAGGTCCCATCTGCTGAGCTTTTTTTGTGTGACCTTCCATACAAACAAGTGCTGCTCTGAATTTTGAGTTGCTCAGGATCTTGCAGAGAACACTGCCTGGCATGATCTGCAGGGTGCTGCCTTGGCTGTGGTGGTGGTCAGGTTTGCTGCTGGTGACAGATGGTGGGGTTGTGTGAATTCCCTGGAGTGAAGCAATTCCTTGTCCTCTGCAGGCACGGCTCAGGAGTATGGTGGGATCATACGTCACGGTGCCAAGCTGCTGTTTGCCTTTGCAGAGGCAACTGTGCCTAAGATCACTGTCATCACCAGAAAGGTAAGCTGGCAAATTCCATGGAGTTCCTCTTTCCACAAGTGGCAATTATAGTTAAACCAAGCTTTGTCTGTCTATCCCAGTGGTGCTTTCTATAAGTGTTGCATCTCTGTTTATCCCGTTTGGTAACACTTCTTTGTGTAACATTACAAGAAGCCACTTCTATTCCCAGACCTCTCCCTTCCTCCCTTGTTTCTGTTCCCTGCTTTCTTTCTGGAGTGCCTTCACTCCAGTACTTGTCCCATGTCATCCAGCCTGTTTTACTAAGGACATGCCATCTGTTTGCAGCAATTCTGCTTTCTCTTGTCTTGCCTCCTGAGCCTCTCTCTGCACACCCAGCACTGGCTGCATCTGTCTTCTGCTGTGTCTGCAGGTTGAACACTCATGTGGCTTCTCTTCCTCCCCAGACTTCTGTTGTGCTCTGCCTCATCTTCCTTTCTCCATAAGGTACCCGTCACTCTACTGCTCTGGGGCTGGCACCCTACAGCCTTAGCCTTCTCCTTGCTACTCTCCCCCCCTGCTCATTTTTCTGATATGCTTTTGGCTTATCATGGCAAAAATCAAAAAGAACTTTCTATTCCTTTGCCTTCTCTGGACTTTTTAGGTTTTTTGAAAAATCTTTTGTCAATCCTGCAGCCTTGCTGCACTGTTCAGTACTGTCCTGACAGGGACTGCACTGCAGTTTGCTCTGCAGTCCTGCAGTATCTGTTCATCACTGCTGTCTGGAGCATTTCCAGTTCCAGAGCGGAGCACCGCAGAGCCTGAGTGCTGCATTCCCTGGCCAGGAAATTCCAGAAGCGCACTCTAGTTGGTTTGTGTGCATGTGCAGGGTGCAGGTCGAGGCCTGCTGGTCTGGATACACACTGACCCCTCCCTGCCTGCCTTGCAGAATAGGCTTGGTTACCACCAGCAGCCCCTTTCCTTGCCCTTTTGGGGCTCTAGTTGAAGCAGTGTCTATTCCTAGGAGATGGCTGCCACAAAGTAGAGATGCTCATGCTCTCCTTCAGGTAGAATCCAGCCCCAGCTGCTTGTCCCTGGACTAGAAAAAGCTGCAGGAGCAATGCAGGCGGTTGCTGCTGCAAGGCCACTCGTGGAGTGGATGCCCTGGTTTGTGTTCCAGGCCTATGGGGGCGCCTACGACGTGATGAGCTCCAAGCACTTACGAGGGGACGTGAATTACGCCTGGCCCACGGCCGAGGTGGCCGTGATGGGAGCCAAGGTGAGCGCAGCCCTTCCCTGTGGTGCGGCCGTGCCCTGCCAGCGGCACCAGCGCCTGCCAGTGCCCTGGGCTGTCCTGGTGCCGCAGGCAGGGGCGTGCTCCCAAGCCCTCAGCTGTGAGGTGGGCGAGGGCCAGCAGGGCAGAGGCACTGGCAGTGAGCCGAGCCCTTCTGTTCCCAGGGTGCTGTCCAGATCATCTTCAGAGGAAAGGAGGCAGATGCAGAGGAGGAGTACGTGGATAAGTTTGCAAACCCCTTCCCTGCTGCCATGAGAGGTATGGTTGTCTCCCACATTGTGTCCCATTTGGTTTGCCATTGCATGGAGATAAAGTTGGGCTGTTGAGTAAACCTTTTGCTAACAAGCAAGTTATTTAGGTAAGACACTTGTATCTGAGTTAGAAAGGTGATACTTAACCACAGCCTGTGCATGTGGACAACATCTGGACACAAGACACATCTCCAGCTGCAAAGAGCCTGGTGAAAAGTGGGGACTGCTCAGCAAAGTGCATTTTCAATTGTGTAGGTAGTAGAAAGTGTCTCAAAATTCAGCCTTTTCCTTTATAGCACAGGTGCTTTGGCAGTCTGTTATACAGCCCTAGATGCAAAGCAGTGGCCTGAAGAAAGAGTAGGGCCCAATTGAGTTATGTTCTCCAGAACTCTCAGGTGCAAGTATTTCCACTGTTTTTACTTCCAGTTTTGGAACAGTAACAGTGCTGTAAAAGGCAAGTTATGTTCAAAGTTTAAAAATTGACTCAGGAATGTTTCCTTCTTAGGCTATTTTAAATTTAGTTAAGTTATAACTTGTCAACAAGTTATAACTTGTAAACTTATTTATTCCAACCATTGTTTTGGTTTTCCTAACTTATAGGTTAGCCTAGATACAGAAGGCTGGGAGGCAAACACTTCATGGTTGGTCAGGCTGAGTGTTTTTTGTTTTACTCTTCTGCAGGGTTTGTTGATGACATCATCCAGCCTTCGACCACCCGCAGACGCATCTGCCATGACCTCGATGTACTGGCCAGCAAATCCCAGTCCAGTCCTTGGAAGAAACATGCCAACATCCCACTGTGAGCTGCCCATGCCTGGAGACATCCTGAACACGAGTTCTGGTTAACTCTCTGGTTAATAGAGGTTTGTTTGGCTATAGAAACAGTTCTTCTCATTATGATTTTGCCAATAATCATCAATAAATCATAGTATATATTTAATTTGGGGCTCTAACCAGCTCACTTCTCTAAACCCTTTCTTGGTGGTTAATACTCAACACACCCTGCCCTGCCTGCTGCAGGTGAGCTGTTACTAATTGCTCAAGGTCAAATATTCCCATTCAGGCAGGGCTGAGCCACCTCCTACTGCTGGGAGGTTGGACTCCTGTGGAGTTCAAGGGTATTGCACTGGCCCCAGACCTTGGAGTCTGACTCCACTTCCTGCACCACTGACTCTGAGAGGAAAACCCTGAGCTGAGGTTCCAGTGCCTGGAGCCCAGGCCCTGCTGATCCTGGACTCAGTTGTTCTGTTCCTCTGGTAGTCGGGCCTGTGGCAGCTTTTCCCTGCTGGCTGCAGCAGCTGGGTCTCAGAGCAGAGGTGGGTGGCACAGGGGAGGCACAGCCAGCTCCCTCTTAAGGACAGCAGACACAAGGGCACTTTTGGTGGGATGTGCTAACCCTCCTCCCTCAGCAGAGGCTGCAACAGAGACCTCCAGAGGCCCCTTCCAGCCTCCTTTCTCTGGGATTATTTGCCAGGAACCACTGCAGGAGGTGTTACTCTGATCAGCCCTGGGCCTGTGCCCACCTGCTCAGTAGAAGCTGCAACTTCCCTGCAGCCCCAAGGAGTGAGGAACAGCCACTGTCACATTCAGTGCTGCTGCGCCAGCAGGCACGGGAGGGGCTGCAGGAACCTGGCTGCTCTGAGTAAGTGACATTTGTTGTGAGACAGAGCCTCCCTACCTGCACTGCTGCTGCTGCTCACTGCCCAGCAGGAGAGAGGGAGGATGGCCGTGTCCCAGGTAGCTTCTCTTCCCAGGAAAGTGCAGTGAGTAGAGCTGTGGATGCATGGGAAGCAGCACCCTCAGTTGCAGACACACTGGCTGTCCTGGCTGCAGCACATTCAGGACCCTCCATGTCTGTGCCTCACCAGAAAAAGGCTCCTGGTGCTGTCCCAGGATCGGAGCTGGCTGCAGCAACAGGGGAAGGGAAATGGAAATGTTAGTGTTGGGTGTCATGGCCATGGTGAGAGTTCTTAGTTAACTGTGAGCAAACTGTGAGGGTTTATGATGCCCAAGCTTTTCCAAAGGTACAGCTGGTTTAGAGGCAGAAGCCATGATAGGTAAAGGGTTATGTACAAAGCTTCCTTACCTTCTTCATCCTGCCCAGAGTCAGGAGACACTCCATGAGAAACCTACTGTCATAAAGAGAAGAGTACAGCTTTGTTAGTTGTTTCCTAACCTCAGTATTGCTACAGACTCCATCCTTTCTCCCATCCCTTGCCAGCACAAGAGTTGGGCATTTAGATTCTCTCCATTTCCAGACAGGCAGTTGCTCTACCTGGACATGTTGGAAACAGGCTCCAAAGTTGCTCTGACCAGGCTTCTGAGAATTTCCTTGAAGTCCAGTCACCTAAAAAAACACAAGAGGTGTAAAATAAAATCCCTTCAACAGTGTGCAGCCCTTGAACTCAGCAGCAAGGCAAGTTACTTACTGTGTTCCTCAGTGCAGCAGGAGTTGCCATAACTTACAAGCATTTGGAGGCAGCTTTCAGGCTCTGTCTTGGGAGTAGCTGAGACCTTGAATCATCCCTGTGCCTCACTGCTGCCTGTTGTTCCTTTTCTGACTCCAGTGATTTTTGCTTAGGAAATGGGCCAGGTGATAAAGGAGTCAGTTTTCTTTAGCACTACAGAGGTGAAATCATTTATGGACAAAAATAGCACCTTGCTCCCTAAGACATGGGAGTAACATGGACATTTTGTTTCAGGAATGTGTGAAACTTCATTTAGCCCAGCTGGTTGTTAGAGCTTTCAAGCCTTCCCCATGGCACTTTCTTCCAGAGACTCCAGGTCACTTCAGACGTATAGAGCAGAAGAGAGAAATTCTTCTCAAACCTTGTGGCAGTTCAAGAAATTGTAAGTTTTAGCACTTGCACCTGGTGTTGGGGCCTTCCCAGATTTATAGCAATCTCACATTAACCACCCCTCTACCCCCCACAACCAAACCACACCACGGTGGAGGGGAGAAAGAAGCCCAGAGAAGGTTTCCATCCCTCTTGAGGCTTAGGGGGTAAGGGAGTGGGGTACAGGTCTGGTTGTGAAACCTGGACTACATGAAAGCTACCTGTCAGTTTTGCATTTAATAATTCCTTGAATTCCTACTACAAAATGTGATGGGCCAAACAAGCACTTAAAAGAAAACTATAGTGAAGAGGGTGCTCATCATACTCATGATTTTGAATAGTTTATTAAATGAAAGGTGAAGCATCAGTTTTAAATTGTACAAAAGGAAAAAAAAACCTCATATTGTAAATGTACAATTTACAGAATTACTAGCAAAACCAATCAAGGAGACACTCATAATACAAAAACCTATTGACTGCAAACTGAACTGGAGACCCATTGCAGGTACCATGATAATAAATGTTTTGTTATACAGTATTCTACAATGTTAAATTAGGAATCAGTTTTCCACACAGAGGACTGTGAAGCACAAGGTTTGTCTGAGACTCTGACTCAAACTGGGCAGCATCTGTTGTGCCACAATGCTCACAGAGTGATCCTGGGACAGGTCCTGCAGCCATTCCTGCCCCCAGGCCGTGGGGGTGCACACAGGGAGGTAACAGGGTTTATAAAGTTCCAGCTATTTCTTGGGATGAATACATCCCCAACCCACACTAAGGAATGGCTGAATTACCTGGTCAAACATTTTTGGCAACCGTGTCTGAGAAGTGCACGTGTTGTGAGAGCCAAGCTCAGCTGGGTGAGGTGCTGGCCTGGGTGAATTTGGGCTTTTTCCCTGCCCACGCTGGGCACTGAGGGGTTGGGCTGGTGTCCAATAAGCTTGAAACAGAAAAAAGCTCCGTGATTATTCTGCAGTTGCTAAAACTAAAGCACCTCTGAAACTGCTGTGCTCCAAGTGGGTCAGTCTGCTTTGTATCTCAACTGAGTGCAGAAAGATGAAGGTTTTGGGGCCGATCGTTGGAGATCTGGAGCTGTGGAAGGCCAGCACTGCTGGTGCCAGGCCAGGCCAGGTAAGGAGCAGCTATTGCATCGAGTCATAAAATCGAAGCATAATGAAATTCCAAATTATTCAAGACATTGAAAAATATCTTAGTACAATGAATTAGCTGAGAATGCTTCGGGGTTTTTTGGAATTTTTTTTGACTTTTTAGGTTTTTTGAAAAATCTTTTTTTTTCTCCAAAGAATTACTCTCAATATGCACAGTTAACACTGAAAATGTAGCTGTATTCCATTGTAAGCTTAAGAACTTCACCATCTAAGCACAAATTTCTATGCAGCACATACAGTACTTCTAACTGGCAAAATTAATTTACAAAAATAGCAGAAAAGGGTATTTACGGCATGGAAAGTAGACTCTGTTTTATGGTACAGTTAAAATTACTTTTAATATGCTAAAGTGATCCTTTCCCCCACCCTTGAACTATTTTGTTTTTAATAGGAAAGTTGCTGTTTATGTACCTTGTGTTGGCAGGCTTGAAGTAGGTAGTAAAAACAGCAAAGTGATTACTTGAGAACCGTTTGTGTGTTTTACTGAGAATACTTTATTTGCTGGTATAAGTTGCTAAAAATGCACAGAGCAAGTACCAATAGAAAATTTACTGTTTTTGTGTCCCCATGTGCTATATAAAATGAATGTTACACAGCATCTGTTGGAAAAGTGGCTTCATGGACATCTCTTACTTTATGTCCCATTATAAATAAAAATAAATCTTCTCAAGAGTATAAAATCTGGGTTTATCATATCAGAATCTGAAATTTTTTGGCAGAGATGCACGTCATTAGAATTCTAACCTCTTCTCTGAGAGTGTTCTTCTCCATGCCTATGAGAGGACATAAGCGTACCATAATGTTAATCAAATCCAGTGTGTTCCAAAACACTTTTCCGTAGCCAGAACGACCTGCTTAAAGCAGCCTTGCTAGTCAGTGGCTGATAGGCATAGGTTTAATAAAAATGGCTAGCTTTGAAAACATAAAAAGGCAAATGTTAAAACTGTTTTAAATTGTACAGCAGAAAAATAAAGTTAAAAAGTTCTGTTTTCACTCAATGTTGTTTTCAGAAAACATATGTAGAACAGTGTTTATTTTGACAGCTGTCTTAACAATTTAAAACTTCCTCCTCATCCAGAAAAAAAAAAAAAAAATCCGTATTAGGACAGTCAAGAACAGGGATACAAATGATTTTTTAGGTCAGCCCTTCTGAGGTGACTGGATTGGCCAACATTCCCGTGTGTCATTAAGAAGCTCCTCTTCTCTCCGTCACTACACCAAGGGGTTGACCTCAATCATTTGGTTAAAAATCAAACCGTATCACATCAAAAATGTGGTTTTCATACAAGCTATCACAGTATATAGGCCTCTAGCTCTAAACAATAGAGTTCCAAGTTTGTAAAAGGTCTTCGCCAGACTTCAGAACATGGGCATGCCAAATCCCTGGAAAAGGGGGAAAAGACAAGTGGTTATGTGGGGTGGGACAAGAGCAGAGCTCAAAGCAAGCACAACGAGCCAGGCCTTACTGAATCGTCCTCGATGATCGCTGCCGAGTCGAAGAAGTCCGGCCGCAGCTCCGCGCGCTCCCGCCGGTTCCGCGACGGCGGCTGCAACACACGGGAGTTGGAACAGCACGGGGCACAGGGAGCCCTGCCGGGCACAGGGCACCTGTGCCTGCCCCTCCTGCCCTCCCAGTGCTACACAGCCCCGGGGGAAAAGGGGCCCTGACTCAGGGCAGCGCTCCTCAATTCTGTTACTGACAGAATGGGGTAAAAGCCCATGGACTCTCATTCTAACTCTGTGCTCATAGTTAAGGACTTGCCCAAGGTTCTCGCTGACTTCAGGATGTTTCTGTATTGGGAAAATACAGAAACTGCACAGAAACTCCCTCTTAACTGTCTTTATGCTTTAAGTTCATAGTTTACTCTTGAGCTCTGACATCATTGAAAATGGATTTATCAACAAGAGTACTGAAGATATTGAAATATTTCTGGGACTTAAACTCTTGGTGTTGTCCTTCCCCAGGAGCACAAGAGTAAATGCGAACCTCACTGGCCTGATCATCTCCTTCCTTTCCTTGTCTTGGATGCTACTTGGTAATCACATGAGTGCTGGCAATAACCTCAGTATGCAGCAGCCTTTTCTAAGACACTGTAGCCCAGTCCTAATATAACCTAGGGCTTATTTGGATGTGAAAGGAGAAACAGAAAGGCATAAAAATAGGGAGGTGTGTAAAGCAAACTGCTCCTTTATCCCATTTTACAAGGGACCAGTCATTCCAGAGGGGAGGCCAGGTAAGGCTGTAAGTGCTGCAAGGAACTCCTCCCAGCAGTCAGCGCAGTACTGGAAGGGACTGGGGCTGCAACTGATGATGGGACCTGTTTGGAAGCAATTCCTGTTTAAGGAACTCCCACCCACAGACCAGGGCCTGTGTTCCCTCCTGCTGTGCCAGGAGAACTCTGGCTGTGACCTACTGGGACCTGAAGTAAGGATCCCCTGCCCAGCCCACCTCCTCAAAATCAAACTAAGCAGGAAAGGGGAAGAGACCCCTAGGCTGTGCTGTCTGACACATGGTGGCTGCATAAAGAGCCATGCTAGCACAGCCTGTAGCTCATAGCCAGATCCTTGCAGGCTGACAAGTCCCAGGTGTGTGATGGTGCTGCTGCCTGCAGCTGCCCAAGAACACAATCCTGGGGACAAGGAGCACTATGCAATGCTCCTTGTGTAGCTGTGGAACAAATCCGCTGGGCTTGAGCCTGCAGCTGGAGGCTCTGGGAAGTGCTCACATCATTTCCACTCTAACATTCAGACAGGCTCAAAAATTTCAAAATTTTTGTTTACACTTCTGAATTCTTTTAAAATTAGCTTTCTATTTTAAACTTGCCATTGATAAGATTTACTGACCAGATCAATGACCATTGTGTCCTCAAATTCTTCATTCATGTCCTCTAGCTGGCCTCGTGAGGACATCATTACATCTTCAAAGATGGGCTCCGCGTCATCTTCCATTAGACCTCGTCTGATTAAATAAAGAGAGAGTCATTTCCAGACAGAAAAACTTCCCAGTCATCTTTGTCATTAAAAAGAATGCTCAAATCCTATCATTTAATGCCTTCACTCAAAGCCTGATGCTGAGGGTAAAGCCAACAGGAGGAAAATCGCACATGAACTCCCCACCCCCAAGCCCTGCCCAGGCTAAAGCAGCAAGTCCCACTGACAGGACTATGACCAGTAATTAAAGTTGTCCCCAACAAGAACAGGGCAGTAACTCCTCTTGTGTTTGCCTGCCCTTTTACCAAAGAGGAGTGACACTGTTTGCCAGGATCACTGGTAAAGCCCTGGGACTCCAGCAGTGCCTTCAAGCCCAGTTGCAAAGGCTGTAAGGATTCCAGCCCCTGTGCTGAAGGACTCGGTGCCATCAGCACAGAGCATGCGGGGCCCCAGTGTTCACCCACATGTGTTCCCTCCATTACTGCATAGAGGGACACCTTGGCAAAAAAGGATGGAGAGCACAGACACAGGAACAGGCTCATGGGCAGAGCTCACAGGGAATTACACAGCAGACAAATCATGGAACCCCTCTGACATGGAAACAGCTGAAGGCTGGGGCAGAGGAATGGGGAACTGCACTCTGTCACTGGGCCTGGTGCCTGGCCACGGTCAGAGAATGGCAGTGCTGGGCTGGATCCATCCCAGCACTACCAACTGTCCCTCTGCCTTCACCACAAGGGTGACGTGGCACAGAAAGCACCAGTGACCAGCAGGAGAGGAAACATTTCACATTTCATTTGTTCTGCAATGGTTCTGCTGGGGGCAGCAGGCTGTGAGCACTTACACTGCGTGCCTTACGCCACTTCTGCCTTTCATGTAGTTCATTCCTGTCCTGTCCTTTCGATTGAGATCTTCCAGCTTCTGCTGGCCCAGCCACGAGATCTGCATCTGGGGACTGACACAACAGGGAGTAAGTTAAGACCAACAATGACAGTTCTGAGCTGCTTGTTTTGGGGCAGTTTCTATCTCCAAGTTCTGTCTCTGGCCATGCTTCAGATTAGGATAATTAAATCCCATCCGTCATTGTTCAGATCTTCTGGATTCCCTTCCAGTTTGTCTCCTCTCACTGTATGTGCACAAAAAAATCAATTAACCGTTGCAATAAAAGCAGGTATGGAAACACTGACATTCCTCCTTCATTAGGGGCAGGCATCTGGAGCGGGAGCACCTCTGAAGTTTGTTATTATTAAATAGTACTTCACTGTGTCAGATGAGGCAAAATATGAGCAAGAATGGATCCAAATCAGTAACTGACAAAAATGTCACACAATATGAATACCAAATGGTTTTTACACAAATACCCTGATCAACTTACAGGCCAGCACCTCCACCCACGTGTAAATACCTTCCAGGCTGCACTGCTGATGCCACCAACCAGCAATGACTCTGCTTCAGTTTGTGTGGTGCAGCACAAGGAAACAGCAGCAAACTGTGCAGCACTTCTGGTGCAGCACCAGGTTTTATTGTACTGTGCACCCTTGCACACTAAATAAGACCAACAGGATAAACTGGGACAACCCACAGGAAAACAGCCTAAAACCAAACCTGAAAATGGTTATAACGTGTCAGTTCAAGTAGCTCTGTAGTTGTAGTTGTGGCAAGTATCAGCCCTCCTAAGCTGACCTGGAGGAAATGTGTCAGCCAACCAGGGCAGAAGGGAAAGGGCTCCCATTCCCCACTGTCAGTTCCCACTGGGAACTCCCACTCTTGCAAAGGAGCAGAGAGGAGAGAGGTGCTCTCTGCCCTGGCTCAGTTCTGCGCTCACAGCACGCCCTGAGACAGAGGAAAAGGGGGCTCAGGTGCTGGGCAAGAGCCTGCTCAGCTCCCCCAGGAACACGGGAGGGTCTCACAGAGCTTAAGGCTGGCTGCTCCTCAGGCTTGAGAGGAAACCACAGCATTGGGAAGCTGTCCCACTTCCAGAGTAATGGAATGGTCACAGAGAGACTCAGCTGGGCCAAGGGTAGGATCAGAGAGGGACAGAAAGGAAGTTCTACATTTAGTCTGGTTTCACTGCAGAGTAGAAAAATTCCTAAGGAGAAACTGAAAGCCTGAACACCTTCCTCAACACCTGGGAGTTATGGCCACACCTGGGGAGGCAGGAGATAGGAGGTAAATGAGCAGAGCCCTCCCTAGCCATGGGACTGAGGAGGAAGGATGCTCTGGAAGATGTGACCTGGGCTGTGCCTGGGCTGTGTCCAGCCAGGGTCACCAGCTGTGAGCCACAGCCAGCCCGTGCTCAGCTGCTGCATCCTGGCAGCGCTGCTGGCAGCACCCATGGCCACGCAACCACTGACAGAAAATAACCAATGGTTTCTCTCCAAATGGAGGTGATCAAATGGGAGCAAAGGGACAAAAAGAATACATAATTTAGGGCAATTACCCCAAATCAGGAATTATTATCTCAGCAGCTGGAAATTTGGAAAAAATTAGTCAGGGTGTCTGCAGAACCTTAACTCTGATAGCAGGCAGAGGGGAAGAAAATAGAGTATCTACAGGTCTTCCAAAGAAACAGTTCCACCCAGCCTGGGACACAAGCACTAGAGGGATTTAACCAGACCTGCATGGCTATGCCATGAGATAGTTTTAACAGAAGGAATTTCTATTATTATTTCATTACAACATATTTTTCCTGGGACCTGAAGATAATCCTAGTATTGCTGAGCTGTAGTCAAGGCATTTCCAGGTGGCTTTTCAAATCAACACTGCATCTCTGGAGCCACAGGCTGAGAACATCACTGTAAACCACAAACAATTCCTTTGCCTGGCTGATGTATTTGATGCTGAAATTCCAACACTTACTTGTGTAAAAAATCCTGTTCAGATCCCTGCTCCGACTCGTGCTCCTGGATCTGCTCTCCCATTTGCCTGGTGTTCTCTCTCAGGACAGTGGAGGTGAGCTGAGGTGTCTGCAGTGTCCCTGGCGTATGGATGTTCTCATTCCTGTTCAGCCAGGAGCCTTCCAGGCTCTCATCTAGAGAGAGAACACTGAAATCACTGCTAATTTCTGACCACATGCAGGACAGCATTCAAACAAGTGTGCACTAAGGGATCATCTGGACAAATGCTTGGAATGGTAAGATTTTCAGTTCCAACTTTAGATTCTGTTCTTTTAAGTATCATTACCCTCTATTTCCAGCAATAACAACAATTTAAAGGGAACAAACACAAACCCCATTGCAAACAAAGCCATACTGCAGCATCGCCTCAGCTGCTGGGTATCTAAAACAACCAAGGAAATTCCCAATTCCTGAGTTTACAGCTGGAAACTGTTAATCTCATGCCCCTACAGCAACCAAGGTACAGGTAAACACTAAGACAAGGTGGAGCACAAACCCCAAATCTGGTCAGGCCAGATCTTTAGAACTGTCAGAACCACTGGAGTGGAGCAGGGAGGGGACACTTTACTCAATGATAACAATGAGATAAAGATGACTGAAGGTCTGGCTGGGATCCTGTGCTTATGTTGGGAAGGGAGCAAAGCAGAGAGGAGGGAAGAGGGAGGACTTCAGAATGGGTCAGAGCAGGAAGCATGCAGCCAGAGACACAGGAAAGAATTCAGTTGCTGGAGTGAAAGACAGGAGATGACAAGATCACAGATTTACTAACAGGAAATGTGTGGTAGAAAAGTAGATGGGGATCTCCATGGATCTGTTCATTCTTCTGATGCTTTTTACTACCCTTTAGGCATAAAAGTTGTCTAAAAAGCTGCCTATTTATTCTCAAATTTACCTTTGAAACATTTTTATGTTAGGGATCATTTTTTAAAAACCTATCAATTTCCTTAAGGCATCGTAGAGAAATGTCACAGAGCACATTTCCTCTCAGAGGCAACAGGGAATGTTCCCAAGCCAGTCTGTGCTGGATTTAGGTGAGAAAGGAAGCAGAGGGGACTGGATACAGTTCTTTGATGCCACAGTAATTTCTGCAGTGACCTTTCTCCTGTTCTAGATCCTTTAGAGTGGAAATTAAAGAAACAAAAAAAAAAGAGATTCTCAAATGGAAAGTGTTGGAAATCAATTCTCCCTTCTACTGATCACTGAAAGAGGGTGATCAGTAAGAGTATGAGATAAGCAAAGCCTAAAAACTACATCTTAAGCCTGAGAAGCAGGCTTAAGGGGATGCAAAGATGTTACTACACCTACCAGGGGGAAAAAAAAAATATTGGTAAAGTACGGTAGAACAGAATGAAAATGGGAACAAGAGGAAAGAAGAAAACATCAGGAGCTGAATTCTGTGAAAATCTTGGCATCCTGAAAGAAGAAAAACAGTGCCTGAAGAAAGGAGCCAGTATTTTATATACCTACATTCGGGGCTGGCTGTGAGCAACCAAAGGACTTAGTGCAGGGACAGATCAACATGAGCCACAGTGGAGAATGGACCTGGCTGTATGGGCAAGCTTTAGAGGAATATTTTGGGAAATGGCTGGATATTCAGGCCAATGGGCACCCGATTCCTTACTGAGGAGTTACTGTCATAGGTACTGACCTTGGAAAACCCCCTGAAGTTTAAGATCCCACTCAATTTACTGTATAGTGGAACTGCAAATTAGTATTCACAAAACTCCACACTACATCGCACAGATTGACCAGGAACAGATGCAGCCGTGTAAGAAATTTGCTCACAGCCAGATTCCTGATGAACACATTTGAGGTCCCAGAAAGAGTCAATGTAGACAACACTAGATATCAGTACTATTTTAAACAAAAATGGTGTCTTTTTAGTGTTCCCCAATGGCCCTGCAACAACAGAGATCTGTTATCAGAATTTCTGCCTGCAATCTGCTCCAAATCCCTGACAATTAACAACTGCCCAGAGGGAAGCACAGGCAGAAACCCAGCAGTCTGAGAGTGAGAAAGGGCAGGTAACTTCCACACCTCTTCCACCAGCAGTAACCGCTTCTAACAGTTCTGATTGCCGATTTTGGTCAAGACAAACAAGAACAGGGGGCTGTGGTGGTGTTTCCCGAAAGACACGCCCAGGCCTGACAGAACCTGCAGAACAGATGCCTTGGTTCCGCCACATCCAGAACGAATCACCTATTTCTGCATGAACTGGTGACCTCCCCGTCCTGAGTGTCCAGAATGACAAAACCCTGAGCCCTCACCAACCTTCCACTCTCTTTTTGTGCAGGGGGGGTCGGCCCTTCTTGTTCCTGACGGAGGAGGCCTTGCTGCTGCTGCTGCCGCTGTTCACAGACATCCTGTCGTCCTCGCCGCCCGTCACCAGCGAGTTCCGGTACGAGATCAGCGGCAGCCAAACGTCCTCTCTTCTCTCCATCATCTGCTCTGTCAGGAACTTCTCCAAGTAGGTGTGCCTGGAAAGGAAACAGGGAGTACAGAGGTGCAGCAATCTCCCCACAGACGCCTGGATATGGCCCCTGTGTCAGCAGCCAGGCTGCAAGGATGCAGGATGTCCTTTGGCATCCTGGAAAAAGAGAAATGGGTTACTCAAATGCAGGCATTTATTTTTCCATTAAAAAAACTTGAAGACCTGGTCCACTGCCATGAGAAGTCCAGTGCACACATGTTAACTGAAAGGAGGAATGAACAACTCCCTCC
This sequence comes from Aegithalos caudatus, assembly GCA_013389925.1. NCBI lineage: Eukaryota > Metazoa > Chordata > Aves > Passeriformes > Aegithalidae > Aegithalos > Aegithalos caudatus. The sequence goes on from WEIU01001429.1 coordinate 18,513, forward strand.
TGGTCAGGAGGGCATAGGAACTGTTTTCTTTTCCCATTGATTATTTAATTATGGAATTAGAAGTAAATCTAAAATGAACACGCAAATCTACATAATGTGATTCTAATGAGTTTCAGGCTGCAGAGTCAAACATTCAGAAGTTTGGTAGGAGAGCTCAAGTACTTCAGCATCACTTCCTGCACCCCTCAGTCACAATTTCCTTTAATACCACCTTGGCAGGTTGCCAGCAGTGGGAGTCAACTCCACACATTCCACATGGAAAGACAAGGGTTTCCTCTGATAGCTCATGGCAGCTTAGAGCTTGTTACACAGCTCCAGAACAGACCCAGGAGCCACACTGCTCATGCCAAGGTAACAATCACATTCAGTTCTTGATTCAATGAATGGTGTAACTTTGTTCAAGAAACAGCAGGTTCCTGTCAACTGTTTTATTGAATATCGTCAATGCTTCTTCCTTCCCTTCTTCATGTGTATATTAACTCCCAAACCTGGCAGTAATGGGAAATTCTTCATGTACTCTCCATTCATGGTACCCAACCGTGCCACTTGAGTGCTTCATGGCTTTAGAGAATCTACCTGCAGAAGAATCTTGGAAAGTAAGAAGTTTTTCTGCCACCAGTTTGTATTTATAGAACCAGATTGCATGTTTATGGCCAAATTGTGAAGGAAGAAAATGACACCACTTGGGAGTTCTTTACTACCCAGATACCAAACTTGAGACATCTTCTGATCAGCATTTTGGAGGAGCTTCACACTGTCAGTTCTTATAACTCTGAATTTCCAGAGAGAACACCATGCTGAGGCTCTGCCTCACCTGACACCCACTAGTCAGTGTCCAATCTAAGCCACCTGTGTCTGAGAGAAATAAATGGAAATAAGGGCCTCCAAGGACAATCTCCTCTATTCTGTCCTACATTAGTTCCTCAGGACTTCCTTGCCTGTATCTGCCTTAATGGGTTTTTAACAGTGTTAGTACAATTTTTTTCCCATCTGTATGAGTCTAACACCTTACATGAACAGTTTTATGTGAAATCCATAGACTTGAATAAATCCGTGAATAGCTATCACTAGTTCTGAAGGATAATCATAAAATGAGTAGCCAGATTAACAGGCTAGGAAAATGAAATTAAATCAGTGTTGCTGTTACATTCCCACACTGGAAGCTTCTCCCTTTTCTATCCCACAGAAAAAAGCCAGCAGCCCAGAAGAAGGAAGAGAAGCCCTGTGGAACAGCAGCGTGTGCTGGACCCTGCCAGGAAAGCTGTTCTGGAGCAATGCCCCGATGCTGCAGGCTCTGGGGTGGAGGATCTGCAGGGAAGCCAAGCTGGAGAACCTGGGCAGCCAGGCAGCCACGTGCTCCTGAGACTGAGGGTTCCAGAGCACTTCTGGCTGCAGACAAGAGTCCATTGCTGAGTTTGGGGAGGCCCTCTGGGCAGGGAGGGAGGGAAGTGATGCCAAACACGGGACTTCTCCAGCAGATGGTGGTCACGGACCTTCCTGCACACAGGCAGCCCCTGTGGCGGGGGAGAGGTCCCTGTGGATTGGAGCAGCTACAGGAAAGGGCAAATCCAGCATCCCAGCCTTGTCCTGGCAGTGGAGCACTCTGGGCAGGAGTGGAGCCACCTCCACAGAATCCTTACACATCAGTTATGCTGACCCTTCTCATGGTCACCACAGCCCACGGGGTCTGGGGCAGGGCTGAACTCATCCCAGCACAGCAGTCTGGCACAGATCAGATAAATCAGGCCATAAAGGACCTACTTCTTTTCATGATCATCAAATTCAGCTGAGGTCAATAGCTCAGGTATAGATATTGCACCACAGCAGTGCTTATGGCCCTGCAGGAGCAGCCACTGGCTGTGTATGTGAGCAGGGGAACCTTTGAGAAAGAATTTAAATGGCAACATGGAAGGTGAAGGGACAAAATGTCCCAAAGAACTGAATTTCACTCCAAGGCTCAGGTTAACAGAAGCTGTCAGGGACAGCATGACTAACGTGAAATCTCAAGACACTGGAAACTTGTGGAAGGGATGACTCTACTGAAAGGCCAGCCTTCACTAAATTCAACAGGAAACAGGCCAGTGGCACTTGGACCACCATGCAGGAGACTCTACAGTTCAGCTAGGAAGACAAGCTATAAAATCCTGTTATCCTTAAGTCCTTTCCTGAAGAACAGGATAGAGGCTGACAAGATTCGAGGATATAACAAGAGCAGATGCACAAATGGAGTGCCAAGACAGCCTAACTGGATCATCCCATTCCCTGACTTGTTTAACTATTTGTCCTATAGTGTTTGCTGAATTGAGAAATTATTGATACAATGAAAAAGTGAAATTGGTTCAAGTGTGTACACATTAAAAAATATACAAAGTTAACCAAGCTGCATTTCTTACTGCACAGGTAAAGCTGTGATATTCATAGTTGTTAACCCTAACAGAAAAGTCCTTTAAAATAAATGTCTTCACAGAAAAATATCTGTCAAACCTTCACAGCAAGGTCTGACAGAAAGAGTCAGTTGAGGTCATTCCAGTTGTTCTTTCTGACTAACACTCAGTGTGGTCACAGAATTGATTCAAAGACACCTGTAACCATAAATCAGCAAATCTGGCAACTGCACTTTTTAACTGGTCATAAAGTCATTCAGTGAATTCAGTTCCAAACTGGGCACATAGTGCTTGGCTGATGTTTGACTGGAGTCCTCTTCCAATATATTAAAAGAAACAAGAAATATAGGTTTACAATTTATGTAAATATATGACAGAAACAGTTGTTACTGCAGTGGTGACAGCCTGTAAATTCCCTGCACTGATAATGTTTAATTTCTTCTAGCCTAAAATAGGACTTTTTATTTTCAGTAGCCCATGAGAAATTTTCAACAACATTGTTTTGGGAGGTCTCAAACTCACCTCATTAGTGGGTCTGATTTTTCTTTTCCCATTTATTTGTATTACTTTAAAACATAAAAGGATGAGTAAGTATGTATGTGAAATGTCTCACAGGGACTTTCTGCAGCTCTGGTTAGATTGTAGAAACCTCAAAGGAGAGAGCTGAAACCCACACTGCAGGGATTAACAGTGCCCAAGGAAGGAAACGGAGCATTACTTACACAGTCTTTTTGTCCTGTCGCAGGAGTTTGGAAGAAAATTCACTAAGCACTTCCAGGAAAGCAAGGTTAGGAGGTGGATAGTCTTGTCCTTTCTGATTCTGGTATTTGAAGGCAAACTCTATGCCATCTCTACAGTACAGAAATATTAACATGTTCAGACATTTACAACAAAAAACCCAAAAACCAACACCCCCTTCCCCCCCACCAAATAAGCAAACAAGAAAACCCAACCCAAAAACCAAACAAGTTGCCCCAAATCTGAGCTGTGATGAAACTGTTTGTATCCCCAGATCCTATCACATTATTCCCCATCACTAGCCAACAGCTGCTTTTGGACAAAGGGGAATGCAGAGTTCCCTGTGATTTGTGAGGCCCTCTCAGCATGGCCAGTCCCTGGAAGAGGGCACTTGCCCAGTGTGGGGCTGGGCAGCTGCAGCCCAGGGGCAGGAGCTCCATGGGGTGTTTCAGATCAAACAGGAGCCAACCTCTGCAGCCAGAGCAGAGAACTGAGTCCCCAGAGCAGGTTGTGCTTTGTCATCTGTGACTGAAGAGAACACTGTCCCTTCCCTCACCCAGCAAGGCACGAGTGTCCCAACTCAGGACAGGATCTGCTGCATCCTGAGCGAGCCATGCTGATCTGGGTCTCAAGGACTGAGTCTGTGAGACAGCAAACCTTAGCATTTGAAATGTTATGGCATGGCAAAGTCATAGTTTAAATTTAGCAGAACCTTTCCACACTTTGCTATGCAGCAGTTGCATAAGAACATTCCAGTTGACTTTAAAAGAGTTCCAAAATATTTTTGGACTATCTTTTTATCAAAGTCCTGGTTCCTCCAGAATCCACAGTGGTATGGAACAAAGAACCATCCTCAGTTGTTAGATACAACCCACCTGAGATAAACACAGCCATGACAATAAACTCCAAGAAATAATTAGGTGGCAGCTAGTTTGTTTCCTTGCTACCTATATACATGTAGACCTCTCCACTTAAAGTAGAAAAAAAATATAATTATTCCATGGCCTGTTGAGATTATGTACCTTTAGAAAGGGAATGCCAGACAAGAGTTTTAATCTGAAGTAGTATAAAAATCTAGTTTATTTACCACCACTCACTTGTGTAGTGTGGCCACAGCCTCTCTTGTCTTGATCTGATCCAAGCCAAAAGTGAGGGCGAACCGCCGGGCCAGCTCCTTAATGCCACTGACATGGGCAGATGTCCTGTCCAGGTTGGGACCTTGCTCCTGAACAAGCTCATTGAACAGCTGCAGGGAGAGTTCAGAGGTTGACATGTGTGAGCTGGGAAACACTTTTATTGAGAAACACTTGGGTTCTAAACCTGCTCCATCTGAGAATGGCCTTTGATTTTTTGCACTGAGGCACAACAGAGTCCCTGTCACTTGCCAGAATTTTTTCTGCCCCACTGGTGTTTACCAGCTGTCCCCCATCTTGTACTTGTGTGGAGTTACTTTGGTGGAATTCTGCACCCACTTCCCTGAATTCCATCTATCATTCTCCCAACCCATCAAGGTCCTGCATTCTTGTGCTGTTCTCTTAAGCACCTCCAACACCCATCAGATCAGATGGTGCTTTGAATTTGGGGATCAAAACTGCAGCTCCTCCACTATAGCCTCAGTGCCTGTTTGCCCAGCATTGCTGCCTCCAAGGCCCTCCCAGCACAGCATTGAAGTGCTTGGTGCTTTTCCAGCCAGTTCCACCTCTGCTGGCACTGCCACTCACACTGCTGAGAGTATCCTGGCAGACAGTGCCAGTGATGATAATCAATCAGGCTGCATTACAGCGACTGTTTCTCTCATCTCCACAAGATCTTTCACCATCTAATTAATGACAGCAGCTTAATTTGACAGGATTCCTCCTTGACAAATCCACACTGGCTGCTACCTATCACTGAGGCACTTGCAAAGAGCTCCTTTCAATACTTTTTTCACAGAATTTTGTCAGCCTGACTGATGTGTGGCACCTGTTTCCTCCTCTCCAAGTTTTAGACAGGGGCTGCTTTGACACTCCCTGATTGTTCTGGAAGTACATCTGTTTTTCTCAGGTTTGCACAGATCTCTCTCAGCTTCCAGATTGCTGCAAGAAATCCCTTAGGAAGCAATTTTGGGAGGTCCAGCTCATTTGAGAGCATCTAATTAGTAGAAGTAATTTCTCTGTGCAATGGCTATAGCTGCTACCTCAAGGGCCTAAGTGGTATTTAGTGCACTTTGTGCTGTTGGCTGATAGATTCCATCACCAGGCAGTAATTGATGGTTGATGTAAAGCAAATTTTTCTGGGAAAAAATGTGTCTAACAGTACCGGAAGACATAATTAGCTTGAAATTTGAAAAATTCATCAGTATTTAGACAAAGCATAAGGAAGATGCATTACACTTCAGCAAATGCTAAGAAGAAAAAGCCATCCTAATTCTCCCTGTTGACTCGGGATCAATAAACAAATGCCATGAATCAGCCTGGACCAAACTATCTCCAAGGCTCTTCTGTCCCTCCCTTCCATTTTTATCTGCCCAAACTTTGCCAGTGTGGCCCTATGGAGACAGAGATTACTGAGACAAAGGAGCAGTGACAGCCTGAACTGGGGAGCAAGGAAATGAAGAAAATGTCCTAAGGAACTGCAGCATTTCTGCTTCCCCCTAAAGTGCACCAGAGGAAATCTTGGCCAGGGCTTTTTGCAGTGAGATATTTCTAAGAAAAAAAAATCAATGCTCTTACCTGTTGCAAACTGAGAATGAGTGTCTTTGCACACTGGATTTTATCAATTTGCCTGGTTTTGCTCAGGGTTTCCTTAATGATATCTCCATAGTCATTGTAGTACTAAGAAAAAATGTGAAAAAAACCCAACCATTTAAATCAGATCTCTTATGCAATTTCTTAGTTTTCCCAAGAGAAAGATTACTTGTAGTTCTTGATTTGAAAAGGCAGCAGTTGCTCGAATCCAGATTTTTGGCGTGAGTGGGGGGCAATGTTTCAGTATCAAAATTTAAACTGAACCCTATGATAAGGTAGCAAACTTCTTATGGTTGCTCGGCCCACCACACATCTGTATTTATTATCTTTTGTAACAAATATACTGAGAACCAAATGAAAGAGCATTTTGTGCCCCAAACTCAGCCCTTGATGAAGGTGACCCGTGGCTGCCAATTCCAAGCAACAATATGACATTGATCCAACACTCCCTTAAGAAGCAGGTGTGAACAGACACCAGCAGAGAGGTGTGTGTGCTCCTTGTACACTGAGGGGAAAGGAATTCTCTAAAGCCAGAAAGTGGAGTAAGGAACAAGTCAGCATGGAGTGCTGTTTCTCTTTATGTTAACAGAATGGTTGCTGAAAGCCGCAGCCTATGGTGCTGCCCATCTGGGCAGAAAAGCTGTATTATCATTACAGATTCCAAGATGAGAATATTTTTTCCCAACAGTATTCTTCCAGCCTCATCAATATTTCTGCATTTGCAGTCACTTATTTTCAATGCCTCTGAAATGCTGCTTTTGTCTTCTTTGGAACTAATTTAAATTAAATTTCTCTCCCTCTCCCTCAGTTTTAAGAGAAAGGGCATGCAGAGAAGAGAATCCCAACCTAGAGCAGCAGGAAGGGAACTCACCTGGATGATGACAGCTTCAGTTTCAAACTCCCACTCTGGCAAACAATCCCTAAGCAAGACTAACCCTGACTGATGGCTACAGTGTGTCCTGGGGATTTTATTGTGCTGTGTGCACCTAACAGCAGCAGAATTTCAAGTTAAACCCTTTAGGTTTCACATCAACATCTCAAACAGTGTCTAGAGTAAAGGACCTGCTCTGTCTTCCAGTTCTCCCCCTGGATTGTCACCTCAGTGATGACCAATCCCCTGCAGGGACTGGTGGGACAGGGCCTGAGGGGTCAGTGGCAGGACTGCTGATGTGCCTGTTCTGGCAGGTGAACTCCCATGTACAGGGGCAGCAGGAGCTGAGCTCTCTCTGACCCTCACTGAAAGCTCTGTGGGAGCAGTGAAAGTTGAGGAGATCATCAGTTATCACAGACCCACTTACAGCACAGCCATACAGAGTTATTTTTTCCTGCTGCCCTGTTTTAACCAACCTCCTCTCAGAAGAGCCCTGCTGCCTCATGGCAAGCACCCAGCCTGGGAGACTGAGAGTGGAACATGACATGGAACAAGTAACTCATTGGGGATTCCAGAGATGAATCTGAGGAGCAGGGTAAGAAACTCTCTGTAGAGTGGAGTCTCTCTGGAAATACTCAGCACCTCAGGACCAGCTTTTGTTGTTGCCTTAAATAAAGCACACAGTGAGCTCAGTGCTCGCTGCTGCTCAGTGCCAGGTGTCATTTAGAAAGGAAAAAGTACTACACAGGATCAAATAAAGCTGAAAAAACTTCAAAGGGTGTTTGTGCTGTAACCACAGTCCTGGCAGGGATGGCAGGAGAAGCCCTAACACTGCAGACTGGGTTCAGTCAGGACAGGAGGATGCAAGGCCTGTACCTTCATATAGTGTTTGAAGATATCTGCTGCTGCATGCATGTCCACAATGTCATAAATGATCAGCTTGCTAAAGGCAGCCAGAAGGTTTCTTCTCTTATGTAAAGCTTCTATTTTGTTGGCTTCATCTTCTTCATCTCCCTCTGAAAGCATCATCAACAACAGAAGTAACTGTTAAGTTCTAAAACAAAATTATCTAAGGGGAGATCTTAGAAAAAAATCAATTCTTGAACATGAAGCAAGAAGGATTGTTGGAGAAGAAGCTAAAATGAAAGGTGGTAAGTCTTGAGTCCTGCCTTCTTCAAAACTTCCAGGGAAGTTTAGAAACATGACACACCACTGACCAAGGCTGCTCTCCATAGTCCTGAGGAGATCCTGAATGTAATTCCCATGGAACTGAGTCCTTTATCTCCTATACCCTGTGAAAGGCCACAGTGAACACTTGCTGAATGCTCTTGCTTAACTTCTCAAACACAGGACATTCAGAGAGGCTCCATTAACATGACTAAGATATAAATATTTACCAAAAGAAAAATCAGAAGCATCAGTACTTCTACATGTCTTGGATTTTCATATATGAAATCAATGGCTCTGAACAACAGGAAGTGAAATCCAGTTGTAAGAAGCATTAACACTGAGTGGCAATGCCACAATTATTAAGCCTCTATGCAAGACTTCCCTCTGTGAATGAAAAATCAACTACACAGAAAAAATCTTAAATACAGCTATCATATAATATAAGCATATTCTACAACTTATGTAAGAAACTTCAGAGCAGAGACTTTCCAAAAATAAAGTAGGAATACTTCTGAAAACATCTGAACAAAGTGATCAGGAAATTCTATTTTCTCCTTTCTCCTGTGTCTGTTATGACAAAAAGCTAAACATACCCATGCTCTGATTTTCATCGTCTTGGTCAATGAACACATGATCCATCACAAAACTGAGAAGTTCTGACTGGAGGCCTGAGTCTGGATTGAACACCAAAGGCTGGAGCCCTTCTCGACCTCCTGTCATCAGCTGGTGACTAAAAATCATCAGGAGATCACAGAGCAGCATGAAAGCCTGAAAGTCAAAAGAGAATGAATGCAGTGAGAAGTCAAGCAAGGAAAACATAAAATACCACTGATCTAATTCCCAGATATCCCCTGCTATTATTAAAGAGCTTCTTAAACTGTTCTCAGATGTAGTTGTTTATGTCCTGTGAAAAGTATCCCATAATGGTTTCCTCTAATTTGGAATGCTGTGCCTTTGGTTCCTAGGTCAGGAACTGTGGTTATTACCTTCTCCATGTCCCAGATGACCCATATTAGACTTGCATTTCTTCTCTACAAAAAGAACTAAATCTACCTCTGATACAAGGCCTGCAGCCAAATTTGTAGTAAAGAAAACACACATCTTTTGATAAACAGGTAAAAAAAATCCAACAAATAAAAAACATGAACAACATGGAGGGAAAATTCCAGCTGAGTCACTGCCAGACCCCAAAAACACAGACAAACAGCCATAGACAGGTAATTCTTGCACAATTTCATCAACAGCTCTTGCAAAAAATGAATCAAGTTTGTCTGCACAGCTTTCAAATCCAGACAAAAGCCAACCTGGGCAGAATTGTCCATGATTTATGCTCATTACTACTATACCCTCATTACTTGAGACAGGAAAGAAGGCAGCTGTCACTACCTGCCTTTCTTCCAAGGGCTTATTCCTGCATGATAATAACAGAGTTTTGCCCCCCAATGGCTTTTGCTGGAGTCTCACAGCCAGCTGTGGGATCACATTCAGCACCTTTCAGAGGCCTTTTTATTCACAGCTGCTCTATTTTTAACCTCAGGTTCTGAAAACTTTACAAATTTCCAAAATAAAATCTGTAAATGTTGAACTTCCTAGTGGCTCCCTTATTTCTGGAAGTATGTTATGAAATCTGAATGAGCTACACTCAGGCAAGAACAGATGCAAATCATTTTAACCTGTGTTCTGTTAAGACCTTAGGAACAGATGTTGCTATTTGGGATTTTTCTCCCCTGGATCCAAAAGGCTGTGATTCATTCCAGTTATGATCTCACCTGCTCTAAGCTTCCTTGATACTCAATAGAACTGAAGCTCTTCCTAATGCAGACCTCTAGAAAAGAGCAGATGAGTAATGCACTGCCAGTGCTGAGTTCTGTCCAATATAAAGGCAGCAGTGGGCTCAGCCACAGGATATTTATTTCCCTCAAACACCCATGGAAAAGTTGAAATGTTTCAGTCCTGTTTCTCTAAATACTTCATACATTTTTCCTTCCTCTGATATGGACATCAACTTTGTCTGGAAAGAATGTCTGGAGTAAGGATCAAGTATGGTAGGGAGACAATTCAATTTGCACATAATTCTCAAAAAATTCCAGTAAAACAAAAGGAATCAGTAGCAGTCCTGCAATCACAGAAATATATTTTTAAAGGAAGAAAATAAGAACTAGGCATAGAAGAATCAGCTGGAAGAGGTCCCTGGAGTCTCCAGTCCAGCCTACTCTGCCTGGGACACTGGCTCGCTCTGGGCCTGGTTGGGCGTGGGTCTGTCTGGCTGAGGCTCGAAAACTTCCCCACAACTGGGAACTGCCAAGGAGCTTCTAAACAAGGTTTAAATTATCAATGACAAAACCATTGTGGCCACTGATAAGAAGAGAACAAACCCATGCTAATACACCCCAAGAACAAACCCAATGCAGGCATGGGAAGGAACAGTTGCCATTTGCTCAGGCAGGAAGGATGTCAGGTCCAGCTCGAGCTGGAAGGGAGGTATTTGCATGGAGCTGGAAGATATTTTCACATTATATAATAATAATATAATACGCCAAGAGTAACTACTCTGAATATAAAAAAACAATTACTAAAGTAAAATCTGTTTTAAGACAATGACACACAAGTCTTTTAGAAATACATAAACTACTGACATCTCTGAGCATTTAATGTTTATATTTAGCAACCTGAAGAATAGAGAGTAAATGCCAAGCAGAGCTATCTATCAAAGAAATACAAGTGTATTTTAAGAAGTATTATCTTTTAAATATCACAGGCAAGAAACACAGGCCAGTTATTAATTGCACTCTTTGCAAAATGTAGGGAGGACTGACAGAAATGCCATTTGTAGACAAACAAAATGTCATTGACATAAATCATGTATATTCACATAACCTCAGCTGAAAACCAGCTACTGTGTCCTGCAGAGAGAGACTTAATTATTTCAACAAACCCTTTGATTCAATGGAAAAAATCCATAAAGATTCAGCCCATTTGAGGTCTTAGTCACCCTCCAAAAGTGCCTATTTCCATCTTTTAATCCAGTGTCTATAGGAAGAGTCTTTCATCCGAGGTGACTGAGTTGGATGCCTGAAGTCACGAGGGCTGGAAATGAGCCTGAGCACCTCCCTTACTGTTAATCAAAAGTTAATTTGTCATGAGCTGTGCTTTGGAAGTTCTGTTAATACAGATGCTATTCTAGCTGTTTGTTCAGGTTTATTTAGACAGGAGCACAGATGATTTTACTTTAAGTTAGATGTAGTGTTGTCTTGAGTTTTACCACAATTTAACACTCCCACTTTTCTCAGAGCATGACAGACATTTTCTTTACCTGTTCTTTGACTGGAGTGTTGACATTTGATAGACACTGCTGGCAGACAGCCAGGAAGGATTTCACAGTTTTCCTCAATACCAACAAGTCCTCCTGGAATAAACATTAAAAAAGTATCTAGAAATTAGTAAGAGTTTTCTCAGAGGAAGCAAAATAAAGAAATGGTGATGATTTCATACATTCAACAAAAAGCTGTGAAAGAAATAAGCTACCAAAGAACACACAAGGAAACAGTCCCTTGGTTTTACAGTGATGATGAACCAATTACTGAGAAGAAAACAAGAAACTCAAATTAAATGAAGTGAGATGAACTGACAGCAGGATGGCTGGCCCATGCTCTGCAGACCTTTCTGCAGGACAGCCCTCTCAGCTTCCATGTGCAAGAGAGATTGCCCTGCAGAACAACCTCCAAGCAAATGTGAAGAACCTGCATAATGCACGTGCAATGTTTTCCTTGCCAAAATGTTTTACTGATGCTGCTCAGCTCACGTGTCTCAGTCCCAGCTTTAGCTTTTCTTATGCTTCCTGCCATGAGCTCTTGTTGTTTTGTTTACTGCAGAGCCTTTTTGTGGTCCATATGTTCACCCTGTGCTGGTTCACAGCACAAGACAGGACTGCCAGTGAGTCCAAGCACCCCAAGTGTTCCCAAAGCTCCGAACTCATCACTTCCAATGGAGCGAGTGGGATTTGCTGACATGGACGCTGAAGGTCTGTGCACTCCCCCACCTTCCTATTCCTGATCAGTTTTTCCATGATGATGCAGCCAAGGTGCCCCTGCATTACCCTGCCATTAGAGAATCTGTAGGACAGCTCTACTCTGTTCTTGCCATTAACCACCTCTCTTTCTTCCTGGATAAAAGCCTTCCATTTGGCAGCATTAAGATGCCTCTTTTAAAAAAATTTGATTGTCTTTTGTTCAGCAATTGATCTGTACCATCCCCATTTTCAGGGCCATCCCAGATGACTGATAAACATGATCCTTTTTTAGCAGAGAACAGACCTCTCTCAGAACGCATCAGAAACAATTCCATTATGCAAGGATTGCTTAGGTACAATTTTTTAATAATATATGGATCCGTTTTGAGCTACGGAATATGAGTTACATTAAATCCAAACATACACCTGAAATGCAATGTGGTATTAATGTCTTACAGATACTGGTGTTTCAATTGGTTTTCTTCTCAGTCAAAAATGCAATCTTGTCAACAAGAAATTGATGTGTTTCTTCCGATCTTAACTGTTGGCCCTTGAGCCTTGTACCAGCTGTGTTTTCTATCTCCCACTCCAAGGTTCTACCTAGGACTGATGCCAGGCTTATCACTTCACTATTATATAATCACCTGATTTACCCCTTTAAGCACTGGGATTACAATCACTTTCATGCTTTCTACTTGCTATCACAATTACCTTCCATTTAGATGTTCATGAATTCAACAGAGAAACTAAAACGTATGAAAAGCCCTACATACAGGTTCAAAAAGGAATGAGCGTGTCTCCCATTTTTCTTTCTGTCAAAGTGACTAACAGGCAGGTACACAGTGTTTATTATCCTCTCTCCTGACAGCATAGCATGATAGAGATTCAAAGTTACAGACAGCAGGAGAATGCCCAGCTGAACAGTGCAATGAAGCCATCTGGAACTCTTCTGAGCTTGGAGAAATCCCCAGACTACTGAAGAGTGGGGATTTTTTGCAACAGAGAAAATGGGAAGAAAAAAAATGAATTAGATTTCCAAATCTTTGAGCATTCTGGGGTGCACAGCCCAGGGTCTGGAGGTGTGAGTACCTGATGCGCCTTCAGCAGAAAAGCTGATATGAAACCATTTTATCATCCTGTTGGCTGTTAGACAAAACCACGGGGTCACAACTCTGCAATTTAACTGCTCCATGGCAGGAACAAGAACGAGCTGCTGAGAGCAAGGACTGGAGTCTGTGCCATCACCCAAACCCAAACCAGGGTGCTCAAAAGACCCATGTCTACAATTCTTCAGCTACTTTCTAGCTTTAATTAAAGCTTGTTTTTTTCCACTGAAGTAATTTTAAAATGCTGTGCTTTTGCTACGTTCATTTTCCAAACCCTATCCTCTTCTCCCCACATGCTCACTGCTTTTCCTCTAAAGTACTTATTAATTGCAGTATTAACTTCAACTTCACAGTGTTGAAGAACCCTAAGCTTCCAACCCAACTGTGGAAAATGGTCCAACCTTTTGCACCTTGTGACTTTTTTCTTCCCTTCAACTTTTTGTGCCTTCTGTCATCATGCCCATATAAATATGAAAAGTCACCAAGTCACCACATTTTTCTTAAAATCCCTTTTTAAATCCCCTTTCCTAAGTCTTCTGCCCATTAATCACACTCTAATAGCCACACATTTGGCTACTCTGGCTGCTGCTTACTCACAACTGGCTGACCTCTGTCTTGCCTCTCAATGTTTGCTCTAGTCATGCTTTATTTTTACTGTTCTAAGTTTCAGGACTCTATTTTTCTGCAAATATTTCCTTCTCAGTGCATACAAATACAATGCACAGTATGATGTCCTGGGTACCTGGGACATGGCTGAAGGAATCCTGGTGGAAACAAGTGTATGTTCTAATTCCCCAAGTGTCCTGCCTCAAGACTGTACTTGCTCCCCCAGACTGGCAGATGAGAGAACTCCAGGGCAGAAATTACCAGTTTCCTTTGGAAGCACCCTCAAACCCCTTTGCACCTGAGGAGTTTTCTCCAGGCCATAGCAGTATAAGCTCTGGAGGATAAGCTTTCTCTCCCCAGCACAGTGCTGCTTACCCCAAGGAGCACCAGTTTGCACAAACAGCCCACATGGCTCAGCCTCCACTGAATATGGACATAGGGACACCAAAGGTTAAAACATCAGACTGTGGATATTTCAAGGCTTACACATTTCATTCTTACCTGCTGCAGCCTTTCTTTTTTCCTTTCAGATTTTAGACACCAAGATGACTCCACAGGACACCCTTCTCTCCACAGGCTAGCTTGAAGGAGTGTTTCAAAATATCTCTGCCACAATTCTCTGCTGTATTTAACTGGTGAAATCTTTCTTATTGGGCAGACAATTCAGACTTTCTTAATAATTCAAATAACTTAATTAACACCCTTCTGCTAAAATGTCTTTGATACATTCTTAGACTGATAAAAATGTATCAAAGACTCTCCCTTTGGCTCTATTTACAAATGATATTGAACAGTGAGGGGCAAACTGCAGAGCACCCAGTGGTAACAGAACACCTGGAGAAACAAGAGCTCCTTGTGTGTATCTTGGGGAGGGGACTTCAGTAACCTCTGACCAGCTGAAGGGCAAGTGTGGAATTTGTAGGTGTTTATTAACATTACAGAAATGTGCAATATTCTGGTTCTGTATCCTGTAGAGCTGACAGTTATCCTGGAGATGTGCTGCACTGGCTGTAGGTCAATTATGTGCTGTAAACAAATCAATGAGCTGACTTGATCCTAATCAGATTTAAACCACAAGAGCTGAGCTTTGCCCTGCCACACACATGGAGGCTCCAGTCCAAAACACCTTGATCAAGTAGGGAGCCATGCTCCAGAACATGCCCAACAGCTGTAATATGAGGTATCCCTCATACAGCAATTAATGTGCCCTGGCTTGGGTATAATTCCCAGCAGAGCTCCCAAACAAGGGCAGTTCTCTCAGGGCAGGGCTGTATTTTGAACACCAGACAAAAAATAACTTCATTCCAAAATGACTCTGTTCCCAGTGTATGCCTATGGTTGTCAAATATGACTCCAGCACAGAATCAATACAAGATACAAAAATAACCAAGCAATTCTGAACTGTAGCCAAAAAACTCACTTTGAAGGAAACCTTACCAGAATCTCCCATCCCACCTGCAAACTCCCTGCAGTAAAAGGTGCACCTGATGGATGCAAAGCACATGTGAACAAAAAATGTAAAACTTGCCAAGATACTTGTACTTGTTTCCATCTTCTGTTCCTGTACTTACAACTCCAAAATGTTCATATACTTTATCCTGTGCATTGACTGCCTAAATGGGACCTCACTAGATAAAACAGAGCAGCTACTACTGCCAGCATGAAATCACACAAATGACCCAGCTGGCAGTAGTTGAACATTTCTTACAAATCAATCCCTCCATCTCTGATCTCTCAGCCTGGCTGTTCAAGGGAAAGATAAAAAATCATCTTTGAAACATGAGCCTGGGAACAAAAATTCATAAATCTATGGGATATAGAAAAATAAAGACTTAAGATTAGTTTCATGACATATTATAAATTCTCTTTTCTCCATTTTAATGTTCTCTCTTCCTTCCCCACTAATTCTCCTCCTAACTCTCTTACTACCTCTCCTTTCCCTGCTCTCACCCCTCCTCTGTAGGTACCAACACCTTTTCCTTCCCTGTCAGAGTTTACCTGATTTGTGTGGGAATAGAAATCAAGTAATTGCTTTCAGCTTGTTTTTTGCTTTGCAATCTTCTGCTTTTATCTCAAACCTGAAAGACTTGTGAGTCCAAAAGCCTCTCTACTTTTTGCAGCTATATCCATTGGTCTACTAAAGATACCACATGAAGCTACCCACCATCACTCCTCTCTCCCTGAGATCATTACAAATACAGCAAAGTAGCCCTTGAAACCTGCATGGATCTCCACATTAAATTGCTGTGCCAGAAATGCTCCTGTAAAAGACTGAATACTTCAAAAATACCCATGAAATGCACTGTTTTTCATTCTGAGATGCTTGTGTTAATGCCTTTGTCAACCTACACCTTACAAGTGATGTCCCTTAATGTCTACCAATTTCCAAGCCTAAATAATGCCTTATAAACCAGCCATGGGTAAAATGATTTCCCAGTGGATGAAATGCCAGATACAGTGCACATCAGATCTATTTTCACAGTGAATAAACTGGAGTGGAAAGTTTGATAGCAAAATGCTCCAGCTACAGCAGGTCTGTGGTTGTCCCTTTACCCTCAGCTGAGGCTGCTGCCACTCTGAAGAGCTGCAGGGCTTCCCTGGAATTAAGCATGCACAAAATTTATTATTTTGTAGAGGCTGGGGTGGAACTGCAAACAAAAAATTGCTGAGTTCTCTAGGTGACAGTAATTATGATTTTCATGGGGCAAAGCCAAGTTGACTTTTATTTGGCATAGCCATTCTGGAGTGACAAGTTTCCTTTCCACTCTTATGAACTATGCTATGTCATAACTATGTTATGAATCACAACAGGATTAGAAATACAGGAGACATCAAAACTATTTTGCAATCATCTCGCAAAACAACATTTCATGCAAGTGCATTCTATTTTGAAAAAGTAGGCAAAGACATACAGTTGCACTAAGGTTGTCTATAAGAACATCTCAGCCACTGAAATAAAGGGTTTTTTTCTCCTTCAGTTGAACTAGCCACATGAATGCTTGGGCACCAAAATGCCAAGTTTATACCACACTCCATTGCAGAGAGAGGCTGGATGTTAATCCCCAGTGGAGGTTATGGTTAAGTACATTCCTTTTGCTGGAATTGAGACACAAGAAAACATGAAGTTTTTCTCTAGAAATGCTGGTAGGTATGATCCCTGCACTACCTGTGCTGTACTGCAGCAATTTATTGCACTTTGTTCAAAAAATGGCGAAATGCAGTGATGGGTGATGAGGATTTTCCAAAAGCCCCTTTGTGTCTGGGCATTTGAGCCCAGCAGGAGTGGGCCGAGCCCCAGCACCACCCAGCACCCCAGAGCAGGTGGGGAGCACTGAATGAAGGTGCTGCAGACAGTGCCCAGGTGCTCTGAGCACTTGGGAACTCATGGAACCAGCAGCCCAACTCTCCTCCCCAGGGCAGGGCTGGAATGAGACTGGCAAGCAGCAGTGTTGGTGCACTGAGGGCTGCAGCAATGCATGGCCTGCTGCATTTCCTCTCAGCCTCTCCTGTCACAGTGCCATTCCTCCCTGAGGAGAACAGGACTGGAGATGCTTTCCTGTGACCAGATTCTGTGTCCATTTAAGACAAATGGGAAGGTTTCGGTTTTCTGAGTTCCAAGATGCAGTATTGTACACTACCAGCATGCTAATGAGAAAGAGGCTGAGAGGGGGAAATGGGAGCAAAAGCCAGAGTAAAGAATAACAATTATTCTTTTTTTTCCTAGTAGCTATTTTAGATGTTAAGGTCAGTATTCAAAACAACTCAAAGAATTTACTATGTATTTTTATCACTTTTCTACGCATAAAATGCTTATTTGAGTAGAACTTCAGCATAACATCTTTTTTGATGCTGATGGGGAAGTACAATTATTACTTCAGTTTTCATATAATTTCAATTTGATGTATTACTTTTGAAAAAGCTCTGAAAAACCAGGATGCTGGCCTCTGACTGGGAAAAGAGCTAAGGAAAGGTCCTGGAAAAGTCACACATCACCTCCTCCTGACTGCATCCTACTTCTTGTACATTTGCTTTTTATCAGCAATCATTACTGCCAGTGCCCTGCACTAAAGGGTGTAATGAGACAATAAGCAAGGTATGAGAACTACACCTCAAGATAAATCTGTGGTCTACAGATCAACAGTATTGCTCACAGCTGCTCATGTTAACATTCATTATCAGCCTTACAAACTGCAGTACTCACAATAAAGTGTGCTAATTATCCTCAGCAATAAAAATATAATAATCAGCTGCTATAAAATCCTGATAAAGACTACTTGCATTGCTTAGACATATGCATAACAGATCCTGAAACATGGAACAAATCTGAACATCAATATGTTTTGTGTTATAAATGACAACAAATGATGGCAAGAATGGAAGCTACAAAGAAATCAGGTGTAACACCTTTCTAGGTAAGTTGTGTTCTGCCAGCAAAATCTGTATGATCAAATGGCCACTTACTTTGGAAGGGGAGCCCTCAGTGATTTTCACCAGCTGCCAGAGAATAGAGTAGTGGGAACACTGCAGTGCCTGGACAACGATCTGTAACACAAGAACACACAGAATCTCAGCACGCTGCTAACAGCAGGCCCAGCAGGAAGTGTATGGAAAATCTATCGTGCATTTTGTGGTGAAAAGACAGGAGCAGCTCTTAGCACTTTTTATTTTCAAGGGAATCATGTTTTTCTTTGGTTGGTTTGGTGCAATAAGAAATCAGCCTACTAGAGGTGAAAAAATACTGGAAAAAATACTGTCTAAATGCTGGGAAACACCAGAAAACTGCCCTGGGGTACTGCAAGAGAGGATGTCACATTGTGGCAGAAGTACAACCCAACATCCATATCTCTCAGGTCAAAAGCATCTGTTTAAATACCTCTAAACCTGGTTTCCCTATTAAACAGCCTGGAAACTTGTTCCACTGTCAAATGAACATGTAGCCCAATTGCTAAAAACAAAAGGGAGAAAATACAACTTGTCCCATGGAGAAGACCAGGGTCATATCCATGGTGCCCAGAAAAGCATCCATGGTGTCTTTTCAACAGTTCAAATCCAGATTAGGTGTTACAACTGCCAAACTCCTCAGGGTGGGCTGCAGGAAGAAATACTGAGCGGAGCTCAGATTTCAGGCCCTTTCCCCTAAGATCTTATGGAGGCATTTGGAGAGCCACACACTGTAAGACCCAGAAACTGATGGCTGGCAGCTGCATGGATAGGTTTTATCTGCCAGCCTTGTCCTCCAGGTAGCACAACTCCAGCATGAAGCAGCAACTGCAGAGAGAGGACTTTCACACACTGTGTGGCAATGCCTCATCTTAGAGTCCTTTCTACAAAATTCTTGTTCAGAATTCCATGAAAATTTCTTCTTATTAGACAAAGCTGAGTTAGAATTAACTGCTGGCTTCCAACTGAAACCAAATCAAAACTTAAAATGTGCTTAAATGCTGAAGTAGGAATTCTGCAGTTTAAACAGCAATCATGAGATGTGTCTTGTGCTGATCCATGAGAAACAAAACCTGGACTCTGAGGGAGCAAAGTCCAAGATGTGTTCATTAAAAGAACTCCACTAGGATGTTCTAGTTTCCTGGTTTTCAGAAGCTTCAATGCATAATAATCCTTTGTGGTAATTCTAATTGCAGCCAAGGCTTACAATGTTGGGTTTCAGTGTAAACACAAGGATGGATGCACTGCTTTTCAGAGGCAGGAACATTAGCTATTCCCAACTTTACAGATAAGGAAGGTGAGGGAAGGAGCTCAAAAATCACAGAATCCAAGGTTTTCCACCTCTTAGCCCTTGACTCCAGCATAAATTTCATTGCAAACTCTGTTTTTCCTACATCACTGGAGTGCACTGAACTTTAGAATTTCTGTACAACCAGATTCTTTAGAACCTTGGACACCCAAGTGATGCAGTGCAGGTGTTGTTAAGGGTACCTGTTCTGGCATAGCTCCGTGTTCAATTCCAGTTCTCAGCAATCTGTAGCAGTTACTGAACAGATCCCATTTGGTGAGATCATGAGCACTGGAACGAGAGGAAATAAAGAGGGATTAATTGTGTTCCTCAGACCCCCCCAGCCCAGAGAGCTTTGGTGGCTTCTACAGCTGACCAAGCAGCTGCACAGCAGCTCACTCCATGCTAAAAGCACCAATCAGGCTTTCTGATAATCCAGGAAAATATTTTACTACATGGGATTTTTGTAGAGAGGAGATAAACTCTCTCCATACCATACACCTACAAAGGTTACTTAAGTGTAGCTGCTGCATCTCTCTCTAAGTTATCTTTCCTCTTTTGGAAACATTGACAGAACTCCAGAAAACCCTTCCCTGGCACTGCAGCAGAAATTACAGCCAAACTCTGTCAATATCTGAATAAAAATGGCTTTAAGCAAAGTAAAGTTGTAAATTTTTCTACTGTCTCATTTGGAGAAAAAGAATACACATTACCACTACATATTAAATATCCTGAATATCTGAAGTGAGATCATATTACACATGGACACGAGATAGAGATGGTGGTTGCCACCCCACACACTGTTCCACATTTCAGTTGCAGCAACCTGATTTCATCAGTGAGAGGAATAAAAATGACATTAGGAACAAATACTCTACAGCCTTTTACAGACCTCAACAGCTCATGAAATGGATTTTTAATAGAGAAATGAGAAATACAGAAGAAACTGAAAAACATCAGGTTGCCTGAAAGACAAAAATACTCTCTCAGCAAGTACATTTAAAACATTTTTCTGCAGCGGAAATAAACTGAGATAATTTGAAATAGTTTATAATAAATTTGTAAAAGAGCAAGCCAGCTCAGAATAATCAGAAACTTGCTGACTGAAATATTCACCTGCAAGAAGGGATATGAGACTGAATTGGGAGTCTCAACTGGATGCAGCAGCCTCTTGCATCTGACTCATCCCAGCACCTGGATCACCCAGCCAAGCTCACTGCTCCCACTGCTGTGCCTGCCCTGGGTTAAATCATCAACTGTCCTGCTCAGCCAGAAGGAATAACTCTCTAGTTCCAAAAGGGACAGAGGCTGAACTCAGCACTGGGAATGCCCAGATCCTGTTGGAAGCCCTGCCATGAAACACCTCCCATGCTGGAGCTTGTTAGCCCTGGAAAATGCCAGTGGTGAGAGCTTCCCAGAAAGCACAACCATCAGAGTGCACTGTGCACTGCAGGGCTGTGCCATTAAAGCCAAGGGGCACCTTAACTTCCAGTTCAAATCCATTAATAGAACACGAAAACTTAAAAAAATACTGGAACTAAAAATGTAAAAAAGTGTAAAAATATTTCACAGACTTAGATGGTCTCTGAGGTACTAAAGTAAAATGTTTCATAGATAAATTAGAGGCTTCCAGAGAGCTGCCTCTGACTGGTGATATTAAGCATGGAGATGCTGCTTCCATAAATCACAGGGTTACCAGCAAGGCAGAGTGGTACCTCCTTAATTACAGCACTGTAATTAAAGCAGTAAAGTGTCCTTGGTGTGCAGAGAAGATATCTGCACAGATTATCCTACAGAGAATATGAAAGGAAAAACTGTCTCATTCCTGCCTTTTCATTTCAGAAATTCCTTGTCAGGCAGCTGGCAGAGAGGCCATGCTCCCACTGCTGGGGACTCAGCTCCCTGCCCTCAGCCTGGCCTTACAGCTGAGCTCAGGAAGGGCTCTGCAGCTTCCAGAGCTGAAAAATGCTAACTATGTGCAAATGACACATGGCTTTTCAATTGAAACTTTCTTAAAGCAGAGCTTTCAGGTTACAGTAGGTATATTCTGGCACCTTTTCTCTCTTTTGAGTTGCTTAGCTATCAAAACCATAGTTATAAAGGGATCTTGGACACCACACAATTCTCCACAGAGGTTCAGATTGACAGAGAGGCTCCCAGGAAGAAAATTCACACAACACAGAATTTCCCCTTAGTTCCTTCCATGTTAGATTCTGCATGAATTACAGAAAACAAGTCCCAGTATTTCATCCAAGGTTTCTTTTAATTCTTATGGACAGCCCTGTCTGTAGTGGCACATTTCTGCCAGACAAGAGGAAGGTGAGGTAAAGGCACCAGTTTCACAGTGTTTCTCAAAGTGTGGCATAAAACAGCTTAGAAAAGTTTATTTTCCAAGAAGTGACCTTAGAGAGGAAAACTGTACCTTGGGCTTTGAGCAACTGAGCTACTGATACAGTCTAATTTCTCTAATGAGGTTTAATTTTTGATCATTTCTACTTCTGGATAGAATGAACTTCTGAGTAACTCAGTCTGAGGGTCAACTACTGGAAAAAATGTTAAGCAAAGAGTTTCTCTAAGAGGAAGAAATGATGGGATGATGTGACCATAAATTCACCTGTCTAGGAAGTGTCCTGACTGATCACACTGACCCTGATACACACTGTTTTTATCTGAGAGTTATGGTAAGTCCCTGTGGGTTTGTGGAGTCAGCGTGGATGTGGATGTTGTATCATGCCTGAGGACTACTGGACAGTAATAGCAATGCTCCTGGTTTCTAAATGTGAAAAAGTGTCCTCCATGTAAGGCAGGACCAACAGGCACATCCAGGGGAACAGAGGTGATGCCTGGGATGTGTCTTGCATTGGATTTACTGAAGTAAGTAAATAAAAGATGCTGAGATTTTGCAGCATACAAACTGCTACAGCACTGATGTGTCATGTGTGAAAGTTCAATTGAATTACAATGGAGTCAATATAGGAAAAATTGCCTCCATGTACTTAAATACTATGAGGAATTTGCTGTGAGATTCTGGCAAAAAATACCCCAAGTGGATACTGCAGGAGATGTACTCAAAAGATCTCAAGAAAATTTATTATTGTATTCTGAAAATGTGGAAAGAAACTTTGTAATGATGAATTTAATTTGTTTTGATACATGATATCCTTGTTTTGATTACTCAAAAAGTGTGCTGTGAGCCCCTCACTGTCATGGCCTGCTCAGAAAGAGAATTAGCTCAGGCTTGGGAAATCCCAGTACAGAAGCCTTTTGGTCTGGAAGGCTTTTCTCATAATGCCTTACCATGTATTTTCTACCTTGCTTTTTCTTCAAGTATGAAGCAGCAGCAATTACCAAGGGGAAAAAAAAGCATGGAGAAAGTACATTGGGGTTTCTCTCACTGGAAGAAGGCAGGGACTTGTTTCTTCCCAAAGCCCCAGCAACCATTTTATCAGTGCCTGTTCAGATCTCCTGATTTTGTTTATTTTGACTCCCAGGTGACAACAGACAATGAGAGAGTCAGACCACAGCCACTGTGCTTTGAGACAGAACACTTCATATGTGTCTTGAATTGAAGATTCTCTCTCATAGCTAAAGGTTCAGCAGGAATTCTGGCTCACATAATGGTGTAAAATCACAGAGAGATCACATCACATGTAACGTTCAAGTCAGTAATGAAGATTTCATTACTTCTTTATGTGCAAGCAGATATTAGGAATTCCTACTGAACTACAGGCATACACAACCAACCAGACAAGGAATGATACATCAACTGGTTTGCAGCTCTTCAGCTCTGATCCTTTGCTCTTTCCTGGTTTTCTGAGGGTGAAAGTAGATCTCCCTGACTCTGATTTGTGTGTTATCCTACAAGGCTTCTTTGTGGTCTGAATTAACTCTAGAGACCTGGAACCCTAAAGGAAAGTATATATATATATGGGAGCCTCTCAGGAAAGCCTGAAAATTTGTGCTTCTCTCCTGGATGTTAAGTAGAGCTTCCCCCAAGTCCCCTCAGGAAAGGCAGACATGGCTCCAGTGTGTTACCAGGGAGACTGCAAACCTAATTTGCACGTGCCAGCCTGCTGCATTATGCAAATTAGTAACAATTTAATAATCTTTGTGGGACTCTCCTTGAATGGCAACAAAGAGTAGAGAGTGCAGAACCAATTCAGACAGTGACCCAATGCAGGATTCAGGGTAAGTGAAATCTAAGCATAGAGAGAGAAACAAAATCACGAAGCTGTAAAAAACCCAAGCTGTATAAAAGAAGGAAGATCCTATCTGACATTGTGATAAGGAAGAAAGGATTTGTGGCTCTCAGCCACCTGCACATGAAGCTTTCTCTCCTGCTGACCAGGAGTAAATGCTTCCTGCAGTTAGAGGGAAGATCAGGCCTTTGTGCTGTGCTCCAGAATTCACAGTTCCAATGAAGTTCTCCAGACTTTGCTCTGCACATGCTGAGGATGCCCCTAGGTCTGAGAGCAGCAGGAACCTGAAAAGCTGGTTCATGCCTGGTGAGGGAGATTCTGTGCAATCCACACAGGGAAATTTGGCCAACAATTCAACTGCAGGAAGAAAACACATCTTCCAGGCTCTCACCATAAACTATTATTATTATTGCTGCTACTAATTAATTCTGTAATTTTGAGGAAAAGTAGCTCAAAGGCACTGAGAAACAGCTTCCTGCAGTCTCCCCTAAGCTAAGCCCCAAAGCAAAGGTGGCAGAGAAGTGTCCCTTGTGCCCTGACTGTGCCATGCAGGGCAGCAGGACCTGTAGTAACTTACGGGTGTAAGGGCATTGGGTGCCACTTGCAAATCCCATCTGTAAAGGTCAAGGAACTGAGCAAGGACCCAGATCAACCCAAACAGTTCTACTGACAAACACCACCAGTCATTCCTCCATCTCCACTTCAGATTTCAGGCCATGTGTTTTCTCATTTCCCCACCCCTGACACTGCTGAAACTCTCTGAAAGGATAAAATTAACATCACAAATTTGTGAGGGAAGACACCACTTACTTGTGAAAAGACGTCAGCCTCTTCAGTGTGGAGAGCACATTGTAGATGTCATCATCATCAGCTTCTTCTCCCTGCAAAGGAAAGGCAATCCATGAGGAGAGCCCAGCAATTCAGCCCAGTACCTTACAGCACAGGCAGGAGCAGCTTCTTAGGAGTTTTATGCTGATATCAAAACTGTCTCCAAATATTCCAATGACATTTATGTAAATTCCATAATATTTAGGTAACCACTCCACAGCACTAAAAAATAAGCAAAATCATCTGACAATATTCAGCATTATCACTGTGTTAATATCCAAACCCATATCCTCTAGCAGTAGAAATCATTCCCAAGACCAAAATCTGAGTTCTATCTTATTTTACAAAAAGGACTGAACCACCAGCTTTAATCACTAGCTGATGTGCATGCGACAACGCAATTTTAGTATTTTCTGCAAACTAAACAGAAAATTCCCTTAGTGAATCAAGTGAAAATAAGGTATTCCCAACCCTAATTTTCTCCAGCAAATCTCTAAAATTAGCAACCCACTTTCAACAACTTTTCTTCTCCATTTAATTTTGGCAATTTCTTTTCCATCTAAAAGCCTAACAATTAAAACATCTTCCTGCCTTCAGATGCAATTGTCAGTCAGTGAGAGAATTCTCATTATCAGCCCAGTGAGAAGCCACAAAGCAGTGGGATACTTGCTTGGGTATCAGTATGCAAATTTTTAATTTAAAATTATGAAATAGACTTATTAAAATTAATTATTTGAACAAATATCACTTAAAAAAGAGTATCATAAAGGCCATAATTTTAAATCCTTGTACTGCTATTCTGTTTCTTGTCTTTTACTTTTGTCTTGGTTCTGTCTCCAGATCTCTATGTTCTATGTCTGACCTATGCACTCGCTTTTCCTTAGAGATCTAAGGCTCTTAATTCATTTCTCAGATGACTTCTCTGCAAGGCTCAGCCCTGCTCTCCTTGGAGTGAACACACACCAGGATGAGGAAGCCTGGTCTGCCTCTCTGTTCCTGTGGTGAGAAGGAAGGGGATCCCTCAGAGGAGCCCCTGGCCCACAGCCCCTGCTCTGCCCAGCAGCCCCAGGGCATCCTTCAGGGCTTTCTGGAGCACAAAGGGAAGCCACTGGCAAAGAGAGGTGAAAGGAGAAGGAGTGGGAATAAGCAGGTACTGGCTTCCTGATTCAATAGCTATCACAGAGTATCTAAAGAAAAAAACCCCAAAATTTAGGAAAATTGCAGACAAAATCTTTTTCTCTCTTAGTCCACTACTCCTGAGAAGACTCTTGGTCAGGCATTTATAAATCCCAGCACCTGAGTGCTCTCCTCTGACTCCCCTTGGGTAAAAGGGTGAGGCCAGAGGGCCCTTTGGAGCAGGCCCAGGAAGGCAGAGGCCTCTGAAAGGCCAGTGTTTCCAGGGCTCAGCTGCTGGGTATCCAGTGGGTGGTTCTGAAGTTGGACTCTTGTGTGGCAGTCCAGCCTCAGCCCTTTCTGTGCACAAGTCAGGTTTTGGTCCTGCTGGCCAGAGGTGAGGAACTTCAAAACCCCAGGCTAAGGCATGATGTGGCAACAGCTGGACGGATTCCCTTGGCACACACAGGTGGCCAGAGATGGAGGACAAATTCTGGACTGGTTTTCCAGATTCTGATCAGAAACTTATGAGAAAGTACACCAAAAATGGCAGACAGGTAGAGAGCAAGCTCCATGTATTTTACAAAAGAATGCCCAGTGGTGCCCCATCTCCTCTGCATTGTGGAAGGTTTCCTGCATGTGTTGCCTTTTCACTCATGCACATTTCTGCAGCTATATAAACATTTTTATTTACTCTGCAATGTGACAAGGCATATTTACAGTGTGCCTGTATATGGCATGTTATGTAAAAATAGGAAAGAAGGCTTATTTCCTTTAATATGCCGTTTTAAATCAGGGACTTAGCTTAACTTCCTCTACATGTACATCAAAAATTAAGTATATCTGCCACAGTGCAGTGCATGACTGCAAGCAAAGAAAAAGGTCTGTGCAGCCCTCATGTTTTGTTTGAAAGGCATGAAAATTACAACTTACAATTAAGTAGTGCTACACAAAATTAAATTGCTGCAAAGGAGAAAAAAATTACTATGGTTTCTATTCTTACTTAATATATTCTGTCTTATGCATTTTGGAGAATAAATTCTTACAACTAAGTCCCACGTATTTCCAGGTTTCAGACCAGGGCTCTTTTAATATGCCATTACACGTATCTTCTTAAATCCTCTCTTCCATTCAAAACATAATCCAATCTTGATTTTGTTGCCTTCATATACATTTGGGACTACTGGAATCATTACAAACATTAATGTAAATACAACTTCCTCTGTATTTTTCATCATCTTTCACTCATTCATCCACATAATTGCTTATGTGGACTGTTTTAATACTCAATTAAATTTTCAGAAGCAGGATTGTCCCGTAGTCTTGTTTCACACCATCAAGGATTCGAAGGCTTAGTTGCTACTGTAAGGGACTTTCTACAGAGAGTAGCAGCTCCAAATAATTATGAAATAGCTGCTGCTGCACCACATCTTCAGATGGATCATTTCACGGCTTGCTAAGATGTAGCCTATCCTAGCATATTTTAGGCAGTTAACTTCAACAACTTTAAGAAAACAAACCTCCTGCAGTAGATCCTCAACAGAATGGTTAAATCGATCCACAAATTCATCAATGAGCTGGCTGTGAGCTATGTCAACTCTGTTCTGGATGGTGTATTCCTCACTGCAGAGAATGCTGTAGGTTTTGCTGCAGGCTTCCAGAACATCTGATTCCACATGCTTTTCCACAACAAACTTAATCTGCTTCAGTAAGGCATCCAGATGCTGCAGAGCAGAAAAGAACTTCAGCTTTCCCCTCAATGGGACAACGACACCGAGCAAAGCCACTGCCAGAACAGCCAACCAAGGCTGCAGTGCTCATGTCCCAAAGGCACAGCACTGTGGGGTTGACAGTGGTCACACCTGAGAGCAACCACACCTCCTGCCCAAGGCACGATACCTTCTCCATTCTGCCCGTGCTGTAGATTTCCAGGTCAAAGTACTGAGGGATTTGCAGGAGGTTTGCAACCTTCTCGGCGTCAGCGGAATACTGGAACATCATGGCAACAAAGCAAACAACAGGCAAGTAAAAATAAACTCCTGCACTACAGAATGAGAAACTTGAAAGATAGCTGTAAATCCCAGTGATTTATTTCTTTGGAAACTGTACCTTTGATAGCAGCATGGGAAGTGCAATAATGAAATGCTCAGTCAATTTATTTCTGTCATCTATCTGAGTTTTTCTTTCTTTTGCTGTCAAGACCTGGAAGTGATTAAACATAACTATGTTAAATACATTTTCTGTATATAACATTCATTAACTTTTCTAAACATTGCATTACAAACAAATACATGCATGTGTATATTTAATAAATTAAAAGAGGAGAGAATAAAAATCTCAAAACACATTTGGGCTGAGAGTGATAAAGTGGGAGGACTGTGTGTCCTAAGAAGCTGTGACTGAAAAGGAAAATACCCTATCACCCAGCATGACATTGTCTCCACACATCAACATCTTTTTAGGATTGAAATTCAAGTATAACCCAAGTCCTTGGAAGTTTTGCAATTGCTTCCAATTGTACTGAACTCTGGCTTTCACACATGAAACCAAGTGTTAATGTAAAACCTCAGGGAAAACTGAAGTATAATGAAGAAAATCAAAACCAAACCACATTTGTAACAATGATTTTCATTAGCAGATCCATGACCTTCTCTAAACTGGAATGGAATTCTCAGTGAGAATGTACATTCAAGTTCACAGGGAGGTACTGATGCACCAGTGCTGTCAGAACAAAACTCCCTTGAAACAGTGACCAGAGAGACAATATCAAACCAACACGCTTCATCAAAGCTTAGATCTGGCTTCCTGGCTTCAGGAAAGAAAAAAAAACACTTTTGAAAACAATACATACAATGACAATAAAATACTCAATTTAGGTAATGATTCACATATAGCCAATCAGCCAGACCAGACAGTAAGGGTTACAAGCCGAAGTCAGGAAAAACTTTTTCACAAGAAGGTGAGTGCTTAATAAGAAATCTGCTCCCATTTCAACTCAGAGAAGAAGCTGGTGGGATCCCCACGCCCTGGTGACAGCCAGGCAGCTGCAGCCCCACTCACCCTCTTGCCAGTGCCCCTGCCCACGGGGGGATGCGCCTCGGCAGCCTGTCTGATGGTGCACACCATGAGCTCGATCAGAGCGCTCTCCTGGCGGTCCGACATCGCTGCGGGGAGAACAGGGCATCACTGGGGGCAAGGCAGCACCACGGGGGCACGGCTGGGACACGGGGAGCACACAGGGGACACACGGCAGCACACAGCACCACACACAAGGTACTTGGTCACATTTATCGAGGCTTTCCTGCCTCCTCTTTGATTTGCCATTCGCATCGTCTCAAATTGGACATGGCAGAAGTGAAAGAAGCCCAGAGAAATGTAGGCTGGAGAAAAGGATCAGTGATGGGGAACATAAGGAAGATCTACAAAATAAGGGAGAGTCATACAAGACAAACAGTGACAGACAATTCACTGTCACTTCCTCATACATTCTCTGCTCTTTGGCAAGTGCTTCTGCTCACATTTGGAGGATCAAACCCTCCTAGGCCAAGCAGAAACAAGGAAGCAGAGTGCCTAATTTCCTAAGGAAATAACCCTATAAATACCCTCACTGTAGCAGGTGCATACCAAAAGGTCAGCTTTTGAAGCATGGACATGATGAGCACACCTTGCCAGGATCATTGACTTTTTAAACACCTAAGCCCTATGAAAGTCCCTGAAGCAGGAGAATCCTGAGGAATTATAAAGGATCTTGAATGACACTCTTTAACCTTAGGGACACTTTGTCCCCAGTCTCCCTGGATATTTTGTGCACCCATGTCTATTATTAGCAAAAAGAAATCTGAAATTAATGGTGAAAAATTCCCTCTGATTTTTCTGTTGAGAATTCATTGTGTTCACATTGCCTGGAAAAACCCCCTATTTAACTAGCATCACCTGAAGTAATGTTTATTCAAAACTGTATTAGCTATCTTATTTATCAAAATAGTTATTTAAACATTCAGACAAAATCAAGTCTTAGCCTTTAATATTAGGGAACCAGAATACAGTAGACTTGACAAAAAAACCTCCAGAATACAAATAAAAAGAAAAAATAGAGTACAAATTGCTGCTTTTGAAGGAAAGTACATTAAAAATAGATTAACCAGAAATCTTCAAATATGCTTTCCAAACAAACCACAACATAAAAAGATGTTTCTCTATGGGGGCAGAGGTATTTAAGGAATAATTAACAATACTGTGCAATATCAAGGAAACACAGGTTTAAGCCAATACCTTCTTCTCCTTGGACTGGCTCCTCCAAGAGCAATTCTGTCATACATTCCCAGTCTTTCAGCAGTTCTTGAGAGCTCTCCCACAAGCTGTCCACCAAATAGGCTGCATGTTCATGCAACTAGAAAACCCAAAGCAATCATCAGTACAGCTCTTGTATAAGCACCAGTTCTTCAACTTTCACAATCATGTGGCCACAGAGAGTGTCCTGGGCATGTATCTTATGTTAGAAAGAACATTCAGTTTAAAACTAATTCATGAGGGTTTTCTCCCAACTGAATGACACCAGTGCAATGGGGTTATGTTTTAACAGAAATGAAATAAAACCAAACTGAGCTTCTTTTGCATAAAGCTCGTTTGTGAAAAATCTTCCCCAGAGTTTTGACCCAGAAGCTGTAAACTTACCTTCCCTCACTTTCTCACTGCATTACAAAAAGGAGAAATGGTGAGACATGAGAGTTGCAATGTATTTGTTTTGAACAAGCTATGTGCTCAGAAAAAAAGAGCAAAAACTCTGGTGATTTCAGGGAGTATAGATTTAGCACTAACTTCAACTGCAAATAATGTTTTTATATGAGTTAACACAACTGTTGTAAAGTGAGAAAAAGAATCCATAGGCTTCTGCTGTTTTCTAAACTTATCTTGAACTACTACCAACAAGTAGCAAGCACAACAGGGAGCCTGTGCTTGCCAGGGACTGATTCCTTAGCTGGAAAACATCTCCAAGTGCAGAGAAGGAGGTGTCAGTACATTCCCCTCCTCTGTTTCTGACAGCTTTGGGCAAAATGTCACAGAGTTACTGCTGCTGGGCAAGGTTCACTCCCTTGAATGCACCCCCAAGCTGCAGCATTAATTTCTCCCACCCACATGCAAATTCCCAGTTTTCTAACTCTACTAAAATTGGAGTCAGGATATTCTACTTGGTTCCTAACAACTCTCAAAAACAACAATAGCAAAAACTGGCCCTGGGAGAGAAGTGACCCTCAGGGAACAGCATGGGAGGCACTTTGCTGGTCTTGGCTTTGGGAGTGGAGCAGTTTCTTTTCTCCTCAGGACAGACAAGGGCAGTGCTCAGTAACTCCAACAGTAACTCCAGTCACACTCACTAAGGTGTCTGCACTGTAAAACACAATCAGCTTTACAATCTAAGTTTTAAAGATGCGGGAACTAAAAATCCATTCAGGTGGCAGGCAGAATCCTCACACAGGTAGAAATTTCACCCAGATTAATTTGTAGGTTTATGAGGTATTTCTAAATAACATGAACACTACACCAAAATTTTGTCCTTCCTTCTCAGAAACTCTGAGTACTTCTTTTCATTCTCACAGTCAAGTCTCTTAAGGCTTCATAACAATTAACATAACCAATTGTAATATCTTTCCTTTTGCTTTTTACCCAAAAATACCACCCTCCCCTCTCTAGAAAAACATTTCTGTAATTTCCTTTCTTTCAGGCTACTTATTATCAAATCAAATGTATAATTTTGAACCTTCCCCTCTATTTAAGACCATCCTGCACCTGACAGTATTTCTCAAATCTTCCCCCCACCATTGCCATTCCCTATCTGTATTACTGTTATTACCTGTGCCATACAATTTCCCATAGACACTGCCTCTATAAATTATGGGCACAATCCCACCCAGGATGTGTTCATCAAGCACTTCATGTCACCACATCTATGCTTGTTTTCCTCATCCTCCAATGTTTCCAAGATGAATTTGCATAAAGCCCTGAAAGATCTCATCTCACAGCTGACTCTGCTCTGAGCTAAGGACCCTGAGGTCCTTCCCACTCTGAGTTCATCAATGATTCTAATCAGAATTAGAGATATTATGCAATTTTTGTTCCATCTTGATTCAAATTATTTTACTCCACAAAGAATAACTCCAGAGGATTTCTCCTTGCATGGTTGGGTAAGCAAAGAACCATTTACACTTGTGTGCAGCAATGCACCCTGACAGCCACCACAGCACCAGCAATGCAGTGTGAGTACAGTGGGGACATGCACAAGTTAAATAAACCATGAAGATTTTCAGACCAATTTCCTTAATGGACAAGGAAATGGAGGGGAAAGGAAAAGGGCTTACAGTATTTCTGAAAATAAAAAAAAAAAATAGAAAAGAAAGGCATTTTATTACTGAATGTTGATACATCACTACTTAAGTTCCAGGTTTTAATTAAACAGTTAAAGGTTAAAAATGACTTTTTTTACCTCACTTTCAAGAAAGAAAAGAACCAACATTCTAATAAGGTTTCCATTTGGGCTATTTCGCCCCCTCCTCTTTGCTAGAGCCTCTTCAGCTTGGGGATCATGTCTGCTGAACAGCCTGAAAATAAGCAGAAAGAGCTCATGGCCATCACAACAATTCTCATTTCCGCAAGAATATGATGAGCATTCATTCTCAATATAGTAAATTTGTTCATAAAACAGTGTAAGTATCTCAAGCTATTTCTTTCAAGGGAAAGAGGGCACAACCCCTGCCTGTCTGAAAAGATGAATTTACCTCCAGTCTTTGAGTTCACAAGGCTGGAAGTATTTCAGACAGGAAAAAGTTCTCCAAAACCTACTTATATTGAAAGTTTTGCACAGTTTTAAGTATTTGCATCACTTGTAGAGTTTTGCATTTATAACATATCCAGTCTTACAGTGGAGGGAGCACCTGCTGCACCAATGTGCTAAGAGCTAAGACTCTAAACTCTGGCTGGGACATGGTACAAACTCGACATCCATCAAACACCCAACGTCAGGTACCAGGGGCAGCATCAAAGATAAAACCAGCTCCTAGACATTATTTGGGGTTTTACAGGCAAGTGACACACTCTGCACTGAGCTCCCTGAGGCATGGCCCATGCCAAACTCCTCTCAATGCTCACATTTACCAAGAGAGCTCACACATGCCAGTATTACTGTTACAGCAATGACTGTTTTACTTGGAAAAGTTTGAAAGCTGTTCCTAGCTTTTACAGCGAAATCACAAAGCAGATTAATACATGAAATACAGAATTTCAATTTCACTGCTGTAATTCACTGAAGAGAAGGACAAATTATACACAAATGCTGTATTTTAGTTAAAAACATTACCTCATCCCCCTGCTTATCTGAACAGATAAGCAATGAGTACCTCTGCAGGTGCTGAGGTACCTTACAAGCTGCACCTCAGGGATGAGCCAGTGATCCTCTGTATTTGGTGATCCTTTATATCCTCTAATATTTGCTTTCCTTTGCTAAGCATAGAGAGCATGTCTGATGATTATCATGGAGAAAGTGATAGTGAAATGTATTAAATTAGGTGAGATAAATCACATCTCAAGTGCCTGAAATAGATTCTAACTTATTTAAGTGGAGATTTTCTTTGCAGAAACCGAGACAAAATTATTTAAGAATGGGACAATCTTTGTCTCCACGTTGTTAGCCTTGAGAGACATTTACAGAACACAGCTTAGTACCTTGTAAAAGAAGTCAGAATGAAATTTTGTATTTATCCTAAGTGCACTGAGGTGCAGATATGTCCTTGTTTACCTTTGAGGCATTTTTCAGAAGTACTTTGTCACATGTTGATTAATAAAGGAATTTTATATTTTTAATGAGAACCTATCCCTTTCCAATAACTAGTACAATGGCTTGTCAGTAATGGAGATCTGCACATATGTTTCTTGAAATGGATAGTGCTTGATCACAGCAATTTGGAATTCCAAAAATCCACCAATGAAAGCTTAAAATTGCAATGTGGAGTTGTAAATCCCTGGTAAACCATAGAAATTAGAGCACTAGCAAAGAAAAACAGATGTTTTCTGTATTTTTTCTTACCTGTATCCTGGCATGAAAAAATTAGATAACCTGAATTCTAATATATACATGTAATAAAAAACCTCTAATGTCACAACCCAGGAAGGGAAAAAAATCAAATTCCTACTGAAAGATTTTTAACTGCAAACGATAAAAAGAAGAGGTTAACTCCTATGATGTGATGA
This sequence comes from Aegithalos caudatus, assembly GCA_013389925.1. Taxonomy (NCBI): domain Eukaryota; kingdom Metazoa; phylum Chordata; class Aves; order Passeriformes; family Aegithalidae; genus Aegithalos; species Aegithalos caudatus. Next base: position 52,232 of record WEIU01001429.1, read on the forward strand.
TCCTATGATGGTCACAGGTGCTGAGGTGGTGTGATTCACATCCATGGAAAAGCTGGCTTATGTCCTTTAGCATAGTGAGGACATGAGAGATGTAACCATAATGCAGTGTATTTTCAGGGGAAGGCAGTGAGTTTAGAAACAAATTTTGTAATTATTGTTACATAAAAACCTCCCAAGTTCACAAGAGATGAATAAACTGGCTTAAAACTTGCTAGAAATTATGACTGTTGATGCATTAGGTAGATCTCCACAGACTACAAGCCTATCACATGTATCTTATCACAGGAATTTAGCAAATGCTGCAGGACTCAAGCCAATTTTATAAGTTTGTGCAGCCTTTGTATATTTAACCCTCAAGAAGTTAGGAAATGTCATCTAAATTGTAGAGCAAGAAAAATTTACATTCAGTTTCTTCAAGTCCTCAGATCTTGTTTAAGCAGAGAATAAAGTCTCTGGTTTAAATGAAATACCTGATTTGTTAAATTGGGATACTTCACTCCACTGCTTCTTTGCTTTTTGATGTTACCTCTCTGGGAAGCATTCACAAATCTGGTATTATTCCAGGACAATTGATGACTTACTTTTTGTGGAGGAATTCCCCAGCTGCTACTGCCACAGGCCGGTGTGCTGAGTACACCAGGTGATAAACATTCTCACAGTCTTCATTGGACAGAGCCTCCTCGCTGCCACTGAAAGAGTCACAGTGACACCTGAACTGCAGCAGAGCTTCCACTTCCATCCCCACACCTCCCACAGCTCACTCCCACAAAATCCTACATGGTTGAACAAGGACTTCAAGGATCTTTGGTTCAACTTCAAAATACAGAGGTATTTAAAGGGCCTGTAAGACTGGAAGTTTTTCTGATTTCCTTCTCCCAGTTGTATCAATATAGAGATAAAATGACAGTATCAGAATCACTGCATACAAGCCCTCTCCTGCTTATTCCTTAGACCATCACACAAACTTCAATGGCTAAACACTCACCAAACAACATAAACAAAAAACGTGGAATCACAGAATCCTCTAGGCTGAGAAAGACCTCAATGCTCATTGAGTCCAACCATTAACCCAGACCCTCTGTGTTCACCACTTACCCATGTCCCCAAGTGCAATACCCACTTTTGAACACTTGCCTGGGCACCTGCCCCAGAATGTTAGCAAAAATGGTATAAAAATACCAGCACTGTCACAATCGGGATTACCTCCATTTGTTTAGTTGGCATCCATCAGAACCATTTATGGATCAGAACCATTTATGTATCAGGACTCTTCTGGCTTCATACTAGACATCATTTTAATTGGTCATTCCCCATCAGGATTGCTCCAGACACGTTTTTGGAGTTCCTACCTTCCAGATTATTGCCCTGTGCTCTTCAAGGTGACCTAGACTCTTCTGGTACTAAATGCATTTAGCATTGCCTGTGCTTTCAACAGGCAACCAAAAAGAAAGCAGGAACAGACAAAAAAAAATGTGCACTGGGTAATTTTTGACCTTAAATTTGTTGTGTTCCCAAAAATTACTAATAATGCAGGGAAGAGATGTGTTCTACACATAATTTCAGATAATGCTTGCTATATTTACTTAAAAAAATATAACAGTAGATGCAAGTTTTCATTTCTTGCTAATATTACAAGGCTAATCTCTTTAAAACAGTGACCCATTAAAAAAAAGCTGACTTCTTTACTAAGGAAAGGCTAGTGCAATCTTTTGTTCAAATGTTGCATGTCCAAAAACATTCTTCCAAGTGGATCCATTGGACATGAAATATGCAGTAAAATTTCTGTGCGTCTGCTTGTAAACAAGACATTCCTTAATACAGCTTTTAATGAATATATTATAAAAGCCTAGCAGTGCCCCTCCAGGTGCCCACTCATGAGGTTGCTGGGACAGGCTGGTTCCACATCAGCATGCGGGAGGCTGTCTGAGGTGATCCTTACCTCAGGGGAGCCATTGCATCTCCACATGGAAAGGCCTGAAGCAGGTATCCTACCTTGGGACTCTTTTCAGCTGTGTCAGCAAATCAATCAACTCTCCCTGCACTGGATCTGTGTTACTGCTGGAGCTATTCTGGCAAGCATAACCCACAGACACTCATTTTGGGAGGACAGTTGTTCTGCCCTTGGCAAAAGTTAGAAATGCCATTTGCATTCCACACAATGGATGCACTAATGGCTCCAAAACATCCACACAGTTTTTACACTTTGCCTCCTATATTTCCATGAAATTAAATACCTTACTTTAGTTTCACGTCCATGTTATATATTCAGTTCAACCTCATACTAAGTATAAAGTAACACATTGACTTCAATACACAAGCAAAGCACTCAGGTGACTGGGATGTTACTGGTTTAGGTAATTTTCCAAGGGAATGCAGGGCTTTGGAGCAGCACTCACTGGAGGATGAGCGTGACCAATCGAATGGCTTCCACAGCGACATCGTACTCCTTGTCCAGGGTCATGGACACGATGCGGTCCTGCAAGGCAACGCTGGGTCACTCACAGAACACAAACACAGCACAGCAGCAGGTGGGAAACTCCAGAGATCACAAAAGAAATACTTGTGGGGAGAATGATGTTTCGACTGCATGCTGACAAGAGGCCCTCAGTATTACCCAACCTTTTAATGTACCCCTTAGCTGTGTGCTATGTGCACATTGGAACAACAGAACAAGTGCTTCAGCAGTCCTTATCCTTGTGTGTTTGCCAGAAAGGCAGGGAGGACACCTGGAGTTACAGCACTGTTCTGGGTTGGATTAATTTAATAGGTCTTTCCTGAAAAGTCATGTACTTGGGTTGGACAGCAGCAGAAAAACTGCCCCACTTCGTTCCCCTGAAACCAAAAAATTTCAGAGGAAGGAATACTGCGTATATGGAAATACTGTAAAGAAAAATCACACCTGAATTCATGCATCTGCAGGTTGCCTGTGAAGTTGTGACCTCTTTCCTGTCTACATCTCAAGGTTTGAAGAAGATCTCAAGAATTACACTACAGAGCTTCCCCAGGAAAGTGGGGAATTCCATGGTTTGATGTTGTGTTTTCCCATACTCTTTCTAGAGGAGACAAGCACATAATTCTCCTGTCAAATCTAATGATTTTCTAATTTCTAAGGCCCCTGTAGTTGTGAGAAGTCTTTTAGGGGTTTCTTTCTCCTTAGGTTCAATTTGCTTACTGGCAAAAATAGCCGTGACTGGTGTATGTTGTCCTTCCTATCAGGGGAGAATTTCCAACCAGCCGTAAAAATGCAGTATGTCTCAGTGCTCTTTGCTTGACTGAGCAAGTTACTGAAGAGAAATCAGGCCATCTGAAAATAAAACTTTATTTTGGTGGCTTAATCTGCTTCAGGAAGGACTAGGTACTCTATGACATTTTGAGATATGAAAAAATAGAAATCAGGGACTGGAAAAGAAACAAGGGAAGTGTAAGACAACAACAGTGAAAGTCACCAGAACAAACGAGGGCAAAATAAAGATTTTCACCTTTATCCTCTACTATTATGCATTTAAGGGCTGAAAGGGAACATCAGGCAACTGATGTTTATTTCAATACAAAAATTTCATATCAGTACTTAAAAAATGCATTGTGGCTGTCTCAGGTGTTACTTCCCAACAAAACCAGGTCTGCAGAGACACTTTTTGTCACTGTGACTGAAGGGGCCTCTACCAATCACTATTGTGTTCCTGGGGAATTTGAAAAAAGCCTGGAAGGGAGGGGATCCTCTCCTGACCACAGAGCAGGAGTTACCCTCTGAATCTGGAGTCCTTTGGGACTTAGAAACCAAACGATGCGAGAAGGTTTCCTTATCCTAAAAGACCGTTCTCTTAATTTTCCCCAGAAATATCAGGCTTAAAATAAACAGCAAGGATGTGTCATCTTCTGCCCTAGGGCCAGCACCTTTGTGTGGTGGCACCTGCCAGCCAGGCCCCACAAGACCCACACACCCAATGCCTCTGAAGGTGTAACTTCTGTGGCTGAGGAAGTTCCAAGCCCCATGTGCTCAACCTGCCTTTACAGAGATTCCCTGTACTGTTGTACAGTAGCAGAACAGGGCACAGGCCTGCATTTTTAAGCTGAAATAGTAATTCTCAGTGTCTCTGAAGATCAGTTTTTCATTCTATATTAGGCTGTGAACAAGGCAGATGAAGAGCCAATCTCTCCTTCTGCTCCCAGGCTGTGGAGACAGCACAGGGTGAGGGATGAGGGACTCTGGCACTGACTGCAGAGGAGTTAATTCACAGCTTTTCCATATGGGGTCAGTTACTGTCTGCATGAGACAGGATTTGTTGATGGAAAACAAAAGTCTTCTCTTTGATGAAAAAATTGTTGTTGTGATGGACTAAGCTTATTTTCCAGCACATCACCTACTCCTTAGAAACACAAATGCTGGAAAGAATAGGCATTTTTCTTTGAAAAAGGGACTGGATCACATCTTTGTCACAACTCTCTGGAAGGTGGTGAAATATTAACACCCCGGGACAAGGCACTCTGGATCAAATTAATTTATTCTTTAAACAGCTAGAAGACCTGTAGAGAGATTTCTCTCAGTTTGAATGGATTGAACTGAACACCAGCTGAACTGTGCAGGTCAATTAAATTCTGATGAAGAAATATAAATAAGCAGCCATGGAACTGAAAATGGCAGTTAGGTCAATTATTTTTCAAAGAGGTGGTGGTAGAGTCTGTGGCAGCAAGACATTTAGCTAATGTATCAGAGATTCAAAAAGCATTAATTTGGAACTTTGCTCCATCCTGGTGCCAAAGGCCACATCCCTGACAGCACAGCTGTAAATCCAAGTGCAGGCACTTGGGCCATGCCAGCTTTTTGTTCTCTTGATGTGGCAGAAACTGAAAGTGATTAATCATTATGTTAAACAAATTTGTTCTCTAGGCTCACAGAGACTTTAAGCACACCTTTTCCTCTTCTTTCTTTCATAATGATACAGATTTCTGTAGTAAAACCAGCTTTTACAGAAGAAAGATGAATTCCTAACAAGGCTCCCTTCCCTCTGAACCTCTTTGGCAGAAATCAAAATTTCTTGTGCCATCCCAAGCCAAGCAGCAATGCACAGGCTAACCTAGCTTCCTTTAAGACAATTGTCTGTGCTGTGAAAATCAGGATGCATTTAGAGGTTTCCTGCCCCTGTAGTTTTCTGGAGTACATTACAGAGTGACTATTGCCCAAAGTGTTTCCAATTGTCCTGAAAGTTTTGTGGGTGCATGGGAGAGGTTCAGCCTCAAGGCAGTCCTTTCCCATACAAATTATGGGATCCTGACATAGAAACATCCAGCACATTTTCTAGTAAAGAGAAATTGATAAAATCCCAAGAGAGGTCTACTGGCCCATTTAAAAATAAATGGAATGACAGAAGTAGCAAATATAAACAAATCTAAATCTGCACAGAGGGAACAGGAAAAGCAGCAGAGTTGGAGGGTCCATTTTTCTGGTTGTCTGGTGAGGATAAAGCAAACCAGACTTATGGAGGCATTAGGGAAGAAGTTTGAGGTCTGAACCTGTTTGCCAGGTTCTCTCCTATGAGAGGAAATTTGGCTTTACTGCAACAGTCCCAGAAACTGGCTTTACAAAATTAGAAGAATTAGAAGTGGTCTCACAAAATGATCCAGTTTTATCTCCTGCTTTAGTCATCTACACTTAGTTCACTTCTGACAGTATTTATTTAATCTGTCCTTTAATATTTATTATCTTGAATGAAGGAGACTATCAATAAAGAGTCTGGTCTATTATATAATTATCATTTTGGAAAAAACCCTTCCTTAATATCTAGGCTTTACTGCAGGATAAGCATCTTTTTTCTGTATCACAAGTGAATGTGGTAAAAGGCTGATTATCATGTTTTTATAAATTGTTTACATACAGGGAAAATAGGACAAATTTCCTTTTCATTTTGCTTTCCAGATCAGACTGGAGGAGTTAATTGTGAAATAGCAGACAAAACCAGTGAAGCAGCATAAAATCTACAGGGAGAATTTTAAGTCTTGTGCACAGTATTTGTAAATATTTACATCTCCACTTTTCTAAATAGAATTTTATCACCATTATAATAATGATTTAAGTTAAAATAAACCAGTCAGCTCTGTTTCTTTTCTAAATAAATTTTTTTATCAGCATTCTAATAAGGATTTAAATGAGATAAATGTGTTTTTCCTTGGGGGTAGCCTTTCCCACAGTATGTGTTCTGCAGAACACAAAAGCCATGGGGAGAGGTAGCAGCTGACATGGTGGCAGTGCCTGAACACTCTCCTCACCAGGCATCCTAACAAGAGCACGGACACCTTTGGTTTCCACACCCATCTCTCCACACAGTTCACTTGTACAATAAAGCTGTCAGACCACCAAGTGAATTAAGAGACACATTCTTATCCAGATGTCATGCAAAAAGTTTGTGCTGATAAAAACCCCACGAAATATCCCCCCAGCACTTTTCTCCTGAAGGGCCAGTCCAGTTCAAGGGGTTTGGAAGCACAATGTGAGCTCCTGTTCTGCAGCAAGGCCTGGTCACTGTGCAGAGGACTGTGATACACATCCAAGTGACTCTCCCTCCAAACACAAGCACATATTGAGCTAAAAAAAGCTGTGTAACAAACAATCTTTTATTACAGACTGCTACTTTCAGCTGTATTTCAGATTGTGGAAGTACACATCCTTTAATTTCAATAAATCTAAAATTAAATAAGTACAGGCAGATTGAATAAGGACAATATATAAGCTATAAATAATACATACAGACAAATAATCATCCTGGTTAAGTCGGACAAATCTTCCAAGATAAACCCTGTGAAATGGATTTGGCTTAATTTCAGCATTCAGTAACAGTTGTAGTAGTGCAGTTCCAAGCCTTGTCACCAACTAATGAGTTTATTCTTAACAGAATTTACTCAAAGACCACAACAGGATGATGACACTTTTACTTTCTGTCCTTCCAAAAACTGCAATTCCTCTTACCTTGAATCTATTAGTGAACAGCTCCAGTTTGGGAAACAACTCTCTGTTGGTATACAGACTCTGAAGGGCTTTCAAACACTTCAACCTCACTTCACCTTGCTAAATAAAAAACACCGAGATTAGTTGTCTTGTCAGAATACTTTAACCAAATGCACATGAATATTAAAAAACATAATACTGTAATTTGTTTAATGTGCATCTAAAATTTTATGCAAATGACCAAAGCCAATTTGCAAATTAGCTAAAAACCAAAACCCAGATGCAGTCACCTACAATGTTAAATTTCTTCCTATTTGCATATTGAAATAATTAATGTGCCATCACATATATGTCTGTTAGTGCTTCTCTTTCAAGTGACTCCACAAAAAGATAACGTAGCAAGTAAATCCAAAATAAAGATGCAAGAGCTCCAGGTGGTTGGTGCAGGCAGAGTGGCTGTTTGTCTTCAGGAAGGAGCCCACAGGCACCTCGTGACTGACAGCTCATGCTCACAGTCAGTGCACAGGGGCTCAGAATGACTGGGCATGGGCTCAGTCACTCAGCTAGCTCTGAGGGTAGGGACAAAGGGCATTTGGTATCCCCAAATGTTTTACATCCCATCTCTCACAAAAAACAGCACAGGCTGAAGGATGCAAAAGGTGTGAGAGATCCTCCAGAGGGGAGCAGGCTGCTGCCACAACTTCCATGAAGAGCAAGTGTTCCTAAGAAATCACCTCTCTACATCCATGAGGAGTCTCTGAGCAATCGTGCTCTCCTCTGGGGATCTTTTCAATCTTCTCTACCACTGCAGAGAAAGTCAATGAGATGTAAGCTACGTTTAAAGGGATCTAACATAAGATCTTTCAAGGTGCAGAAGAGAACTTTCTTGAAGATACATTACATGGATGTGATCAACTGCTAAAAAAGCCCAGAAAAAAGCTGCTTGACATTTGTTTTTAATAGCACCTGTGTGACAGGACCAGAAATGGTGTCTCCTCTGTTGTGCTCATAATGCCCAGGATGTCTGGAGTCACGAGCTCTCACAAGACATGAGCTTCTGCTGGCCTCTGCCTTAGAGAGCCCCAGAGGACCAGGACCAGGTTAGTTCTGGCCTGTCTGAACACTGTAAGGCAGAGTAAGGCAGCAGCTTTAGTTACAGCTGCACTGGAGCTTGTCCCACCTGTGAGCCAAATGTAAAACTCACCCACAATGGGAACTGAGACCTGTGCAGAACAAGCTCAGACAGTTTGGGCACGCAGAGCCCAAAGCTCCTGGATACTTCCCCAAACTCCACGGGTCGATGGTCCCAGAGCTCAGCCCAGGCCCTGTGCTGGGCTCTCTGTAAAGCTTAAGCCAGCAAATGGAGCCAGGCAGGCAGGAACCACACTGAGCACAGGCTCTTTGTATGGCTCCTTGCATGCCTTGCCACAAGACTGCAGCCAGGCCCTAACCAAAGTGTCCTGGACCACATCTGAGGAGAAGGGACTGCAGGAGCAGGTGAGGAAGAGAAAGGTTATGCTACAGCTGGTCCCTCTGGCTGGGAGCAGGACCAGGAGACACAGAGGCAAACCTTGGAAATGACACCCCCACTGGCAGAAGAATGATGGAGGACTCTCTCCAAGTCTGTTTTTTAAACTGTTGGTAAAGGATGCAATTCACCTCTTTGGACAGGGAAGAGCTCCTGCACATCAGCTTGCTGATCCTCATAAGAAGGTTTTAAAACCAGTTCAGTGGAGATGAGTGGCAGGAATGCCCTGGGAAGCCTAAAGGGCAGTGAGCTGGACAGGAAGCAAGGAAGGGCAGGGTGAAGGTGTGTGTGGATGCACTCCAGTCCAGACTGGAGGAGCAGCAATGTGCCAGTGTGCCACAGACCCTCAACACGCCAACCACGAGATGGTTCTTCATGACTGTGAGAATCCTCCAGCTCACAGGGGCTTTGGACACCCCAAACACCTTCTAGCAAGGAAGTAATTGGGTGGGAATGCTCAAGGTAGGGTGGTTCGTAAGAAACTTATGCCAGTGTAAAAGCTGCAAACAGGGATGGACAGAAGACCAGCAAGAGACTTCATCAACTAAGAGATGAACTTATTTAACTAACTAATTAATTAATTAATTAGGAGATCAAGCAGAGGAGGAACATTTGTTCCAGAGGACCCTGGGTTCATCCTTTCTACAGAAATAGACAATAAGCAAAGTAAGAGGAATGCAAAGAAGGAAGAAGCATTTTCTTATGTGTTAGAAACTGGTTTTAAGAATCATGATTGTCCAGGTATATCTAGAGACAATTGCGGTTTCAAAACAGTTCCACGCATCAATGAAGTAGGTGAAAATAAGTTCACCTGAACAGTCTAACTTAACACTTTTATTTTCAAGAGGGTTTTTAAATGCAATTGTATCATGGTTTATACACTTTTAATTTATGCTTCCAAATACATGGGAATAAAAAAGATGCTTAAAAGTAGAGAAAGGCAAAACTTGAAAGCTACATTCAAATGAAAATCTATAAAAACCAAAAATCCCTATAGACATTTGTTTCAAATCTGGGAGCCATGATTAACATGCAAAATATAAGGATTTTCCATGCTAGAGCACTAAACTTCTGCATTCTACATCTGAAAGACTATGTTGGAGCTACTACAAAGAAGTGCAAGAACTGTTCCTCCCTGTGATTTAATTTGTATGTCTTCTGAAGTAGAATATAGAACTGCTCAGGAATCTCCTGCACTGCTGTCTCCTTTTGCAGCACCAAATTTCCAGAGAAGTTAATAATTTTGGGGTGACTGCTGTTCATGTGAAGTGGAAATAGCTTATGGCTATTGTCTCAGCCTTCATTTTTTAAATACCAGCTATAGCAAAAATTATCTCCTGATCAAAGCAAAGCAAAGTCAAGAAACTTGGGTGCCAGCTGGTATTTTTTTCAGGTGGTGCCAATGAAAACCATGCTGTTAAAGGATCTTCTACTTCTGGAGGCTTTGCATTTTCAGTTGGCTCTTACTCCATCTTTTTCTAATATATTCTTCCTATTTCACCTCCACCCTCCTTTCTGTGCCTCCTAAAATGTCTCTTTCTCTCCATTCCCTCCCTTTTCATCCTTTGACACCTGCCCCAGACTCTTTCCCATCCCTGCAGTCTGTCTCACTCTCTAGATGACATATCCACAACATCAATAAAACCCCACCACCTATCAGGTGGACTGGGACATTAAACACATTAGTGATTTAAAGACTTGGAAGTCCATAGCACTTCTGTGGTCTGCAACAAAAAGTCTTGCAGAGGCAGGAGAGCAGTCTGATAGAATTCTGCTGTGTCTAGTCCAAATGTTTTTTACCCTAACACTGTAATTCAAAATTTTTCTGATATAAAGAACATGTTAATTTTTAAAAAGCTAAGGTATAAAAATGTGTTAAGGCTGCAGGCACATGACTAAACCCTGGCCTGAGGTTAAACTAACTGAAGAGGATGTGAGAAAATACTGCACATGACATGAGAAATTGCTGGATGTGACAGATGAGAGTGTGAAATTCCACAGATGGGTAAAGAGAGTGATGTGAAAAACGTATGGAGAGGGCTGAGAGCTGTGAAGTGCAACCCCACTACATTCTGGAGGTGCTACTTTGTGGAAATATTCTACAAGGTTTAGAACGTGCTCCCAAAATCTAGTGCAATTATTCAAGGGGTAATTTATTTAAATGACAAGTCCTAGTAAAACAAAGCCCTCCACACACCTTAAATCCTGATCCTCCAACCTGAGCTGACCTCCCCACTGGTTTGCTAACTTGAACAATGATGCCTTCTCCTGGAGCATGGCAGCTTGTGAGGCACAGCAATGTCACCACCAAGGGACACAGAGCAGCAGTTGTGTCCCTCCAGGCACTGCCACAGCTGTGTTTGCATGTCCAGCAGTCACTGAGACACAGGGCAGTGGCTCTGGGGCAGACACTGGTCATGGCTGATGGCAGCAGTAAGCAGCATCTTCCTCCTGATGAAGTTTTGTTCAATGAAATCTACTGTGAAAGTTTGGGGAAAATTTGTAAAGGAAAGGTTTGAGAACTACAGGCTTGGAAAGAAATCCCATGTCTAGAGGATACTCTTAACAAGTGAACTGCTCATCCAAATGAAGGTAAGATGCAGATTCCTGGCAGCTGTAGTTAAAAGAAACAGCACCAGAAGCTGATTCCTATAATTAGTGAAAGCCAACATCTGCATAACTCAGAATTCAGCACAGGAGTGACCGAGTCAGAGCCTAAATATTAAGATCATGTTTGAAGTTATTGAGAAAAGTAACATTTTTAAAGAATCAGCTGTTAACTATCAGTTATGCAAGTCATCAGAATGAACTTGCAGACTTAGAATTTTTTTCCAGCAGTGCTCCTAGAAAAGGAGAATAGTCTGAATGAGGATGCTGGAATTTGATGAGCATTTCAACAGCACTTTAAGTCTCCTTTGTATTCCTTGGATAGTGTTAACAAGGGAGTTTAGAGTAAAACAAGTGATTCCAGTGGTTTTGGTGGGAGTGGGAGCACAGCCAGTCCCACTGCTGCCTGGTGTACAAAATCCCCCAGGCAGAAGTGCCAAGTCCTCTGTCAGCACCCAGAATGGGCTCCTCTTGCTGCAGGAACTGGGTAGATACCATCAGTACTAAGAACTGTGCTGACAGAAAAGCTCTTTTCTTTCCATCTGGTGTTTCAACAATTTTCTGAAGAAAAAGCTAAAGATAAGATAAGATTCTTCAAGGAAAGGGAAATGAACTGATGAGATCTCCACTGGTTGTGGAATCAGTGGCTGTCTATTGAGGACACAGAAATCTCCTTTTTCTCTCTAACCTTTGGGCAATGTACATGGAAGACACGTGGAAATCCCCTTTCCATTCTGCTGCAGACACAGAGGTTCTCAGGGGTGCTCTGAGGAGACTTGTCTTTCTCTTGTAATCAACAGAAAAGCCCCATGAAAGGATTTCTACCATGATACTTCAGAGACTGAACACATGAAAAGCACAGGGACCAAGCAGACTGGGAATACTGCCTCCTGGAACTGACCTGACTGAAAGGTACCAGGTGAGGAAACAGAACAATCTCTTTGTAAGCCAAGGATGATGCTGTGCTGGGCAGCAGCACAGCAGCAGCTGCCTCCAGAGCACTCTGCTGTGTGTGGGAATACACAATACTCACCCTGTCATGTAGTGTCCAACCAACATATTTTAAATAACTATCATTCAGGAAGGCATCACTGTACATTTTCATCCAGACACCAATTTCTTCAATACAGACAGCTCTAATCTCAGCAATAGCATCACTAATATGGAAAAAGAAAATAACAAAGATTAGCAGATTACAGACATGTATACTTCTCATTCCCATTGCCAGAGCTATAATATTTTGCTTTACTTGTCATGAACCTCACTATGTGAGGCTTGTCACTGTTCTTACTGCCATCTCACTGATTTTCTGTTCCTCTACATCCTTGTACTCACTGATCTAATAATTTCAGTGTTTATATATGCTCCCACATTTTCCTCTAAAGAAATTCTCAGCCTAGTTTGATTCTTAGTCTATTACTCCATCTTTAACCTCTTTCTTTTCAAAGAGAATTATGAACCCAAGCTACAAACCTCCTCTGGGCAACCATTTCTGAAACAGCATCACTGACATTTACTTTGCAGCCCTGTCTACAGCTCAAGGTGCAGAACCATTGCAAGGTGGGAGAAGCTATTTGGTTTAGCCAAAGGCACCTGTCAGAGGAGCACAGTGGAATTTGCTACACAGATACCTCATTTCATACCCCCCATGAACACCCTTACAACAAAACCCATGAGAATTTTGCACTTCAGCATTGGTTTCTTCCATTTCTCTTGCTTTCACCCTACATCCGGACTGTGGCAAGCCATGGAAGATGCAAAGACCTATCTCAGACAGACTTATCAGCTGCTTAGTGAGGAGAGGTGGCAGGAAACTGGAGAGGTCACCTAAGGAGACCAGGATGGAAATGCTTTCCATCTGATTGGCACTTTCCTGCCTGCCTGACATAGAGCATGGCATCTTTACTAATGAAACAACAGGAAAAGGGATGGGGGCCGTCTGTCCCTTCAGTAATTCCATCTCTGGGACATCTGTTACCATGAGAAATCACTTGTGCCACTCCAGCTGGCACTGCCTCACAGTTCCAAATTTCAGCTGTAATACAAGAACACAAAGAGTCACTGCACAGAAGAAGGGAATGTCTGGTGCTTTGCAAACACTGGACTTGCTAGTAATTGAAACTCCTGTTTGGCATTTTTATTTAAAAAAAAATCTCTTTGGAAAAGCAATAAACATCAATTTAATTCTAAACCAGACCAACAGAGCCCCAAAATGAAATTTAGTTTACAGGAAGGAAAGAAAAATTCCAAGCTTCAAGCAAGTGAATAATTGCAGAAATGGGAATGTGCATTTTCCTGAAAGTCAGCAATTTTACAAAATATAAATAAAATGCACTCACTCTTCTGGTCAAGACACTGCACAGGTTCATAGCCCTAAATCAGTGCAGCAAATCCCTGGTGACTCCATACTGGGACTATGTACTTCCCTCCTGCAGGTTGGCCCAGCTGATCCAGTGCCTTTGTGCTGTCCCTGACCTTCCAGAGCCTGAGCTGGAGCCTGCAGGGCTCCCACAGGGACCATGAACCCAGCCCAGAATCACACACAACCAGGGGGACTTCTCCAGGCAAGCCTCAATGTTTGAATTCAGCTTGCAGGGAGGAAACTGTACTGCTGCAACAGCAGAAAAGCATCAACAGCATGATATGCATTTAATGCAATAACATGAAGGGGACACCTGTATGAATGCCACCAAACCATTGCCATTGCCTCTCTTTGCCTATGAGAAAGATTAATTCTAACAACTTCCCAATAGCATCAGTAAATCTGGTCTGTCCAACTTCCTGAAGCCTGTGTAACCTCAGAACCAAGATAAGGGGCAATCCACAATGAAGACAAGCTGCATTAGGAGCAGGGCAGGGCATCAAACAACCTGCTCCTACCAGGGATTTCTCAAACAGATTTAAGTAGTGTAAGGACCAGTGTGCTAAATATCACACTCAAGGTTTAAAAAACTGCATTCCTTATGGGAAAGGCAACCATAATGAAGAGAAGTTTTATTTAAAACTATGACTTAAAAAACTATGACTAAAGAAACTATGACTATACATACATACATATATATATATATACATGTGTGTGTTTAATCATACACTGGTTCACACTGAACTAGATTAGTAATTCTTTTATGGAGTTACTTTAACTATTTTAAAAGCAAAATACAGATGGGAGAATGCAAGACTTACAGAAAAACCTAAAAGAGTAGTAAATATAAATCAAGAAAAAATGGGGAGCCACATCTGCAGCAACACAAAGTAGTGAGGAAGATATTCTTACAAGGGGTTGACAGCCTGGGTCCTCACATCCAAGTAGGTTATTTCACCACCTTATAAATTTACTAACCGTAAAGGATTTTGGAAGGATTTAATGGCAATCCCAAAAAGAACCTAAATGTCAACAACTATTTAATCATGCAGCACAGCCAGCCAAAGAGCAGGAAAAATCATATTTTCTCTAAGAGTGCATTCAAACTTCCCTAGGCAGGCAGTGAAAAACTGCTTCTTGATTCAAAACCTTCTCAGGGATCCCTCAGCACTATGGACACTCACTCCAAGCTGCTAATTAAAAAAACAAAAAGAAAGGAGGAAAGAAGAAAGCTATTCAGCTGATTAAGATATTTAGTATAATAAGAATTTAACATTTCCAGTGCAATTGAAAATGAGAGAGAATCATGGATAAGGCATATGAGACCAGCAAACACTCAAGCTGCTGGAGAAGCAGAGGAACTTGAGACACCACTTCCCACTCCACATCACCTTCCAGGTATCTGTCACTGATCAGAATCATTTGTGTTCCTACAGGAATCACTGCCACAGACTCCATGCCCATACAATGCTGTATCAAACACAATACAGCAAAAAAAGTATCTTTGTACCTTTGCTATCTTATGTGGTAATTACTTGTCATTAAACTGTAATTCTTCTCTTCTCATTTTTATACAGTTAAATACATTTTAGTTTCTGGTCAGAGTCACTATGAATTGTTAGCTTTTTGAAAATACACATTATTTCTGGATGACACAAGAACATATATAAATACTAATTATACCTCACTGGAAGGGTTTTTTGAATAATGAATGCATTACTAATTATCATAATTATAAATTAGTGATGTAAGCTTGTATTACTTGCCAAATGCTTCTAGAAAGAAATAGAATCTAGTCCAGGACAGAGATGAAAACTAACATGGCATCTACAGATCTTAGACATGAAATATATTTAACAATCTTTTCAGCACAAACTGCAAAGCAAGGTCTACAAGGGGAAAATATTCACAGCACAATTCACAGCCTAAGTTCCTAGTCTGGGTAAAGAGATCCTCCATTATGCAATTCCTGAAAAGATTTGACAAAAGGGGTTCAGGTAGGAAATTCTGCATTTCCTTTTGAAATTTTGGCTTGACAAGGCAGGCCTATAAACCTTAGGACAAACCACAGCAGTGTCAGGAAACAGATTTTACCAGTGCCACTCCAGTTACCACAGCAGTGTAGCTTTCATGCCAAAGTACACACAAGAATTGTGGTTAAAAGGCCAGAAGTATTCAGGACCCGAGCCACAGAGTCTCTGATGGATATTTGGGAAATGTCAGGTGCAGAGCAGTGTGCTTCTCAGGCTTGCTGGAGTGGTTGTCAGCTCCAGCTCACGGGTTCTTTCAGTCTGTTTAATCACAAACTCATGAGGTTAATCACAACTCAACTGAAAACCCTCTAAGCAAACCTGGCTGTGCAGTGCCCTGGATGCTCACCCTACAGCACTGCCAGTGCTGATCAGACCAAGGCATGGCCTGGAGATCACCAGCACACCAGGAACTGCTTCAAGGCTTCTTGGAAGCTCCTGAAGGAGCCTGACTACTCTCACTGCACCTGCTTGCCCAATCTGACCACTGGAGATGCTGCTTCTCACACCTTGTTCTGAGACAGCCAGAACTGCAGAAAACCATCAGAAGACAGAGGTATTACTCAACAGGCAAGCCAGTATGAACAGAAAAATACAGATATTTCAGTCAATGGGTTGGGCTGAGAGTTAGTCTATAGGAAAACTCCAGCAAGGACAGAACCAAGGGTGACTGCCTTAGGCCTTCTGTGGGATGGAAGCTCCAGCTCCCACCCAAGGGACAGGAAATGGAGCAGCAGCACAGGAGAGAACTGGGCCCATCTCTTGGGCTGCCTGTCAGTTTAGAAACATTTTGAAAATGTAATTATAATGAGAACTGGACAAAAATGTCTTTTCTACTTCTTTTTTTCTACGACTCTCATCTCTGGAGCTGAATTAGGATCCCATAAAAGAAGAAGGGTAAGAAAAACAAGAGTTCAGAGCCAACTTCCAAAAGTTCTGGTGAATGCTCACTGCATATCCCACTCATGGGAAGGGTTGGCACACAGCTCTCCCATTCCTAAATGCTTCTGTGCACAGTAGCTATTTAAATATCTATTCCAATAGCCTGTTACTAGGCTGATTATCCAGTGCTCCTGCCAGACCAAGGAATTTATTGTCTGAAGACATGATGTGGATCCTGAGATGTAGATTTATGTATCTCTGACCCAGTGGTTCTCAAAGAGTTCCTGTCCCAACACCTTTGCTTGTATGAAGTATAAGGCAGAGCTCTGCAGGGAAGGGAGCAGTGTGTGCTTTTAAACTTCACAGAAAGGTCAAACTCAAATTAAATGATGTAACTTTTTGCCTTCTCTTTTTTTTTTTTTTTTTTAATGCCTGTAAGTGACACCAGTAATTTCTGTTTGGTTTTTTTCAGACACACTTAAAACCATAATGCATTTCCTTGTCACATAAGAAATATGTTTTGCCTCCTTAGGATAACACATTTATGGTGCAGGGAGAAGGATTTTTCTCTGGTTTGCTTTAGGTTTTATTTCCCTGTGCTGACTGGTTTGTGCCTCCTCACCAAACTGCCATCCAATAACCCCTTCTCCCTTTCTGCTGTTTCTTGTTTCCCACAGTGGAATTCCCATGTAACTTGTCACCATAATCCTATTTACTCTGTACCAGGCAAAGGAACACCTTGGAAGGAGACAGAAGCATCTTCTCCATAAAAATGGCAATGCCATCTAGATTTGGCAAGGTTTACCTTATTTGCCAGTAGTGACAAAGCATTACTTCAGGACAGGCTCATGCCCTGCATAAATTCTCAAACCCACTGAGTCCATCAGTGTGGGAATCCCCACTCTGGTCTGCCATAAGCTGAAACTGTAACATTCTGTTTTTCTGGACAGTCACACCTGGAGGAAAACTCTTTAGGCACTCAAAACAAAAAAGATACTGTGAAGTAGGACTGAAATCTGAGATCTGTCAGTCTTACCCTCTGAAACGGGAATGTGTCTGGACACACAGTGCTGAGTCCTAGGCAAGGAAAGAGCCAAACTGAAACTGTGACACCTCAGATAATGGTTCAGAAGGATGAACATTTTATAAATACTCATTATGTCTGAGCAGTCATGTGGCAATTATCTCAGACTCAGTCATCTCTGATATGAGATACAACTGAAATGAAGAAATAGACCTCCCCTCCTTTTTTTTAATAGACATGTACCTTGTAATCAATTTTCACCTTTTGACTTCAGTCAAAAAAAAGTTTAAAACCCCTTTTCAGGGTTAAAAAAAAAAAAGGATAAAAAACACCCCCAGAGGACAACCAAATATATCATAAAGCCTCAGCAACTTACTGAGAACAAATGGCTGAGAAAGGAGAAAAGGCAACATGCAAAGAGGTGGGTAGATTTCCTGCATGCTTATTAAGAATATCTCAGTTTTTGACCAAATCTGCTGTTCACACTAGACTAGCATTATACCTACAAAAGTATTTTAGCTATTTCTGCAAATTTTTTTTTTTTTTGGTAAGAGAAGTGAGCACTGTAATCTTCCAGTAAATTGGAAGCCAATCTACAGAAAGAAGATGTAACCTCACTGCAACAGTTGTCAGAAAACACATTCTGAATGAAGCAGTTTTGGGGGTTTTGTTTAGGTCAAGGACTTGTTATTAAAGCTACAAAGGTCACTCAGCATGAATCACTGTGGCTGAGTCTGAATCATATTGAAGGATGGGACTTATTCTCTGGGAATAATTAAAATTTTGAAATCATCATCACTTGTGCATGGTCTAAGGTCTGTAAAATCATGTGAAGTTTATAAATAACTTGGACTATTTGAAAGAAGGAAAGTTCAAGAAATTAGGAAGTTATGAAAGCAGATAATAGGTCAAATCCTTTACATTTTATCCCCCCTGGGCTCTGTCATCAATTAGCTGGGTTTCACACAGATATTTTCTCCCTCTATTTTCTCATCCAGCTGTGAGTGCAGGAGTCTCATCTGTGCTCTGTTGTGTATCATTACTCACAGTTTGGTGTGTGTTGTAAGAGTCTCTCTGGGGCTCCCCAAAAGGTCAGGCATGGCAAGTGCTCACACAGGTGGCTCTGGGGACAGGGTGGGACAGGTTCCTCCTGACCCCTCTGAACAGTGGCACAAAGCAGTGCCACCACCTCTCTGATTTCAGTCAATTCCCCACTGGCCTAGCACGGCCACCGTGGACACCTTTTTCCAGGGCATGGATGGAGTTTATTTATTTATTTGGCCTCTTCTTTTTTTACAGCAACATCAGGGTGGCAGGAGTGGTGGCAGGAGGCATGAAAAGAAACTTTTTTACAAAAGGAGGATTTCAAAAGAAAAAGCAAAAGCACCAGAATGCAGACCACCAAAAGGCTGAGTCTTTTTCCAACCCCACATAAGAGCATGATCTACTAAGAGGATATTTTAAAGTAATGTTTTGTTTGATATAATACACAAAGTTCTCAAGGGATAAAAATGGAAACACTCTTAGAATTTAATTTCTTCAGCTTTTTTTTACCTATGACATGAAAGCTGCTCTCCTAACAAAATGTGGGAGTGCTACCCTGATCTAGCCCATTCATTTACCTGCTGGCTCTGCATACCCATCCTCCTGCTGCCCAGCAGCTCAAGGCTTCCTGACCATGAACCATGAACTTTCTTTCCACACTCAGGTACTGAGGGGCCACTCTCCAACCCACTGTGCTGCTCACACTCACACATTTGTGGACACGAGCACCTTCCCAGTTTCCTGTGTGCTTTTCTCCAAATTACAATCATCCCTCTGTCCAACTGAATTATGGCTTCCTCTTCACTTTCTAACCCTCTTCTCATTCACCCTATTTTCCTGCCATTTTCCTAAAAGATTCAATAAATTCTAAACCTTTAAAGCAGAACTGAAATCTGAAAGGTTAATTGCATAGTTTAGTACCCTTGAATTTTATCTTTTGATTTCAGCAAGTCAATTAACATTTAAAGAGCTGATTGCACCAAGGTGATGTAGATGCTCTGAGGCATCTTATGATGCACAACAATCCTAAATTTAGTTTAAAAGACTACTGCTCTCTGGTAAACCATATTCCAAATGTGTTGTTTATACCCAAGACATAGAAAAGGAAATGCAGGCTGGAGGACAACTGCTATCCCTATGATACACAGTAATTACTTGATTATTGTTAAGATATGTCATTTTTGTGCTCCCAACATGGACAACTTTTCTTTTCAAAATGCAAAGATTCAAAGCTCATGTCTCCCACAGCCCTTTAAAGCTGTCTACTGAATTAAAATAATTGTGTAGATAGCTCTACTGAGTAATTAACAGAGGTTACAATTTGTATATTCTTCCATAATTTCATGTGGTTTTGACAGTGATCTTGCAGCATCTAGAATATTACATCAGAAGAAAATCAACCCAGAAACTGCCCTTGACTTTCCTCATGACCACACTTTGTTAGCAGAGCCTACTGGAACATGCATTTTCTTACCGGTATCTATGAACAAATATACCCTTAAAAATAGAGTTCATCATATTTTCGATTTCATCTTGGTTTTCTTGTAGCTGTGAAAAACAAAACACAAAATAAATAAAAGATCATTGTTTATTATAATTTGGTATTCTACAATTCCCTATTGGGAAACCTTAGAAGGCCTTGGAAGAGCATTTGAGTAAATTCACTATTTCTGCTTTTCCAGCACACACCTACATTGTGTGCACACACATACAAATATTTACATTTATATATGCAATGTCTTAATTGAAAAAATTAACATTCACTACAAATATCAATTTAATCTCTCAAATTAGTTCTTTGAAGTGATCATCAACTTTTGCTACTGAAAATGAGACAAGTAGAGACAATGCATGCAATAATTTCACCAGTGCTGTGTTCACAGGGAAACACAGAGCTGAGTGAATGACAGCTGCAGAAACAAAGCTGGTTACAGATTAGTTTTGAAAATATTAATGTTCTATTTAAAGAAAGGAGTTAAAGATGTTCTCAATCTTAAGTAAAAGACTGTCAGTTGCTTGAGCTTTAGCACCCACAACAACTGGGTTTCAGAAGCAGGAAGATTTCCAGGACCAGAGCACACCTGACATCCAGGCCTTAGACTGCAAGCAACCAAACCCAATTTCAAATGAAAGATTATGAGCAAGCTTTTATAAGAGCATTTTCTTTAAAATCTTGTCACTTCCTGGGTGATATGAGCACATTTTGCAAGTACTGTGGGAAACTTCCCTTGTGTCAATTAATATGTTAACTCAGAATTAATTACAGTATTCTCATATTGTCTGATCTTGTACAAAACTAAGTTAATTACACCTCAATGCAGTTTTGTTAATAAGATGACACCAATTTTATCCAATCAGCTCTTGGAGCAGCCATCATTCTTCCATCAAGGTGCTCATTACAGTCCAAGCACAGCACCACAAAGTTGTAATGTAAATTTGCCCACATTCTCACAGTAGGAAAACCACAACAGCCTTGCTAGTAGAGTGCACATATGCATAAAACAATTAAACCTGTATAATTATGAATGCATATATTTAACAGATAAAAGGTTTAAAGCCTGAGGCAAAATTGTGATCAGCTGGTTTGACCTCCTGCATGGCATGAGCTCTGAAACACTTTCACCTAAGGGCTTCTATTTTTCAGCCAAATATTTCTACAAATACTTCTTCCAGGTACGAGCTCAAGTGGCTTCAGAACTCAGGGAGTGAAGCCTCCCAGTTTACTGAAGTGTGAGGAAATGCTGTCTTCACTTTGCATGTGGAGAAACCAAGGAATTGAGGGCTCTTGACTGAATAGTCAAAATCCTGCCAAAGAAACTAATTTCACAGTAAAAGGTATTATGTTCAAAGGGAAGAGCTGGGTCCACACCAGCTCTGCATACATGAACCATGCATATTTAGACATGGCCTCTGGGAAAAACACTATTTGCAGCATCAGCTCAGCCCAAATACGCACAGACTAAATGCTTGTTTGAGAATTCATAACCCAAAGGGGACTGTGAGCTCCTAATCACACCTCAGCTGGATGACTCCACAGGCTGCAGGCAGGGAAACATCCACAGAAACACGGGGGCAGAGACAGCCTAGCACAGCCTGTGCAGTAAAATGAGGATGGGAACAAACCAAGAAGCCTCAGGAGGCTTTCTGAAAATCTACCAGGGCCCTGGGAGTGGAAACTCATGGAATGATTTCTTGGTATAAAAGCACAGTACAGAAGACAGGTAGGAGAGGATGGACTTTCTGAGCCTTGAGAAAGCTGAGATTCTGAAAAAAGTGTACTTTGCCATCTCTCTGAGTGCAAAGTGAAGCAGCATGGCAGAGGCCTAAGCAGCACAGATGAAGGGACAGCATGGAGAGCTTCCTTCCTCTTCTGCACAGAATTTACAGTTCACTATAAACATGGTAAATTATCATCTGGTACAGGTATCCAGGCAATACACAGCTGGTGTGGAAGCAGAATCAGAGATTCAGTAGGTCATATGAGATCCCTTTTACCTCTGTGTACTAACATTTAAAAGACACAATTCTCAAATATATTTTAGATTCAGTAATGAATTTTCTCTGAAACTCTAATTGCTTTCTACACCTTCATTTTTTTTAACTATGCACTTGAATCTGAGTGCTTAACTTCAAGCATCTTGAGAGAGCATCTGTGTCTTGGGACTCTTGCTCTTACCAATGCAAAAATTATTAAACACTCCCCCTCTTAAACAGAGGTAAAAATGAGGGAAACATTCTCTTCTTGACTCTGCAAGCAGGTTTGGAAGCTCAAAAGGACATGTATGACAAACACAAAATTTGAATTACTACTGGCAAATACTAAAAAGACAACTTTTTCTGCTTTGTGGCATATTGCTACATAAATCATCCATTAGAGCTGAAAATCTCATTGATAAGACAGAGCTCCACACATAGCTCTCCCACCAGCAAGAATCAACAAACGTGGAATACAAACTCTGTTCCAGCTATTTTGCTTTTAAAGATGTTTTAGAACTCACATTCAATTTAATATTTAATTTAAAATGTTTCTCTCAGTTTGGGCAGGAGAGATTTTTCTTGCATTGTACCTTAACGCATTTTCAAGAATTTTCAAGAATTATGAAAATCAAATTAAGTTCTGCTACAGATCATAGGGATAAAATAAAAATATGTAATTGTAATTATCCCCAGACAAAGACTACAAAGTCAAGCAATACTGAGCCAAAGTTACACCTAAAGGAATTGAAGATGCACACAGGCAAAACACCCAGACATCTTTAATTGCCACACAGTAAAACAGTGGTGGAGAAAATTCAAAACTAATATATTAAATAATAAATTTAAATCTAAGCCATACAAACTTGGACTTTTCAATTTCTCTTATGAGTTTTACTTGGCATCTTTACTAAACATCATGGTTGTTTGGGTGTAGGTGTACGTGTATTAATTTTCTACTTGTCATCTTTAAATTTAAGTACACCTCTAAAACTGAAATTTCCTGTGATATAATACTTTATTTAGGGATGATTACAGCAGCAACCTTCTAATGTTTATTCTCACCTAATGCCAGACTGGTATTTACTAAAGGCGACTTTAATGTCTCCCTAGCTCCTTCTCCCTGAGAACAGGTGCTGTAGCCTCAACTCCAGTGCTTCCTGAAAGCAGCTAAAAAAAAAGTACTAATGAGACACTGTGGAATAATTGCAGTGATCAGGGGGAAAGCTGGGCAGTGCAGGGAGGGAATGCATGATCCTCTTGTCAGAATCTTTCTGCCTCATCACAACAGTGACTGCTGACAGTTTGAGACTCTTCCTGCCTGGTCATATGTAGAAGCCTGAGAATAGAGTTCTCCTTTGCATGCAGAACAGCGCCACAAACTCAACTGAATGTGGCAATACAGGACATAAGTAGTGTGCTTGAGATCACACAAACACCACTGCAGAACTAAGCTCTTTCTCACTGTGGCACTCAACTCACAAACCACCCTGGGCTTTCTGTGGGAGGGAATGCACATGAACCCAGAAAAAAAAATTGTCTGTTCACTTGCCTCTTTTCTTTTCTGAAGCAGCAGCTCCAATCTTTCATTAGCTCTTTTGCCAATCATTTTGTTTCTCTCAGCTTCATACTGCCTCTGTGTATTGTCCTGATGAATGCTCAGGTTTAAGGCAACATTCACAAGAGCAGTCATAAGCTTCATAGCTGCAAAGGCACAAGACAGATTATGACTCTTTACCTGTAGTCAGAGCTCAGAAAATATTTCCTCAGCAGATCCATACTCACAGCAAAAAGCCTCTCAACCCTGGCACGGCCATTTGGAAAGGCACTTCCATCCAGGTAATACCCAGGTCATTGGCCCATGCTCAGAGAGAAGAGTCTATACCCCACACTGAGCTGCAGGCAGTGCTCCTTGCTGTCTCCTCTAGACAGGCTCTGAGTGCTTCAGGGAACCAGCAGGTGAGCCTGCAGCATCAGGGCACCACAAAGGCAGCTGCTGGGGAGGTACAGCCACTTCTGCACAGGAGAGTGCCAGCAGGGATGGCTCCATACTAAGGGAGACCTTAACCAGCAGCTGCTGAGGAGGGCTCAGTTCACAAGGGACCACAGCACAGCTTCTATGAATGCAGGTCTGTCACTGCTCTAAAGTCAGCTGTACAGCCAAATAAAAATGCCATTTTTATTTTCACACATGCTGGATATGATATTGTTTGTGTCTGCTTTTCAGTACTAAAATTTATTTTAAAAACACATTAATAAGGATCTTTCCCAAGTTCTGTGTGGTTACGTAGCACAACATATTTTATGATATTGAAAAAAACAGCAAAATAATGCAACAAACTATCACATCCTCTCTGCATGCTCCTCTAAATATGCAGCATTGCTTCAAGGTAGAAGAGCAACCACACAAATGGAAAAGTGAGGCTACTTGGATTGATTTACACTCTACAGCTCAAAACTGATAACCTCGAGGTACTTCTTCCTACAGTGAACAAGTATTCATTCCAATTGACCAGCACAGAGGAAAACTGAAAACAAGGACCTACAAACACTCCTTCAAGAAGAAATGCCAGTCTACAATTTTCAAAAACTTTATCGAGACTGAGCTCCATGGCATCCCTCTACTCTTTGGGACTGCAATTAAATGTGCTAAAAAGAGCTTGAAGGAAATTTGTACAATCAAAACAAAGCCTCAAGCTTGTTACAACAAGCAAATAAATAAATAAATGGTATGAATTGTCACTGGTAAATGCTGAGATCTTTGGCAGCTCCCATCCATGATGGGCACCCCTTCAATGGCCCACGCAAGGAGGGACCAATCAATCCCAGGGACCAGAGCACAGACCTCACTCTGTAAATTCTTCCCTCTGAACCAATCAATCACAGTCTGAGCAAACAGCAAATCAAAACCACCCAGAAATGCAGACAGTATCAGATGGAAGGGAATATAGTTTAAATGACAGGCATGGATTTCCACCAGGGTATCTAGGCTCAAACAGTGCTCACCTTGGAATACTGAATTTGAAGAGGAAACTCCAAACCTGGAAGCTTAAGCCTGCATAATTCACGGTTTTACCATCCCATTGCTAAGTATGGTGAAGAACACAAGGGAATGCGTTTCCAAAGGAGTTCAGTCACTGTGAGTTGAAGGGTTTGGGTTTCAGTTTTAAAATCAAAATCCACTCAAATCTGGAGTTGTTTTTTTCAGTATCATTGGAAATCTGCCTCTTACTCTGAGATTCATAACAAGAGATTCTGATTGTATTTGCTTAACACTGGGTATTGGTACACTTGAAACTGAAAAAATGTGTATGAGGCTGATTGTGGAAAAACTAAATAGTAATAAATACTGGCCACAGAAACATTCAGATTATGACAAATGTCTGCTGTAAGAGTTTCAAATATCTGGCATGATCTATGAACCTTGCAATAAGATGGATTTTTTTATCACCTGACATGACCAGCTGGAGATACCTACACCCAAGCCAGCCACCACACTAATGCTTTGTAATTGAGAAAAATAATTCCTTGTGGAGAGCAATTCATTCCTCTTAGAGGAGACATCTCATAGAGGTGTGATGAAATACATAAGGAAAGCCCGTTTCTATCTAATGATACACCCAGAGCTTTCCTTAGGAGAGGCAGCTGCACTGAAATGTGGTGTGGCTGCAGGCTGGCCCAGTAATCTCAAACCTTATGCTTCTCCAGAGTTAAGGCACAGATTATTTTTTCTGGTGAACAGAAACTCTTTGCTAATAAAATTGTCTTGATACTTCTTTAGAATAAATTTATAATCTAGAATATAAAATTACGCCAACATTTTGTACAACAAGTGAACAATTGGTAGCAAAATACAAGGCATAGGCACGCCACTTTTGACTCTCAGGATTCACTGGAGGGCCCGGGGATTACAGGAACTCCTAAGTGCCTCAGCACACTACTTTCAAATAAAAAAGCTTTTGACAGCTTTAATGCTGGTGAGGGTTCACCTCAATCCCAGTTACAAGTGCTCCTGGCAGCGGGAAGCAGAGGTGCAGCTCACTCACCAGCCAGCGTGCTGGTGTGCCGGAAGGCGCGGACCTGCGAGTCGGAGAGGCCGGTGAGCAGCGAGATCACCGTGTCCATCATGTACTCGTCGTAGATGATGCTGTACTGGCACTGCCGGATCAGCACCCCGATGAACTCGCAGAAGTTGGAGCGGAACTTCTTCCACTGAGGCCCAGGCATGGTCAGGGGATAATCACCACTGTCCTGCAGGACAACAGAAATAACAGATCAAATATTAAAGGTCTTGCCATTTCATTTATTTTAATGTCGCTGTAGCCATTGTGGCCTATGGCTCTAAACTAAGCATCACCTTGCTCCTTCAAGCCAAGGGAGAGTAACAAATAAAAACAACACGTTATTATTCTTCAATAAACAAGGAGGCTCGCTGGCATGAAACCACTTTTGCAAGGACATTATTGTAACTGTTTTCTACTTGCAGTATTGGCTTTGTATAGTCCAAAATAAATATCAAGTCTTAATTCTTTTCCTTGTAGCCTCAGTTAGGAAGTGGGAGCGAAGGATGAGACAGGAATATTTCAAAGTATTTAAGGTCAAAACCTAAAGAAAGGCTTGTGTGATTGACAGTGAGTCATTCTCCATCCCCACTTCAACTCCAGGTGAATATTCTAATCAGCTGGCTGCCCCTCCCCCCAAACTTTGTTTTGCTCAAACTTACAGTTTCCTTATCAAAAAGCAAACACTGCTTTGTTTTATCTTGTAAATGCTGCCTTTTTCTAGTGGTAAAACTTGCCTTTTGATAGCAGTAATGGAAATTTTACTACAGATTCATACACTTAATCTTCAAAAAATTACCACAAGATTGGACTAGGCATGTTCATTTAATGCCTCTCCAGGTCTGCTCTTACTACATTCACAATATATATCTGTATTACAGGCAGAAATGTCCCCCCACAATCAGAAAAGGCTTTTTCCCCCTCAGTGAAAAAGCCTGAGTATAAATCTTCCTGGCCACTTGATTTGTAAGCCAATTCCAGAATATCCAAAACATCAAGGCAGTAATGCTTTGTCCTGAATCTCTCAGCCAGGATAAGAAGTCAGTAGTCCCAAAGTTATGTCCATTTGTACACGTGTATTCTGTGGTTTTGTGAGAAACAAACACTTTCCTCCTCAGGACTTACCACCCAGACTGAAACATGCAAAGGCAGCAATGTCAGCACAGAGCAGCTGCAGACAAACACCTTGAACCTAAATTTCATAAACAACATTCCCCTATAGAAAACCCATAAGCCATCACATTTAACCAAATCACGCCCATTTCAACCACACCAAAATAACCTGATTGATCTCTACATGTGAACTTGGGTACATAACTTATGCTTTCTAAAGGTGTGTGTATATGCACTCATTTGGAACAGATCCTCATAATCTCAAGTGCTATGTCTAACTACTCATCTCTGTGTGGTTAACCTACAAGTACATATTAGACAACTCTTTTGAACAGCCTATAAAGACTGTAACATAAACACCTCATCTGGCTGAAATGGGAAGAATAAACTTAAAATGAAGTCACTTCATGAATCTTTTATTCTTGAATACCAATAAAAATGTGATACATTAGTGACACTGACACAATATTTGGTGGTCCAGTGCTTAGGAAATTCAAGGTAAACCAAGTCTTTGTTAACCTGTCAACTCTAGCACAAGAATTACGAGGGAATTCACCTACAGAACACCTGTACTTCTAAGCCAAGCAGCCAAACAGTGCAGCCAATGGATGTCCATGGAATTCCCTGTCCCAAAGTGAACTTTGTGAACAAAGTTATTTCCATCGTTTAAATCCTGCACAAGCATTTCTCCACTCAGGAGGTGGAAAATCAATACTTCAATCCCTGCCATAAATGCAAAATTCAGGCCAGCAGCCAGCTGATTCCTGCAGCACTCATGGAACAATGGGACAATTTGGGATTTCTGGGGCACTGGGGAGCTATTACAGATGAAATGCCAACAGTTTATTCCAGATTTCAAAATATTCACTGGGTTGCAGCCTAGGACTAACAATTTTATGCTTTTGTACTAAGCCCCACAAATTCTCTCACAAATCCATTCAAATGTTAAGGCAGAAGCTAGAACTAAGACTTTTTTTTAGAACTGAAGAAGTTCTGAAAAGTTTTAGGTAATGGAGAAAGGAAGACTATGTCCCAGTAACTGTAACTGTTTGAGAGATGTTACTTTTAAGTACATTCATACCAAGAGGTTTTTTCCTCCTGTGAGAAAAAACTTTGACTGTTTTTAAAAAGGGGTGTTTTTTTTAATTATTTTTTTCATCAACGATGGGACAATCACCCTGCAATAAGAGCACCCCTGTGGCTGTAGTCAGGCGTTTACTGAAACATTTTGTTGTTCAGGGCCATGGCAAAGAAGGAAATTGCGTATAAGTACATCCTGAAAAAAAGTATTTCTTGTATTAATTGTTTTCCTGCTTAACTTTTGGAATCAAAGCCTTGGTATTTTATTTAGAAGTGGTCAGAGAGACTGCTGTCCTATAGAAATTCCTACTCCAGCTTCAGTTTTCCTCACTAAACAAAATGAATACTCAGAATATTCAGCTTTTTATACAGCAAAAATCAAAGAAAACACAGTTCAAAAATCTCAAAGCTAAAAAGCATTCACCATTAGAAACATGTTTATTTTGACAGAAGATAACCAGTCTGAATTGTAATTTACTTGTTTCAAACAAAATGCTCAGATCTTTTGAAAGGGTATTTCTTTCTGTATCACTGTTCCAAAATGGTAATTTTCACGTCAAGTTCCTATTTGGTTTAAATTGCCATTTAAAATGCACAAAACATTAATTTGCACAGAGAAAACAGAGCAGAATGCTGTAATCCTGTCTCACAGATCTGATGTGTCAAGAATCTGGAGCTCTTTGTTGTGTGATAGCACTCCCAAGAGCTAAAGCTCAGCACCCAGAATGCCACCACCACTCTCAGTCGGATGAGAGTTCTCCAGTTCCTCCTCCTGCCTGCTCTGATCCATCTCTCTCTGCCTTGTTACTCCACATCCAACAGCTGAAGTTGCTGCTTTGCTTGTCAGTGCAGTTTCCCATACTGTGACATTATTTATCTACCAGCCCACTGCATTTTTAATTTAAACTAGAAGTATATGGTAGTATATTTCATGATGCTTCAAACAACTATTTTGTATACTCTACCTCATCAAATTCTTCTGTCATTTTCCTTATGATTTCTGCATTTTGCATGTTCCTGAACATTTCAATTCTTACTGTACCTGTAATGTAATGAAACAACAAAAGAAATGAACACAATGTGGTTTTGATACATCAAAATATCAATGTTTTTCTGCTGCTAAACAAACAGCTCAGTGATACATGTAAGAGTATAGAGAGTGCAACAAAGGAATGCTTTGAAAAAAGCTGTCTCTTGAAGAAGTAGGGAAAGAGAACTCATCCGTCCTGTAATGTGCTTTCAAACGAGGAATTAGTACCATTTTCCATCCTTTCACTCTCTGCAGCCAAGCAGGTGTGATAAAGCAGTGATAACCATGGAGGACTCGTGTCATGTCTGCAGCTGCTCAAGGCTTTCAACTGTGTGTGCAAAATGAAATGAGCATCACCCTTCAGTTTCCCAGGCACTGCTGGTGATTGTGCACTCTCCGTGCCGAATGCCCTGGATGAGACACCAATGTTCTCCAAGCACCAACTGGAGTTTTCACACTGCTCAGGACCAGCGTGGTTCATTGACTGAGGCACGTTTTCCAAACCCAAAGGCTCCAAAGGGCTCAGCCAAGATGTGAGTCAGCTCAGCACCAGAAGCAGCAATTGTATCTCTGTTACTCTTTCATGCAGATTTTCCACTCCCCCTTGTCACCTGAACACTGGAATTGATAGGATTAATTTTTCATTGTAATTCACACAAAGCTGCCAAAATAGAAAATAGAACAACGCAACAGCTACAAATGAAAATTCTTGTGTCTTGTGTCTTGATCAGTATATAAATAAAGTATTCTGAAATATTATTGCCTCTGCAACTAGACACTATCTAAATATCTAACCATATAACCCAGGGCAACATAAAGATATTTTTTGCTGCTGCTGCATGATCTTCTCTTCATCACTTCATAATCTTCTTTTGTTAATGGAGAAGATTCAGAAAAAAATTAAGAAAACTGCAGAGCTACAAAATCCATCCCAACATCATTAACGTTACAAAGAGTGAATCTCATCTTTTGCAAAAAATTCAACTGGATTAATGATATGGCATCAAAAATTCAGACCATAATAGAAGCAGCTTAACAGCTAACAGTATTAGTTGCTCTACAAAGGATAAATAAAGACAATTTAAACATACTAAATATTATGCAAGTGTTTTAATTCTGGTATTTTATTCCTTTAAAAAGAGCATCAAAAATATATGCATTTCAAAACATGCAAGCACAGTTAGAGCACACCAAGTCTCTCTATGTTAGTACCAGTAGAGTTTTACAAAGCAAATGAAATATTGATTTCTTGAATTGTCTTTGCTTCTTCATGAAATAATATTTGTTATCTATTTCATGCTGGGTAATACTCTCAACCTCAATTGTGACAATGGCAATTTAAATTTGTGCATGGTAATTTCCATACCATTAACAAACAATTACTAATGCAATATATCAACACAAAACCAGGAACCCAGGAGAATACTACCACATGACAGTTGAAAATACATTTTCTCAGCTTGGAAACCATCTGTAAATGCAGATATATTTTCATCTTTCCCCCAGTCCTGGCAGTTTTGTTTTGGCTAAATGAAGCAGTTTCCCATATGTCCCAGAGCAGTGGACAGGTACTACTGCAAACACCCTCTGCTGCAGGAATGCCCCTTTCTCTCACAGCATGCTGGTATCTGCTGCTCTTCACACTGGCAGCATACTCCTCAGTCAAAGAGTAAGCTACTGACCTATTTTACTGCTTTATAGTCCTGGTTCTAATCTTATTCTTATCTATTTATGGCTTCTTAAGCCTCAGTTTCTTGGCAGTCAGAGCCAGGCTGTTTACCCTGCATGGGCAGAACTGAGAGCACCATCTCTCCCTGGGCACTCAGGGTGCCACTGATCCCCATGCAGAGGTGTCACAGGTGAGGCTGAGGTGATCCTGTTCTTTGGGGGCTGTGCATGAGACACACTCCTGCCATCTCCCCGGGCTGCCAGGGTGGGTAAGAGCCCCACACTGCCAAGGGAGCATCAGCAAGTGCTTGGAGTGGAGAACAGCACTTACCCACTGTCCTGGCCCATTCTTTCCATCACTTTTCAGGATCCAGTTTACAGAAGACATGGAAAGCAATGACTGTTTGTGCTTATCTGGCAGTAGGCAATGGCTCTGGCCTGACTGCTGTTCCTTCCACCATCTCTCCCTCACCAACCACAGCACAGCCCCATTTGTTTTTCAGGCAAACTCATTTAACACTGTCAGTATGCTACAAAGGTTTTGCTCAGATTTCATGGTGTCATTACAACATTTCAGCACTGCAATAGTCAACATTATTCAAACTCATAGTTTTTATGACGAGTGAAAAGCAAAACTTTCAGGTGAATCCCTAAAATGTAACAGATTATTTATAAAGTACAATTGAAAGAGTGGCATGCATCCCTGAAATATTTACCTTACTCAAGTAGCTTCATGTCTAAGCTGAGTTTTACCTCTGCCATGAAGCTCTAGCTCTGTATTTATTGAAGAGAATTGAAATTGTCTTAATCCATTAAAAACTGAGAATCCTATTTTACTTCAGGATTAAGTTCTCAGTTAAAGCCTATTCACATACATTGTGCTTTCAAAAATCTTCCTGCTGACATGTAAGTATATTTCTTTAATGACCAAATTCCAGTTTAACTTTCAGCTAAAACAGGTATCAATATAATTTGTCAATAAGCACAGCACCCAACACGGCCTTTAAGAGTGAAAAGAAAAAACCCACACAGAGCACAGAAGTTAATTTCAATGAGAGAAGGGAAGAGAAAGACTGAAGGGGTCTATACAAAATGGATAAATCCACCCCAAAAAACCCTAAACTGAGTACAAAATCAGATATACTGTTTCTGGGAGATATAACACACAATGGACTCAGTGGCTTGAAAACATGTATTTAGAGTGAGAAGAATAAGCAGTTTTATTAGTAAGCCCTGTAAAAGTAAAGCAACAATAAAGATCTCCAAGAGCTTTATAGGATGTGTAAGCCCTGGAGTCTGAGCAACAACCAGCCTTTACTACCAGGACTTAAACAGTACCCTTGGGATGTGGGTGGCCTTTCCTACTGCAAACAGGAGGCACTGGCACTGAGCAGGGCTGGCAATTAGGGAACACCACCACACCAGTGGCAAACTCCAATGGCCTCCTGTACATGGCAGTTCTGGGATTTCTACAGGAAAAGTCAGATAAGAGAAACATCAGCTCTAGCAGCCCACAGTCATTTACTCCTGAAATCTAAACTGCAGTTGGTAATTGATTATATGCTATGGATGATACTACCTATGCTATATGGTCAGTTTTCATCACTGGGACCTTTATTCACCAAAGCTACACAAACAATTTCATCCCTTCTCTTTCAGACCACCTGTCCACGCTGAGTAAGCTGCAAGAAAGGCAGTGGGAAAATTGCAGCTCAGGACTGAGTTGAATGGATATGAAATAAGCACACAGCTCCTGCCAAAGGAGGATTAATTGTGGTACCTTAAATTCCTGGTAACTGATTAGATTGATCTCTCAAATACATAAACTGGAAAAATGGGAGAGAGATTTAGAGAGGCACTGAGAAGAAGACATAAGGAAAGTACATGAAAAA
Source organism: Aegithalos caudatus (assembly GCA_013389925.1). Classification (NCBI taxonomy): domain Eukaryota; kingdom Metazoa; phylum Chordata; class Aves; order Passeriformes; family Aegithalidae; genus Aegithalos; species Aegithalos caudatus. The sequence continues at coordinate 84,967 of WEIU01001429.1, forward strand.
CACAATGTGCTCTTTTGCATCAGCTCCAAGTCAGTAGTGGGGACCACAGCACCAGAACCTAATTGAAATTGCCAAGAGAGGGCAAGTTTAATAAAACATTTGTGAGGATGGATGGTGATTATAGAACTGCTGGATGGACAGTATTTATATCCCTTGATATCACTCAATGTGCAGCTCCTATACCCTTTGCCCCACTTATAATTTAGATAATGAGAAATAATCCACTTCTATTATGTCCTTAAGTGCAGTTTTCAATCATCTGAGAAGTGGTACTGACAAATTCTGTGTGGCAGATGATAAAGACTGAAGTCAAACCATCAGTGCTCAGCCTGGGTCAGGGTACTCTGCTGTAGCACTTCCACTGACTGTTTCCACAAGAGCTACCTGAATCTAACCAAAAATTACTCAGTTCATTTTTTGTGGCTTGCTCATGATCACGTAAGAACACTGAAGTAGCTGTTACTTCATTGGAATCAATAGATATTAATCATTAATTTAAATAGAAGCAGTGCTGGGGCAGTTGAAGCATATCCAAATAGATGCTGAGACTCCTAAATCCCACCAGGCCTCCTGACTTTCTATTGATTTCTGTCCCTGAAAACTGAAACTCTTTGCTGAGACCAGAGGTCAAGACTTGAGAAAGACATCAGTCTAAATATTTGGTTGAATTTCCACACATGTAGGAATAGAAGACCCTTTTATTGATTTATTCCCCAATTCCTCCTGCTGCATGGACTCTACACTGCCCAACTTCTCATGCCAGTGAAGCAATATGTAGAAGACAGAGGCTTCCTATAAGGCACACAGCTAATTCATCCTTAGAGCAGCTTTTGCAGTGAACTCCTACTGAATGAATCAGCAAGAATCCCAGTGGAAAAATAAGTACAGCCTTGTGCAATTAAAACCTTATCAACAGAGAATCACAGGTAACTTAAAAAGAATTCTAATGGTTCACCTAAGTCTGTCCTCCTACAACAAACCCAAATATATGTTTGAATGTTCTGTGAAATCTCTTTGCAATGTGAAGGCCTCATACACAGTACAGCTATGAAAAGTGCACTTTCTTGCTGCAGTCCAATTCTCTGACTGACCTTCTGCTTAACAACTCTGCTACATACCAGAAGAGAATTTTGTTATTCTTAATTTTTCACATATGTGATTAACTGCTCTGATTTTTATCATGCTCCTTCAATTATTCTATCTTTACCTTTGGTAATTTGATTTTTCAAATTCCATGATCATTTTCAGACCACTGCACAGCACATGAATGAAACAAGTCATTCCCCTTGCTTTATTTCCTATTCCTCCTTTGCTTTAAGTTACAGTTGAGTCTCAAAGAGAAATCTTGCAACAGGATTCTTATCTTTTTGCCTTGGTTGTGTTTCCCACACAGAAATTTTCTATCTATTTTTCTCTTCCTCTTTTGAAGACCCTTGTTGTTTTGTTCTTCACTCTGCTCTCACAGAATTAGGACTATTATTATTATCATTATCATCTTTGTTATTATTCTCATTAAATTTCCATGCCAGTGATGAGAATTTCCTCTAGAGAAGATTATTTCCCGTTTGTGTTCTTCATTTTCTGTATCAAAAACTTGTCAGCACCACATTGTAAGAATTCACTGGACAATCTTTCACTTGCTCTGTTCCACTCCTTGATGGCACCTCACTAATTTGAGACCCTCTCCCAACCTACTGTACATCAGGCAACTCTATATAGCAAGCTTTTTATCTGGCCTTCTTGTTTTGATGGCTAATAAGAGATATCTCCAGCAGAAACTCCCTGGCTTCTCTCCCCTTCTGTCACCTAGACATTTTCAAGAAAGCTATTCTGGATTTCAGAACAAATGTAAACATTACAGAGTGACAAACTCCTCTTCCTGAATTTTCAGATCTTGATTTTGCTAAAAATGCTTCCATGCAATTTTCTGGAATTGAATGAAGACCAGAAAAGTCATCACAGAGAACTACAGTAGCATTGCCACCTTTACTGCAAGGTGCTGTTAAAGCTGGGAAAATCTGAAAGGAAATGTTGACTGTGGAATGAGGAAACTTTGGTTGTTAGAATCCTTTCACTGTCCTTAGGGCCCTTTAGTGCTCTCTGCTCCCAGTACCTGACTGCCACCTACAGACCCCACTCTGTGCCCACGATGGCATGTACATCCAACAGACACTGTCACTGGGACAGAACAGGACATTCCAAGGGACCACAACTGAAGCATGTTCAATTTTAGCTTCTTCAGTACACCAGGCCCAGAAATCCATTACTGCTGTGGTTTATATAGTTTAGACATAAGGAAGGAAACATTTCATCCCTATTGTCATTGAGAAACTATCTTAATTGCTTCTGCTGTCCTTTCACACCAGATTTAGCCTATAAGAAGACATCTTGTCCAGTATGGATATCTCAATAGAATCTCAAGAGTTTACAAAAAATTTCAGCTTTAGGGACCAGGCCTAGCCAGTGTGGGTTTATGAAAGACAGGCCCTGCTTATCTGATCTCCTTCTATGACCTGCTTCTTAGTGGATGAGGGAAAGACCGTGGAGGTTTCTACCTGGACTTCAGTACAGCCTCTGACCATTTCCCACAGCCTTCTCCTAGAGAAGCTGGCTGTCCATGGCTTGGATGGGCAGAGTTTCCACGGGGTAAAAAACCGGCTGGATGGTGGTTCCAGAGAGCAGCAGGGAATGGAGCCCAGGTGGTGGCTGGTCACAAGTGGTGTCCCCAGGGCCCAGTGCAACACAGAGACATCTTCAAAATCCTACAATGATCTCCCTCATTTTCTTAGAGAAGCTGATGTGCAATAATCATATGCAAGCAGTTTTCAGATTAAAACCAGGAAAACAGAGATAGCAAAAATGGTTCAGTTTTCAGAACAGAATGAACCTAACAACAGATCCTTCTATGTAAAGATGTTGATAAAATATGTTCTATAGCAGACATAAATGCTTTGAAAGAAAGGATATTAATGGAACAGATATTTTGCTGGTGACACAATTATTTAGAACAGCTAGACTGACAGCTGCCAGCCAACATTGCCAAAGGATGTCATAGGCAGAAATTGGTAAGATGTTCTTTAGCAAGAAAGCCTGCTCAGTCCCCAGACTGCTAGTAGGAAAATAAGAAGGCCTACATAATTTAGTGCATCAGAAACAGTACACTTCATGTGCTTAAGTCTTTTAATAAAGGGAACTACCATGCTCTGGGTTTCAGGCAGATAAGGCTGTTTTGAAATGGCTCTTTAGCATTTGTGCTTGCCAAATGTAAGCTGCTTTGCATCCTCACAGAGACGTTTACATGAAGCCACATAATTACTAACCAAAGATGCTAAACTTGCAATCTAGTATTTTTATTGAATGACTTCATAAGATAGATCTTTTCATGCTTTGATGACTTAAAGTAGCAATTCTCATACAGCACCAACCTCTTTTGTCAAGTAACTTTGAACAGTAGTGACATGAGCATGAGTGAAAAGCAGAGGAGCCTTTGCTGCCCCAAAGGCAGCACTTTGTTCCTGGCAATGTCTCACAGCTTTTGCTCTTGGAAGCCTCAGCTCTGCAGGAACCCTGCAGCCATGCCCTGCCCTGCCCTAGGTCACCCTGGCTGAATGAGGAGTCTGTGGCCACAGAGGACACTCACGCTTGAGCAGAGAGGTAAAAACACACATCCAAGAAATGCTCTGCTGAAACTTCCCACCTGTTCCCCCAGGGCTGGTTCCAAGGTTCATTTCTGTGAGCAGTGCTCACACTGTGCTTCCTGCACATGTGCTGTAAGCAGATGTTTGTTAAGAACATTCCTGGTGATACGATGAGACAAATTAACCTCAGAATTCCTGTACTCAGCAATCAGCACCGGGTGTTAGGCAGAACGCAAGCACAAGTCAGCATCACAGGAATCTTACATTTGGCAGTAATTCAGAGTTTACCTAAGCTGTAGAGTGTTAAGGCACACTGTGACTATCAGATTTAACAGCTGATAGTGGATCTGTCATCTCTTAAGTCATCTGTACTTTCCATTTCCAAAGAACTCTGCATCAATGCAACCTGCAGTTTAGCCCCACACTCCTTCAGAAAGTACCTCATTCTATTTCTAAAACTATTGCTTGATGATTGTATTTGATAAACCAGGATCCTTTTGCAATGCATGAAAAACTATTCTTCTATTTGCCATGCTTTTCCACACTGCTTGGGTTTTTGCTCCCTGAATTTGTGTATCTTTAGGAAGTGGGATGGTCATAACTACATTCAAGATGCAGGAGCAATCTAAATTTGAGAGAGATTTTTTTGTGTGTCTAATATATGTACACAAATTTGCCCTTTATTTCTAATTCTTAGCTTTGCCTCTCAGAGCACTGCCAAGCACAGAGGTTGTATTTTCAGATTATTCATGATGACAGCCGGCTCCAAGAGCAGAATGTGAGTAACTACAGCTTAGCAGTGCATGTGTGGAAGCAGCCTTTGGCTGCCTGCTGTCAGAAGTGACTCAAATCCAGCAATATAAACATAGGTAGTGTGGAGGCTGAGCTCCAAGTGTAAGATACAACAATGTAAATATTTGCACTAAGTCCATTTAGGTCTATCTCTTCTTTCTGCATGCCTTTATCACAGGCTGTTTTCACATCTGCTCTCCCCCCTCACCTACCTTGTGAACAGGCCCCCACAAACGCTTCCCTCTGAAATGAGGGGCCCAGTGTGAGCACAAGTTCTTCCCTCCTCACAGAGGAACCTGTGTGCATAAACACCTGATCTGAGGGGGCAAAGACAGCTGAGGCTTGGCACCACGTGTCTCCTGTTGTGACACATGCTCAGGTGTGGGATAGTGTAATAACAAAGGCCTGATAAACTCATTGCAAGAGAGAGCAATTGCTTTGTACCACAACTGTACTTTCTACAATAAACCCCAGAGTAGTTTTTAAAGCACTGAATGCTTCTCGAAGGAAAAATAATGGATTTCTGTTCCACCATACAGAAATAGGCTCATATACTATAGATTCTTTATTATGTATTCTTCTGGATAGCTAAAAGGTTTAATCCATCAATTTTAAAAGCAGTAAGCTTAATTACTATTTTAATTACTATCCCTGTTCTATTTCCTATGTTTTTTACCAAGTGCTGTCCACAGAAGCTTCTTACCTTCCTTAGAAGTCTAGAAGTGTAGAATAATTTCAGGTGGTAGGATTCCTGACTGTCACTAGTCCAAACCCTTCCCAAAGCAGAGATCCCAGCTAGATCAGGTGAGTCTGAGTATGTCCTAGACAGTGAACCCACAAAGGGAGCCCTCCAGTACCTGACCACCTCATGGCAGAAATGTTTTCCATTCTGTCAAACTAGAATTCCCCACATTTCAACTTGTGTCTGTTACCTGCCACAGAACTGTGTGAAGAGTCTGCATCCCCTTCTCTCTAGTCCTTCAATAGTTGAAGGAAGAAGCAAAATCTTCCTTTGGCCTTTTTAACACTGAGCAATGCTGCTGCCCAGTTTCCCCTCACTCAGTAGAGTGAGGACTCCCCAGAGGGCCTCCTGGAAATACAGGCTGACTCTCAAGCACATCACACTTACCCACATTTCATGCTTCAAAGAACTTCAAGCTCACTTTCACAGAAACCAAGGACATTTACTTCAGTGTCCACCCTTCACTTCCACTTTCTATGGATGTGCCTGTCCCATCTGCAGGTTCCCAGAGCTCAGCAGTAACCCACGCATGTGCTGTCAGCATTGCAACACACCTTCACATGTTTTTGCTAAAAAGTATTTTCTTTATCAGAGAAACAAACCTCTTGTTACTCAGTGTCAACATCTCTCCAGCTCATAAAACAAAATGCCATAAAACATGATGCCATAAAACAAAATGCCATAAAACTTTCCTGAAAGTCAGAAGGCAAAAAGATGGTTGCTGGAGTATTATATAGCCATGGTCTATCCTCTTTCCCTCAGTCTTTCTGTTCTCCCTGATGCAGTTTTGATCCTTTCCTCAGCCATCTGTTACTCTTATTTCTACCTGTATTTCTCAGTGTTTCTCAGAAGTAGTAAAGTAGGGAAGATGAAAGGCAAGTCCTAAAAAATACAAAAAAGAGAAGTAATTATCTAGAGATTTTCAATTCATGTGACAGACTCTAGAGTTCAGAAAACATAGTATCTGGTAAGAAAACTAAGAGGGGGAAAAGAAGAAATAAGAGGCCAGGGCCCTTTGTGCCACACCTGGGAGTTGCCAAAGATCTGAGAGAGCTCAGCAAGTCATACACAAGTGCCTTGCAGCTGCTGATGGACTGTCATACCCTGCTCCTTGCTCACCAGCCTCTTGTCCCTTGAGAGAACTGCTCTTTCTTCATCTTCCTCAAAGAAGCTGCTGTTACTTGCATGAGAGCTTCCCAGACCCAGCTCTGAAGAAATACCCTCATTTCAGGGCCTCTCCATTTTCCTGCACCTGTTTGCTGCTCCAGCACGTGGAAGGGAAGGACCAGGACTACAGGGGTGTCTGCATTTGGTATCTACAGTGCCAAACCATACCAGCAATGGCAGACCAAAGAGACTGCTGAGCTCCAGGTTTCCCAGAGCCAACGCTTACTTTTCAGTGTTCAACAGCACCTTCCAGAGAGCCACAAGGCCAGGGCTGACTGGTATCCTCCCATATCCTTTACTTGATGGAAAAAAGCTGACACATTAAACAACAGTAAAACAGAGGCTTTGTAAGCACTGCAGAGCTGCTGCAGAAAGGTGAAGAACTTTACCTTCAATTTGAGGAAAGCTGGTGTCCCTTCAAGAAATGAGACTGGAGATACACAAACATCATGGAAACAATTTCTATCTAAAACATTTGATTTTCCTCTTTAAGTGAAAGCTACCATCTACCTGCAACATTTCTATGCTTTTTTTTCATTCACCTGAAAGAAGGAAATGAGACTTGGGTGCACTTCTGTTTGTAACTGTGCTGCTTAATAAATTCTAATCTTTTTGTTTAAGCAAACCTGACTGGTCTTGGATATAAAGTGTCCCACAATTTTACAAAAGCAGGTCATTGAATGAAGCCAATGAGGTCACTGGGGAACAGTGTGAAGCATGACCCCAGTCTCTTAATCTCAGCCTCTCAGAGCTGGGGACAGGCAGGGACACACACTGGGAATGTTGCTGCTTCTTCAAGAACAGCTTCACCTGCAGCACAACCACCTCCTGCCCAGCAGGTTTGTGTCCCAATCTTTTCTGGAGTTACACAGCATCCAGAAGATTGTCTCTCATACAGCTTACCCTGCATTTCATGAGCACATTCTGCTTTTGTAGAATTCAGGAAAGTTGAACACAGATACACTAAAAATCCCTCTTCATTACTTTTACTTCTCATGAAATCACTTATTTAGGCTATATTAAAGACCAAAGCATTTACAAAGACCTGTGAAAAGACAGTGAAAAAATTAGCTGAGCTGGCACAAAGCAAGGCCTTTATCTTTCTCTCTCCTCATTTACAAGTATGCAAGATGAGAGGAATTCTCCTTTTTCACATAATTATTTCTTCCTGCTTGTCTAGGAAAATAACCCATTTTCTCTTAGCTGTTAGCCCATTCCAAAGCCCCTTTTTACCTTCTGACTATCTGAACACACGTATAGAACTTTTTTTATGTAAGGAAACACAAAGAATTTGAGAAATCACATGCAAAAACCTCCTTATCTTTGTGCTTAGAAATTAAAGCAGAAATTAAGAAGTGCTAGACTTCAGATGCAGTGTAACCTTGCTTTAGTCTCTCTGTGTGTCAGCTTTGGTGAGTCACCAACCTCCCAGGGCTGCCTGCTGTTCTGTGTGGCTTCATTAGCACAGACACCAGACCCATCTGTGGAGGTGACACTGCTGTCCCTCTGACGTGTGCAATGAGCCTGGCAAGAAGGGCAGGAAGGGGGGTTCTTACAGGAGGGTTGATAAGGATGCTGCAGACTGCTTTTGCTTTTCTTCCCAAGGCTCCTGTAGGAATCTGGAAAATATCTTCAAGATTGTCCCTAACTGCATATTCCCCATTTTCCAGGTATCCCCCTAGCAGTCTCATGGATAAATGTACAGAAGAGCAGCACATAAACAATTCTAACTCCAGGTACTGAGTGTGACACCTTTCTTTGGGTATGTAAAACCCTAAACATAAGAACAAAGGGCAAAGCAGAAAAAGGCCCTTCCTTACCAGAGGACATAAGGAAGAGGACTAGACTAGGCTCCAGTCCTGCTTTTTCCTTTGTGCAAATATGTATCTGTCAGAAAAAAATCAAGGACTTCAAGTTTCCATTCCATGAACTTTAAGAAGTCTAGGTACTCTGAGCTTAGTCTTTAAGTAATTTAAGGAGGAATAGGAAAGCAGTAACAGCAATGGTTTAAACATGTCATGTGTTATCTGAAAAACCTCCCCTCTGGGAGTGGCACAGATTCTCTATCTTCTGCCTCAAAAGCTTTTGATATCAATGACTCTGTTCCTGGACTGGCCATTTCTGGAGCAGAAACATTATCTTTACTTAAAAGGGATTTACAAAGATAACTAAAAGAAACCCTGTTGATAAAACCCCTTAAGGAAAATTTTAATTTTTAAATTTTTGATTGGAACTTTGCTACTACAGAAAAGTAAGAGGAAGCATCACATCAAAAGTGAAGTTAAAACAACACAATGAATAGTTGCTCAACATGTTTTGGCATGGGTAAGAGAATGAGAGACCATACATTAGAGCCAAAATCCATAGAAGTCTGGATATGCTTCTAAAAATACAATGCAAGAGGGAACTGTCACCTCAGAATTGAGAAAAGATAAACTGCTGGAACACACACAGATCACAGCAGTGTTGACAGGACAAACATAAATAGGAATGTGGAAATAGGAGAGGAAAACTAGGAAAGCTCAACATACAATGTGTTTCTCAACAGTTTCTCAACAGTGTCTAAGATTCACTAAAGAGTATTTGAGAGCAAAATATAAAAAGGATTCACCTGTATACATTTATTAATACTAGAAACTCAAAACTTTACATAAGTAATAAAGCAGCAGCCATGAAGAGTGCTGAAAGACAAATAGTAATAAATGGCAGATGAAATACAAGAGGGAATGAAAAGTCTGAGGATATTAATTAACATAAAGATAGTGGACTCAAGGGGGAAAATTAATCAAGTGCTGCTAAGGAAAAAGGAAAGAAGAAAAACACAGAGGAGCACTGCAAGTAAAGCATGTTTAAGCAGAAAAACGCCTTATATTCTTAGTTATAACTACCCTTTCATTGCTTTGGATCCTCTGCCTTATAAATTTAACTACCAGAATTACTTGAAATGGTTTATTTTGTGCAAATTTAAAATGGCTGTGTAAATATACCATGTATTATCATACAATTCCTGACAGATACACAAATGCAAGACACAGAATAAAGCAGGCAGCTGCCTCACAGGAAGGTTTGGGTTGAAGGGACCCTAAACCTCATCTCATTCCAAGCCCCTGCCCTGGACAGGAACACCTTCCACCAGACCAGGTTAACCAACCCTGTAACTCCTCCAGTTGTGTCTTACAGCTTGGGGGAAAAATGCTTAAAATGGGGAAATACAGAGTAATACTGAAAACCAAAATATTTTAACAGAACCTTCACTGAGTGTTTTATTTCATGAAGGGCATTTAGTTTTCCCAGTATTTTGTAACAAACAGTATTTTTCCCCCAGCCTTCAGCAAAATTTTTTTTCAGGACTTTTCAGCGCTCCCTCTCCCCCAGTATAAGCTTAAGATGTCTGGAAGCCTTAATATCAGGGTGCCTTTCCTGTAACATACTCACATTTTTAAGTTTCACCAGAAGGCTGAGTTTTCTATACAATACCCATTTTTTTGGGCATAACTACATTCTCATTCCTGTCAATATAGACTCTTACCTATTAATTGCTTTCTTGTCCTTCCCCCATGAAATTGTCCTTGAAGCTCACAACATAAACACCAAGGGGTGTTACATTATGGATCACCTGCTTGATGAGAATATTAAAAAACAGTTACATTGTAATTTCTGGCCCTGTTCTGTGGTATATACTTGCTCCATCATTCTGCAGCAGCTTAAAGCAGTCCCCCAGTGTGTTCAACAGGTGAAAAGAGAAAACTGCAATTTTGGCTGTTGAAGCAAAGTGAAACCACTGGGATGCATGCCTGCCTGCCTCTCTTTTCTCCTGCTTCCTAAGCTCCTCTGTGGAGATGTGTCCTCAAAAGAACACATTCCTTTCTTGTAGTTTTCAGAATCCGTAATTTCTTCCTTTTGCCCTTATGCTTTGCTGCATTTAAAGGCACAAGTTTACCTTTCCATCCTTCATTACACTGTTACAGATGTTCAGTTTCCCCTTCTCCTCCTTGCATTTTCACTACAAATGAGACTTCATCCATGTAATTAATTTTTATAGGTCTCTAGGGAGCCTTTGTAGCACCTTCCAGTGCATAAAAGGGCTCTTAAAAGAGCTGCAGAGGGACTTTGGACGAAGGCCTGGAGTGACAGGACAATGAAGAATAGCTTCCTACTGCCAGAGGACAGGGATAGATGGGATATTGGGAAGGAATTCCTCCCCGTGAGGGTGGTGAGGCCCTGGCAGTTGTCCAGAGAAGCTGTGACTGCCTCTGGATCCCTGGAAATGTCCAAGGACAGGCTGGATGGGGCTTGGAGCAATCTAGGATAGGTGTCCCTGCCCATGGCAGGGGGTGGAACAGTAGAAGCTTTATGGTCCCTTCCAACCCAAAGCATCCTGAGATTCTGGGACATTTAATACTTGATTGCTGTTACTACAGGCTGACAAGAGTAAGAAAGAAATGCAGGGAGGACTGCCCATTTCACAATCCCTGCCACCTTAAACTGTTTCCATGAGATCAAAGTCTCAACTCCCTAAGGGTTAAATGCATTTTTCATCACAGTAGGATGTCTCTCCCTGTTTCCAGTCAGAAGAACTGCAAGCTTTGCTCAGCACAGGCAGAAGGGAGCACTTCCTGGGCTGAGAACTGCTCTCCTTCCTGAAAAACAGCCTGTTCTTCCCAAGGAAGTAGCCAGCTCAGAGCTCTATAAAGTGATTTTTACACACAGCACTTAATTGAAGAATAATCCTGCTGTTACAGGCTGCCATGGAAACCAGAGGGAAAAAAAGGGCTGAATATTAAAATTTGAGAGTGAGAATATCCATCACTGCTATTAGACAAAATGGTTTTCAAATGCTTCTATTAATGGATCAGGGCTGGAACCTTTCCTGCTCTCCACTTTCTCCTGTAAGTACTAAAAGTGGAGCTGAACACAGGATAGGGAAAATATTCAAAAATCTTTACAGCTCAAGTGTACTCACACACTACAAAAAGGAGGAAAAAAGAAGTATCTGTTTGACAGAAGGGTAAGGAACTAAAAAATTAAACTCTAATTTATGGATTTACTTAGAAGTTGATAACAAATACATTCAAGAGTGAAACATCAGAATAAGCTGTTTTTTTATTCTTAATAAAAACTCTTCTTAGACTTTCAGAATAAGCATATGACATCACTAAGGTAAATTTCTGCATCTCTGCATCAACAACAAACCTTCACTATTTGGTTCCAGCCCCACAAACCTGGTGTCTTCAGGGGAAAAATGGAAAAAAAATGGAAAAGAAAAAAAATTACATTTATTAACAAATCTTGAGACAAAGAATAACTCAGCCTGGCTTTCTGCACCATCTTATCACTAAGATTAAATCCTTTGTAAGTCAGATAAAAAATTCAATCTGGTATTGAAATATCCACAAGTGGTACCAGGAATTGACTGACATATTTTCTTCTCTATATTAATGGAAAGGCTTACATTTTCTGGAATCAAGTTCCATGGTGATTGTTTGAAAAGACAATTCAACCACTGCAATGGTTGGAAAATTACATATCAAAGTGCTGCCAACTCTAACTCAACCTTCTCACTATTCTGAGCAAAAAAACAGTTCATCACTGGCTACTTATCTAATTCACCAAATTATAAAACAAGATATGAAAACAAATTGATTTCTTTCCTCTGAACCTGAAAAGAATGTGGTCTGCTGAGATTATCTTGATGGTGCCATGCCAGGATGAAATGATGATGTCTTGACAGGCATTAACAGTTCAAACAGTTCAATGTATTTTCTCTTTAAACCAATTATGTCTGTGTGTGTGTCTCTAATTCAAACTGGTGGATGCAAAACTGACTGTGGCCCATCAGTTTGTGCTCACAGCCCCCACAGAGCCCCCATCCTGGGCTCTTCCCACACCATGGGCAGTAGGGCAAGGGAGGGGATTCTCCTCTGCTCAGGTGAGACCACCACTGCAGAGCTGCCCCAGCCCTGCAGCTCCCAACACAAGACCAGCATGGAACTGCTGGAGCAAGTCCAGAAGAGGCCACAGAGGTGCTCCAAGGGCTGGAGCCCCTCTGCTCTGAGACAAGCTGGGAGAGCTGGGGTGTACACCTGGAGAAGGGAAGGATCCAGGGAGACCTCAGAGCCCCTTCCAGTGCCTGAAGGGGCTCCAGGAGAGCTGGAGAGGGACTTTGGACAAGGTATGGAACACAGGGAATGGCTTCCCACTGCCAGAAAGCAGGGTTAGATGGGATATTGCAAAGGAATTCTGTGAGGGAGGTGAGGCCCTGGCACAGGTTGCCCAGAGAAGCTGTGGCTGCCCCATCTCTGGAAGTGTCCAAGGCCAGGTTGGATAGGGCTTGGAGCAGCCTGAGATAGTGGAAGGAGCCCCTGCCCATGGCAGGGGTGGTGTAAGATGAGCTTTAAGGTCCCCTCCCACCCAACCCATTTTACAGTTCTATGAACTGCAAAAATAACTTAAGATTTTTGTTTTGTTAGGCCACAACTTTAGAATAACCCCCCACTGCAGAGCAGAAGTAAATTGTTTCCAAAGGCTCTAAAGACAGAATTTTAATCATATCCACTATGTGTCCTAATGACAGGGAACAAGAAGTGAGAATCTACAGCTGGTTCTAAACAGTAAGTGAAACCAAGACACATAAAATACAAAATTCTTGTTACAAGACATAGACTTAAGAGTAGAAACATCACTGAGCAACTTGACTGCTGCCATGCAGTTTCAGACTCCAAAAATGAGATAGGTCCCAAGATCAGAGGCCAATTTACAGTTGCAGTGACGATGGCATGGGATTCCCTGCCTTTTTTTGGTTATCAAACAAATCTGAAAGGAGTACTTTGAGGACTCTGGCTGATATCCCTTCAAACATGTCATGTGAGCAATATCCTTGGAATCAAAGGAGCTCCCTAAAAATACAGTGTGGTACACACAGCCACTGCCTACAGCAGGACTTACATGGGAAACACATATGCTCTAGCTGGTGATATTCTCTATTTCTTTAGATCCAAAACTCTGGAAAGAAAAGTCTTGTTAAGTCCAGCTCTAATTGTGAGAAAGTCCTTCTAGTTTTATGGAGATCTGTGGAAATAGACTTACCTGATATCTTACATTTTGCACTTTTCAGTCTTATCCACCATAAGGAAAAAACTAGCAGCTTACAAGGCAGGCTGTGAGAACACAGGAATAACAGCAATACTTTGTTAACCCTAAAAGATGTTGTTTTCTTGAAATCTGCCTCCAGTGGAAAAAAAGTCACTTTGAATGGCTAATTATAGTGACTTGAAGAACATAAGCTGGAAATCCAAGTGGGGGGCAAAGAAAGTTTGAACCAATAGTACAGAAAATTGCCATTATTTATGTCCCCACAAAGTGAAACTCCACTACATCTGTATGTGACTAAATATATACACAGTTTGCTTTCACTCTCATAAGTTGCTGACAGTATTTCTAGGCCCTTTTTCCTAAGTCCCAAGAACTTTAAGTTACCCAGAACATTTATTTCAGTAAGGAAATAAAATAAAGAGTAGAGATTGTTGTAAATCTGACAAACTACATTAAAGGTTTTCTAAAAAATGATGTAATGACTTTGTAGAAGCCAACTTTCTTAAGGGAGGTGCCTATTAAAGGCCAGTGACTGTTCCTAAGGGAAGGGGCTCTCATCAGCCCAAGGTGCTTTAAGCTTCTTCCCTTCACACCCAGGGCCAATACTACAGGGCCAATACTACTACAGAGGGCCAACACCAATATTTTCGCTCAAAGCTGAAATTTAAGCTACTGGCATTACCAGAAAGAAATGCAAAACTTTGCACCTGTGTCTGAGCTGATGATAGTGAGCCAAGAACTGGGCTCAGACCTGCTGGGCTTATCAGTCCTTAAAGCAGAGGCTGCTGGCCAGGGAACTCCTGGCTGCTCCTGCAGGGTCTGGGAGCACATTTATACAACCCCTTCCTACCCTTCCAGGCACCCAAAAACATTCCAGCACACTGCCTGCTCCAAGCAAATAAGGAAAAGACAAGGTAAAGGCTATTTACACCATTCTGCCCTGTAATGACTTTGATTCCAGCAGTGCCAGAAAATGGTGTAACTTCCAGTTAAAAGGACATGAACAATTGTAATGCTCAGCTGGTCATGGTCCAGCTGGTCCAGCTTAAAGACAACTGAGGCAATCTGATCAGACTGATATAAATAAAGAAAGAAGTAGGCAGTGGTGGAATGTGAGCAGGACTGGATCTGCTTGAGTCCACTTCTTCCAATTTAGGATGTCCCATCTTTGAAACCCAAGCTTTTTTTTTTTTTTTTTCCCCCATATCCAGCTACTACTGAATGCCTGCAGATTAACAGAATATTGGATTTGCTTTAACCACTTTGTTTGTGCCAGAGAATACCACTTTTTTGTTAGGATACAGACCCTTTCTTATCATCCTCTTCTCCTTCTCTTCAGAAATAATTACTGCAGTGTACCAGCCCTGTACTTAATCGAGTCTATGGCTTCATTAATGCAAAGGAGAGAGAACTGTAATTACAGTGTTTGCTGAGAGAAATATAGTTTTTGCAATTTAATTCCTATCTTTAGCCTGCAAAAAATCTTGACTTACCCTTCAGCAGAATTTGCATCTTTGGAAAGGCCAGAGACATGAGTACTTTTCCAATTTGTAGTCCAGGCAGAAAAGATCTAAGATCTAGTGGTATTGGGTTGCTTTTTATAGTTAGTTCTTGTCTTTGCAGGAAGCACCTGTCATCTACAGTAAATCCAGCAACGTATCTCACACACAGCTAGCAAACTCATACACTGACATAATTTTTTCACAAGTCTGAGAATAATACTGTCAAAAATAAATCAGACTGAGGCTTTTACTCCTCTGCTTAGTACAGAGGGTGTTCCTCCTGTAACAAATTTGTATAATACAGAAAAAAACATAAATAAAGAGGAAATGGCACAGATCTGGCTAGTAAGGCAGTAACTATTTGGAATTATCAACAGCAAGAGATATTTACTGCTCTTCTCCTGAAAAGCTGTAGCATTAAAAGCACAGTCTAACAGAGACTCCTCAAGTTTTACCTCTGTACACGTGAGCAGCGCTATTTCCCAGATCAATATGGATGTAATTAAATTAATATAGTGGAAAACAGGCAGTACTGTTTGAACTCCTTGCACAACTTTTCTCCAGTGAGCAGTGCCAAAAATAATTTTACAAGCTCTGAATTTAGTAGTGCACAGAGGCAGAACACAGACTTTGTTCCGAGCTTACAAGGAGTGCTTTCATTTTCAGCAGTAATTTTAACTTATTATACAGAACCAGCAGTGCAGAATGCATTTCAAAGCTAATTTGTCTTTCCTTACATTATAGAGTCGCTCTAAAATATTCTAGTACCACGAGTTCTGTCAATTCAGTCAATAAATTTACTTTAAATTATTTGAAAGTTTGCATTAATTCATACCCATAAATTCATTAATAGCTGATTTTAAGCCAGCTCCTTTTTGGTCTGCTGTTGTACATGCAATGTGAACAGTTAGATCTATTCAGGTAGCAAGTAATAAAGAAAAATCTGTTTGGTTTAAATTACTGTTGCTTCTGTTACCAGTTCATAGAGGGAAACCTTGGACTGCAGTCAGAACTCAGCACAGCAGGTATTTCATTCAGATTTTCAAACCACAAACCAGTGTGCCCTTCCTTCATTTTTCCTGCACTAAAAGTAAATTCCTATGGCTTTTTCCCACTCGTTTCTGAAAGTAGCAAGATACATCTTTTGGGAAAGAAATGCTTTTAGTTCACAAGTGGCTATAAAGTGTATTGCACTACTTGAACCCATTTTTTACACTTTCAGATGGGATTTTTTTTTAATTTTTCAACCCTTCTCATCCCCAGAAGACAGTAACATGCAGAGTTTAAAAGAATTTAAGAAGAAATTGTAATTGCTTTCCTTATAGCCAAAGAATCTTTGCTAAAGAAAAGGAAAAATAAATAGTAAGGGAGAAAGAGTACATGAGATGAGTAGTACTAATACATTCAGCAGCAAACGGGAAGAAATAGTAAAAAACCTTTTTGATTTAAAACTATACACACAAGAGAACCAAAGCTTTAATTTCCAGAATGTCAACAGATACTATTTGTACTTCCTCAAAAAAATTGATTTTGATGTAACCATAGTAATTGTCAAGCATTTGATATGAACTTTTTAACCCTACCTCTATTCATTTAAAGAACTAATGAAACATTTAATGTATGCCCAGTAATCTGATTTGCCTTCCACTTGAGCCATTTGCATCTTATTTTCAGTTTGAATTTTGTAAGCTTTCACTTCAAATAAACACACTGTAAAATTTACCTCAAGGCTCTGAAACAAGAAGTACAAAGTTCAGCTCTTGTTTATCTATACCACACATGAAATTAAGATTAAGCATTGCCATCCTACACTCTTATCTTCCCATTTCTGAATGTGGTTAATGGCATGTTTTTAACTGCTTTATAGCTATTGGGGTGCATTTATTTCTTTATACTATAAAATATTTCAGAAATCCTTGACAGTGCTATGACTTAAATTCTACACAAGTAAGTAACAATTTTTCAAAATGTATATTAGTTCTCACTTTGCAACAATCTCCCCTATATTCACACACTGAAAAGGGATTTTGTTGAAGAAACTGTGAGAAAGCAGACTTTATACACTTAATAAAAATACAAGCTCCAATGCAATGAATTGCAGTATTTTCTAACTGGGCCACAATACAAAATATTTATGATACCAACTTCTTAATAATCACTGAATGACTGAAGAGGTAAAGCTTTTTAACACATGCCAAAGTCAGCAACATTTCTCACTCTGCAGTTCCTTGCAAAAGGCCCATATGCAGGGAATTAGATTTACCAAAGTCGTCTTTGTGGTCCGTAACAGCCACCTGTACAAAACAACAACTCCTTCAATCACAAAACAACACCATGGAAAACTAATTTTTTAGACCATTTCTCTAATTACCATGTTACATCCCCTATTAAAATATTATTAATCAGAGTACATAACACTATTTCCTGGCTAATTTGCTTTCTGGAATTCTTTTCAACAGCAAAGCAAGCACTTGCTTGTTCACTGCTTTTGCCAGACCATATAATGGCCACTCTATTATGCTTTTTCCTGGTTTTAACCTTCAATTTCCTTTGGCAAAGCAGGTATCTATTAGTTTGCCCTTAATTAAGCTCATAGAACATTAATAAAAATGAGCAAGCTAACACAGAACTCCTGCATGTATTGGCTCAGTTTGCACCATTCAGTCAGAATTTGACAGAGGATCTAGAATAGGTGAGGAACAACCAGGTACTCAAGGATGAAGTGGGAAGAGAGTGTGGAACCCCAAGTGTTTGATTCACAGGAAAAGTTCCACAAAGGAGTCTGGCTTTAAGCCCTGGGGAAAGAGACAGATCTCTGCTTAATCACAGCTGAGAAAAACCCAGCCTTAGGCAGCACCAGCAATCCAGGCCGACAGGTAACAGCTGGAATATCTGCTCACCAATGACCACTTCTGAAAACCTGCTTAAAAATGTACAGGTTTCTGGCTTACCCAGCAGAAAATAAATGAGAGGGAAGGAGATGGATGGGAGAGAAGGAATGGGAATAATTTCGCTGTACAATTGAAAGCAGTCAAGTAGTTTCCTCTTCAATTACGTGAGACCCTTTTACCCTGCAAAAGAAAGCTTCTTTTCTCCCATGGACTCAGTGGCTGGTTTTCCTTCACAGCTCAAAAGGCTGTTTCAACCACTAATTACTTCTGGTTAGGAAAAAAAATATTTATTCCACAAGCATGGCTCTCTGCCTTTAAAATGTAGAAAGGTCAGAGTGCTCGAGGAGTTTTCTGTTTGTTTTCTATCAATAACAGAAGGCATGAGCTGACAGCCATGCAGATACCCAAATCAGCTCTAAATCCAGGGAGCTCCAGAAATGGAAACAGCCTGGTTGTCATAGCAGCAGAGCAGGATACCTGAGCTAATTACTCAGTCTGAGAGGCAGAGCTAATTAGGCCTGATGCAGCATCACACTGACACAGTTATAATCCTTCTGGGACCTCACGTATGCATTGCTGATTAGACATTTCAGTTTCCTTGCAAGCAGCTCAGAGCTCGGCACTCAATGCTGTGCTTTACATAAACATTCAAAAGAAGAAGAGAAAAAAAGGGGAAAAGCAAAAATATGTTCCTACAAAGAAGAAAGCAATGGAAAAGAGCTGATAAAAACCCCCAGAAAACTCTGAACACTGATCTGCAACACCTCTGCAAGGGAGGAGGGTGCCTGGATCCACAGTGCTGCAGACCAAAGCACAACAGTGGAGAGGGAAATTTCAGTACCGTGGATACTGCCCCAGTCCAGTGGCACTTAAGTGAAAAAAGGACTTTACCATTACAACAAGCTGGTGTCAAGAAGTTCCCTGTTACCTAATAATGAAAACTCTGAAATTCTGCTCCTGACTTAGAAGTAAGAAAGTAAATACACCACCTGCTTTACAGTTGCAAATACCATGGAAAATAAACACCTACTACCAACAGACAAACCTGTTTTATTTTCAAGGACTGCAAACAGCATTTCTGTGTTTTTCCACAAAGAAGTAGTATTTTAACACTTACCTTTTCACCTTTCTAAGGTACTGTCTGATACAAGAGCCTCCCTCTAAGAAGCACATTTTAAAAGGGTTAGAAATAAAAAGTGAACGGGTGAATGTATCAGTCCTTGTTAACCATTTTTCTGCCACAGATATTCAACATAACACAATGGAAAAGACTACACAGACAAGTTGTGAAAGGCAGGGACCTTTCTGTATTCTCAAATGAAAAAAACCAAGCAATATAAAGAAATATTCTTTACATAATCATTTCACTTCTTTGTAATCAAAATCAGCAAAGGCAACATATGTACAGACTGAGCAGACAAATTGGAGGAGAGATGACATGTCAAGTGACCAACTCCCAAGCAAATCTGCTTATTGAACTGAGATGTTTTGACAGTTCAATACAAGAAGCTTCTCATTTACACCAAACAGCACCCTAAAAAACACAGAAAAATTACTGGTGTCACACTAAAACCTAATCTCCTATGTTTTTAATGGACATACATTAAATAGGTACTCAGAAGAGTTGACAAAGGACAGACATGCTTGAATATTTGGTGCATATTTATTGAATTTTAAATTGCACAGATCTTTTATGTTCACCAAAAGCCACTAGTTTAACAATTGCCAGTATTAACAATTTACATAATACACCTGCTTACTCATATTTACAAGACATCACTTCACATTTCAGCACCAGCTACGAGCAAAGCTGGAAGATGCCAAGAGGCTCATTCAAGCATCTGTGCTGCTCAAGAGAATGGGATAAACACATAAAAATCAATGTTTCTCTAAACAGAAAGGTATTTTTTCAGGGCCAAGAGTGTTGCTAAATGAAACAGTTTGGTGCCTTGATTTCTAATTAAAGCTAGTAAATGGACACACACTCTTCCACCTGCTCAAAACTTCTGAAAGACACATCAAGCTAAATGTACTTTACATATATTTAGATATCAAGTGATTCCAAGCACTACTGAAATGGTAGATTTATAAACCTAGCATCACAATTTCCTGAGAAACTTTGTCCCAAGTTAGTTGTCCTCCTCCCTTCAGTCAATGATCACAAACTTAGATATATTAGCAGTCAGCATTTACATCCAGCTTTGGGAAAGTAGGCTGGAGAATCCAAGACAATAGTAGTGGAGCAAATTGAAAAGAAGAAAATTAAGGAAGATAAAGCAGTCGTTGAGATTCACAAGGGGTTGTTATTTATCAGAAGTAGAAATAACCAAGAATGTCAATGAAGTCTCTAAAGGGAAATAAAGCTATCATAATATACACTCTTCCCATGAAAAAGAATCTTGGTCTTCCTCACAAGATACAAAACTACCCCCTATTTCTCATTCCCATTAAGGAAAGCTTGGTATGCACTTTACCCTAAGTGGACTACCAATAAAATCCACTCTCTTCTGATAAGCTCTTATTTATTCTAGAAAACAAGCATATTACTGGAAACTGAAAAGAACTGCACTGTTTGCCAGGATTTTAACCCTGTTCTACAGCTGTTATAGCAACTGCAAAAATTCCAACAGAAATAAATCTCCCAAACACACTACAGACTTGGGGGATAAGTAATTTTTGCTTCCTTTCTCCTACCATTGCTGTTTGGGACCAGAAGGCACCAAAGGAAGCCTAGCAGAGATAGCCCTGGGACACAGAGCAGAGCACTGAAAATGGAAAGTCACCATTCAAAGAAAAGCCAAGTCAGTCAATGCCATCAGGCACTTGCAGCACTGCTGCCTCCCAGCCAGTAACAGAAAGCTTTTCTGGGAAGCACTTGCTCCAGCAGCATATGGCTGACAGTGGGCATTCAGCCTGCATCACTCACCAACAAGGGGTTTAAAAAATAGGAGTCTTATCAGAGAGCTGCCTTCTCTAATGAGGAGAAGGAAAGGGAGAATAAATTAGAGAGCAGCAGGGGAATGAAGATATTTATGACATGCCTTCACCAAAAGCTTGCATCAACAAGAATATAAACATATGGCCAAGGATGCCTTTGGTTTAATGCTGCCCAAATTCTTACAAATAAGCTTGTGGGGTTGTTTTTTTAAACATACACCTTCAGGAGAGAGTTAAAAAACAAGAAAAAGCACACAGAATACAACTACTTTCACATAAGCTGCCAAACACGACTGAAAAATATTTCAGGGGTTCTGTGTGAACAGAACAGGCTGGTAACCTAAGCCCTAACCTTCAGCCCTTTCACAGGATGCTCCCAGAGCTTCAGTCTTTCCTGTCATCCACAAAGTAAGTTTATTTCCTTCAGCTATGAAAAAAGGTTCCTGAAGGTGCTGATGGTTCCTGTCTCTTTTTTCTGATGTTTTTAACTCCTCAAGACTTCACCTTATACTTAAAAAGGAAGAAAAGGGACTTCTACCCAGACCATCTGATGCCTAAAGGTATATTCCCACATCAGATACAAAATGAAGAAAAAGAATTTCTGAATTGTGGGTTGATTTTCAACTCTATTCAAAGTAAATTCTAGGAAACATCAGAAAACAGTGAATACTTTGGTTCTGGGCACTACAGAGAGAGTGGAGCTCTGTCTCTTTTCAAGGCTGAGTTAACTGAAAAAAGACAACACATGAAAAATTCATTAGAAGGCACAGTGTGGCAACAGAATGCTAGAATGGCTGACTGCTGCAGGCCTGGTAATGGAGGCAGCTTAAGCAGGGTATACAAGGCAGGGCACTCGCTGCTGACGTGATAAAGCATCACAGAGGAACAAATAACACTGGTGCTTCATCCACAGGAAATCCTTCTTGCTAATCGAAGTGAACTGAAGCCTGACTCCTTCCTCTTCCTCATTTTAAAAAAAGAATCATCTGCCTAAAAAGAAATAAAAAATATTAAAGTTAAGGTATAGTTACCTAGTAATTTTTGCAATTAAAAAATTGGGAAGAAACAGAAAGGGGAAATAAAGATACGCCTACCTGGAGTACCAGATCTTTTGTCTCCTGCTGCTGCTGAGTAGAGTGTCTCTGTGAGGATTTGCACACTTTAGCATGATGACAGGAAAGTGAGAAAGAGAAAGGGCAGCCCTTCACAAACAAGCTTTACATCAAGTTATTCTGGAATGCAGACAATATTTCTATACAAACCATGCACACAAGGAATACCAATCCAAGTGTCTCCCCCATCTTTCCCAACATTTGCATTAACACATGTTTGTAGGTCAGATTTATTCTATACAACTTGTTTCCCACGTTCTGTACCTCGACATCCTGAACACTGGATAAAGAAGTTGATTAAATCCAGAAGTGCTATGTCCCTGTCTTGTTTATATGATTCAATCCAGTCGTCCACCACAGACTGTCAAGAAAAAAAGAATACTTATCAGAGACTCTCAAAAAGTGCTTTATTAAAGGCAAATGACTTATTCTTTTCAGTATATAATTTTATAACTGAGCATTTATTTTGCACAATTATACACGTGTACAAATTCAGAAATCTATGCACCTTCTCTCAAGGTGGAGACAGAACAAATATTGTTAGAGAGCAGAACTATATGCACCATTTTCTGCTATTATATTGTATACACACAAGTTCAAACTGAAATTACTGTAATTCCTCAAATCTACTTTGAGCATTTTTTCAGTTTTAAAATTGTGTTGAAAAAAACAAACACTGTTACTCCATTCAGAATGACCAACACATATTCTCAGAAAACTGATGAGTAGAAATACTTTGGGATAAATACTGATTTTATACTGCATATTGAATATTTCAGTATTTATAAAGGCCAAAGTAGTACATCAGTCACTCAGGAACATGGTAAACAGTTCAGGAAAACAAAATATAATAAGGAATATACAGTAATTAAAATAATACACGTAAGTTGGACTTAGGGTGCTTGTAAGCTATCTGGATCACAGCATAGGAAACTCAGTTTTTAACTGCTCTCAGAACTACAGTTAGCCAGCAGACATTCTTATAATGTCTGATATTCCAAGCTCCTCAGCTATATAAACACTGTAGGTAAGGAATGGTGTATATTCAATGTAATCAAATATTATGCTTTATTTCTTTTATAAGGGAAAAGACAAACTTTTCTGTTCTGCACACACAACAGCATTCATTAGGAAAAGCTCGATTATGTTATCAGAGCACACTTTACAAATAAATTAGTTTATTCTGGACAGTTCAGGTCTACAATGAATTTCTAAAAAATTAAATTTAAAAAACCAGACAGACATACAAATACCCCACCATGCCCACACAACTGGCTTCTATCATGCTGAAAAGGAATCAATAGGAAAGACAACAAAATCCAAAAAATTTGATCTCAGAAAAATCTGCATTCTTCTTAATTAGTAGCTGTAAGGAAGGATCTTGAAAAATCCCTCTGCAGCTTCCAGTTTATCCAAGTGCAAACTCCCAAGACTACCAGTGGACCCCTTGGCAGGTGTATGAGGAAAAGGATGCAGAAAACCAGTTGTGCATGCAGCAGACACACAGAGCTCTCAAGTGAGCCAAAGCACTGCATGTTTAACACACATCACTGAACTCACCCTGAGCAGACTAACACTACTATCGTGTTATCCAACAAGCAGCATGAATCTCTAAACACCCTATTTGCCAGAAAACTCAGTTTTCACAGGTTTTGCCTCCCAAAACACACATACACACACCCCATAGGAGAAGCAATCTTAAAAAGGGGGTCCATCTGCTACTTAGAAGAAATTAGAAAGCAAGTGTAAGCTTCAGACAAGTTGGGGAATCATGAAGCAGCAGCGCAAATGCAGTTATCTAGAATGTTATCTCACTGTTATTTCATCATGAATTCAGACCTGTTCCTGGAAGTATCAATCATTTCAATCAATCAGCAAAATTCTCCAGGGCAAAAAACCAAATGTAGCCAAATGTAAAAAGTATTTACTACACCAAATATTGACAGAGCTTAATGACCAGGCTGTTGGTGTACTACCAAGTTACAAGATTTGTTTGAACAGCTCTGTTACTGTAGATATCAGAACAACATCCAATTGCCAGAGCTATTTTTTACACTAAAGAAAATAGCAGCTGTGCTGGATCAGATGACAGGTTCACCTGCCCAACAGGGCTTATACATGTAGGGAAAAGCATAAGAAAAGGGCAAGAATACACTGATATTTCTGATATTACTGTCCTGGACCCTTAAGACCCCAGGAAATTTCTTCTCTCATGGATGTACCTGTCTAAACCAGCTTTATATCTACATCATCTTGCAGCAGTGTGCAAGGGTTAATTAATTATTCACTGCAAAAGAAAAGAATAATTGTATTTTAAACTTGCCAATTGTTAGATCCATTTGATGTGACCCAATTCTTATGAAACAAGAAAAAACAAACCCCAAGCCCCTGTTTGCATTTTCCATTCTTCCATCTGGCTGCCTCTTTCCAGACAGAATAATTTCTGCTCTGTGCCATGTGGCTTGCCCAGAAATAATTCTGAATCTTTATCCTTGCCCACTCCTGTCACACATCTCTTGACAGTTTCTGAAGTCTACTATATTCTTCTTTGAGCCTGGGAAATCTCAGTTGCTTTTCCTGAGTGTCAATAGTTTCCCAGCATCTGTTCATTATCCACAGCTGAGTTTCAGAGAAAACACTCCCCATGGAAGTAGGCCTGGCCCAAGAAATTCCCTCCCACGTTGTCTTACTCCTGTTTGTTGCTATAACACACTGCTCCTTCAGCCATACCACTGCAGCTTCTCATGGACTGTGCTATAAATACTGCCAGTGAACCCATTTGGACTTAAAAAAGGGGGAGCCAACAGAAGAAATGTGAATGAATAACTTTAAAATTTGCTTCTGGTTCTTTTATACAATTCTTTAAATTATTTTTGCAGCACTGTCTCAAACTGCAGCATCCATGCAGCTCCTCTCACTTCTTTTTCTTGTCTCTCATACAGAAAGAATTGTGTGGGACACGCTGTGTCCTTGGGCACTGGGGACTCACTGTCCTACCAGTGTGGCACTTGCACTTTCATCCCAGAACCATCATGCAATTTATAGAAAAATAAACACCAGTCTCATCCCCAGACTTGGGGACCAGACTTGAGGCAATGCAGAGTCTTCAGTGGCAGCAGTAGATAAGAAAAGCTGAAAAATCAGAGCAAAGGTTCTCAGAGGGATAGCAAGCAAAGACTGTCTTGACCTCCCAGAGAACTGACAAAGCTGTAAGTAAAATCTGAATTTGTGGGTGGGGTTCATTTGATTGAAGCTGGCATGCACAAGCTCCTCAGTGCCTTGGCACTCCCCAGTGTGTGACACACACACAGTCAGGGTTCTGGGAGCTGGCAGAGCAACTCCTTGCTCTGAACAGGCACGTGTGGAGAGCTGACAGGGCTCCTTGGGTAGTGCCTGTGTTTACCCCAAGAGAGCCTCACTGACTGAGGGGCTGTGGGTGACAATTCACATACAGGCACCTGACCCACCAGCACAGAGCCACACTAACTGCATTCACTAAGCCCAAAAATCAGTGCCCCAAAATAACACCCACAGACCCACACACTCAGCCCCTCATGCACACTTGGCATGCTGGCTGCCTAATTTTTTTAGAGATTACAGTTTAAGGCAACAGCAGATAATGAAGCCAGACTACATATGCTACAGCAGTTGGAACTTAATCAAACTGTTGACTTTTGATGTAACAGAAAAGAGCTATAAAAGCTGAAAACACTAGATGAATAAATAAAAATTACATACTCAGACCCAAAAGAGAGACAAGTATCAACTAAACCAAGACAAAACAGCAGTAATCCAAATACTAGGAAAAAAGAGTGAATACAAGCAAAAAAGGAATCAAACCACGGGCAGCAGTGTAGCAAATGGTACAACATGGAAGCCCTGCCAGAAATTGAATTATTTTGCATAAATATGCATAGAAAGAGGACTTCTATTAAAAACAAGGATTTCTAACCAACAGGCCCCAGCTTACAGCAAATCCTCTTTTTATACATCATCCAAGAGCAAACTCAGGGAAACGACCCACATCTGATCACCTTGCCCAGAGACCTCCTGTTCTTGCCCCTCGCTGTCACCAGTCCAAGCACAGATCATTAACACCTTGAAGGCACTTGTGGTGACAGGAGGGAAAGACCAGGTGGCTCCTCTGGAATGGAGGTAGCTACAAGCAGGTTCCATTCCCCAGAATTCATGCCCACAAGAGTCCCTGCCTACTTCCACAGAACACCTAGGAAATAAAGCAGCAATTGATAGCATGAGCTGCTCCAGTGGTACTCATCTACTTCCAGATGTTTTTACCTTCAGATGCAGTGGAAAGCACGGATTTACCATATGGAAATGTGCACTTACATGCTGTGCATGAAATGCATAATAAATTCAGCATTCTAGGAGGCATAGGATCTACAGGATGTGCTGCAGCCTGCCCAGGGGCAGCACATCCGTGCTTTTGGGAATCACCAACTTCAAGGCACATGCACAAGGAAAAGGCTCCCTTGGCAACAAGTTCAATTGCACAGATAAAACCTCCAAATGACTCCAGTAACTCCACCAACCCTGCTCCACTCCCTGCTGTCAGGACACATCTGGACACATGTACACACATACATAAACACACACACACATACATGCACCACATCTCTGGGTCAGTCAACAAGTCCACTATACAGGTACATCACAAAATAAGACTAAATTTTTTTTTTTAATGAAACTGCTTCTATTCTTATGAGAACTGAGTAAAAAAATCAAGGTTTCCTGCAAATGGCAGATGATGTATGGTACAAATACAGAGTCAGTACAAAGATTTTCCAAAGCCTGCAACAGTTTTCAGGAGAATCTCACAGAAATGAATACTCTTGAGTCTGTTTTAAGAACTACCATGGAGCATAATTGGAATAATATGCCAGGTAAGCAACCCTACAGAAATAAGAAGCCTAAATGAAGTCAAGTAAGTAGCAGAATAGATCCACAGTCTGAGTAAACAACTTCAAATCGATGAACTTGCAGAAATATTGACCTCCACATCTCAAAGTATGCTAAAAGATAAACCAAAGCATTTGATGGTGCTGAAGAGGAACAGCAGCTTGGAGCTGCCAGTAAAAGCAAGTCAGATGCAATGAATGAAATACTGAAGCTAGTGATCTCATTACCTCCTTTAGGCTTTGCAGTTATGAATCCTTTTCATATCCCTTCAGTGTGAGAGAATTTAGGAGCGTTAAGTGCTGGAGGAACCAGAGGGACTGATTGCAGAGGACACCTTGCCAGCAAGTGTAAATTAGCACAGTCCCACTAAATATTAATAAAAGTTATTTTTAAATAAAAAGGCTATTTCACAGTTTCAATTAAGTAACAATCTGACAACAGTGCTACAAACAAAAGGGAAAACAAATGACACCATATATAAAATGCATATTAAAATGGAAGATCTGAGTCAACTGTAAAGCAAGGCAAATTGAGAATAAAGAACTTTAAATAATTTGCCATTTCATACAACTGATCATGGACATGCTTCATTTACAATGAATATGAAAGAAATTATTCCAGAATGGGTGTGCAATGTGTTTACGTCTAGGTAAGAAAAAAATCCAAAAAAACAAAGTTTACACTAACAACCTCTGCCAAAAACCCAAAGTCACTCAAATGAAATTTGAGACTGATTAAAAACAGAATGCACAGTGAAATTAAGTATTTCAATAACTTGTATAAAGAGCAACTCAAATAGAAAAGCAGAAAATATACTTTAACAGATAGTGAGAAGAACTTAGTACACTAAAAATAAGGACCCAAGGGAAAAAAGGCAAGTAGTGAGAGACTTAAAGCACTCTGCACAAAAAATTTTAAGTGAATCTGTTCAGGTTTGGTTTTTTAAAAAAAGAATAAAAGCCTTCTAAGGATAAATTTTGTGAAAACTGAAGAAATTACACAGATGGCTACTGGGGAGAAGGTAGTTCCTAATGTGTGAAAGTATGTGCAGTTTAGATCAGGCAGTACACTCCAGGATGAGGGGCTGGCTGCATTCCAAACTGCAGGTGGTAAGTCGAATATACACCCAGTGAAAACCTAATATAATAAAAATGAACTGCAGCTTGAGGACATGCACTTTATTCTTTTTCTCTAAGGATCATAATTTTAAATTATGAGAGTTCATACTTTGTTAACACCTATCACACACTTCCTGATAAGCCAAAATTATTTTCTTTAAAAACCCCCAAAAATCTCACTTTAGGTAACAGTAAGTAAAGATGGGAAAATTTGTTTTATGCAGTGTCTACCCACGTAACTTTTTATTTTCTGAAGCAGAGAGAGGAAAGGAATACAATCTTAGAAGTATTTCTTCCCAATAAAACAAAGGGATTTATACTCTCCATACAGGATTATCTGTTTGGCATTTTGTGTAAATACATATTTCTATGCAGTAGACTGGGTATTAAATATCATTACACGGGGAAATCAATGTAACATGTTACATTGAACCATTTTGGAGAAAAAGCACTACCAAAAGAAAAAGAAATTTATTCTCTTAAGAGAATCTTAGAATGGTAAAGGTTAACTGGCATTACATTGAGTGCATAAAAAGAACTGAGAAAATTCTGCTTTCAAATGGACTAAAATGACAGAAGTCCTGAGGCCGAGCAGACCCACACTACTCAAAGCAGCATTTCCTCACCTGAGAGCTCAAAAAAAGGAGGGTGCACCTTACAAAGCTCTCACCAAGATCTTCTTAAGGGGCAGAACTTTTGCAGGTGCAGGTGCACATCTCTCACAGTTGACATGCTGCACCGTTTCCAAGGGGCTGAGTCTGTTTAAGCTGAGCCAATCATGGGCATGAATGATGCTACAAAGCATCAAAACTGCTCATAAACCTTGAACACCAGAATGAAAAGATATTTGGAGGAGTGCTGAAACAAAATGGAGTTATGCCAGTAAGAGACCCATCAATGATTCATATTCCTTTGCTAGGAGTTTGTAAAGGATTCACAGATCACCCCAGACACTTCAAACATCATCAACATTCTAGAGAGGAAAGACTTCTCTGCCTTCAAGTATAATGAGTATTTTCAGGTACAAATGCTTTCACAAACTGCTCTACTGGCACTTGTGTTCACATTAACAGCCACATCATCTCACATCTTATTAAATCACAAGGGAAAACAAGCCTTTTGTGATGACTGCAGAAAAATTCATTTGGTATTAAGGGATACTCTAATTAATTAATGCTTCATTTGGTGGCTAAATTGTTCCCAGTGTAACAACTATAAAAACGTGCACCTAGTCTTGATTTATTTATTTTATTTCAGTACCATACTATGAAAAGTAAAGCAAGATTATGCTACAGAAGAAATCTGCCTAGCAAAATGAAAATACTAGTTTAAATGTTAATAATAGATGCAGTCATTTTGCCCAGTAAACTTTAGAGACTGCATACTCAGATTCCTAAGGAATTTCTGAGACAATCTGGGGAAACCCTAAGTTATTATCTATTATTCAAGCTGAAGGATACAGCAGTTAAAATATGATAAAGGACACTTAAACTAAAACATGCCTTCAACACAAAAAGCATGGGTAATACTTAAATGTATGTCTGTATAATTTTAATCTTCAAAGACCTTCGCTTTCAGAAATAGCTGAGGGAGACACAGAGATGTGATCTGGCAAAAAACAGTTTTAGAGAGAGAAAAGAAACTCACAGAAGAGAGAGCCAATCTCTTAAGACCACTGAGAACACAGACACCACAGTGGCCCTGAGCTGCAAACAGTCAGAGGTAGGGAGAACACCCAAAATTTGGTTTTGCCATCTTATTCCCTTTCTTAACTGCCACTGTCAGAGACAGGCTGTTGGATTTTTGGTGCAATTATAGTTGCTCTGATGTTCTTAATATCAAAGATCTATTTAAAAACATATGTAATTCCTCCTGCAGAAGGTAAATATGGTTATACAGTCACTCCAATCAGGAATAAGTCTGACCTACTGCCAGAGATGGACCTCATGGCAAGGGAAGCAGTGCTATAAATCCAGCTTTACTTGGACAGGGAGGGAACCTGAAAGGACACAAATCCCTATGTGGCAGGATGTGCAGGCAAGAACAGAGAGGAACCCCGTGCATCTTTGACTTTTGGAAAGACAAGGAAAAGCTGGTGGCACAATGAAAAAATCCATTTAAACACACTAGATACTTAGATACTTATCTTACAATACTTGCTGGCATATAATGGAGCCATATTTATTCTGAACTATGTCTAATCAACAGCAAGATTTCCTTTTATTAGCTGAGCATCAGCAGAGGTGGCAATTTTTTAAAGTTTTGTTTTCCTCAAAATCAGCCCCTACTCTGTAGTGAGCTGCTAACACCAATTAAGGGTGACTGGTAGTGCATGTAATACTGCAGAGTTAACAAGGCACAGATCTGTTCATGTTTTGGTACTGAACACCTCCTGGAATTACTGATGATCCATTCTCTCTGATGTTCTGGGGGAACAAAACCCCTTTGCAGACAAGAAAGCAGAACACTTCTATGCTTTGCTTGACCACCAGTAGTACAAACTTTCTTAAAGATAACTGGTCATAAGTAACTCATGAGAAATTTGCAGTCTGAGTCCTAAACAAAATCTGACCTCATCACAAGTTTTTTAGTTCCCTGTCATCTTAACAGCAGGGTCAGACACCAATGCAGAAATGTCTGGATATTTTAGCTACCAGTCAGTCTCTACCTGGGTGGCTCAGCTGGAAGAGCAGAGGCTCACCCAAGCCTTCATTCCCACCAGTGGGCAGCTGAGCACACAAGAAATGCTGATAGAGACCATTCTGCCTGTGGAAGCTCAGAGTAGGGAAATGTAGAGGATATAGCTGTCACCATAAAATGATATAACTAAAAAATAAATATATGGAAGAGATAAATGACAAAAAGCAGAAGGGTGTCATGTTTGACCATGAAAACAAAAACCACTAAAGAGGTTCTATGAACAATCTTAATAGAGTAACTTGAAAATGTACCTGCAGAAAGCATGAGCAGAAGGTCATGTCACACTTCACACAGAGAGAGATGCTGACTGAACAACTTCTGAAGCACTAACTGTACAAAAGGTTACAGAGCAAATAAAAAACACTGACAACCATCTGATACCAACCTAATGTGGGCATCAAACAGATTTACAGAGTTCAAGCAAGTCACAAGCATCACCCCGTGACAGAGGCAAAGATTTTATGCAAAAAACAGTCCTGGAGTTATGTATACTTGAAATACAAAAAATTAAACTGATTTTATTCCCCTGGAAGAAGCAACCAGCAATAAGCCTGAAGAGAAGTAATAAATGAATCCTGCTGTGCGAACCAAAATAGAGAAGCTTAGAAGAAGTGAAAATTGAATTCAGCAACAGACTTTTAGGAATTGGCATCACAAAGCCAGAAAAATGTAACAACTAAAAAAAATTCTGAGAGCAAACAGCAGGAGCAGATAAATCAGAAACGAAAGCATATGATTTCCATGTACTCCCAGAATATATTAATTCAATTTTCTTGGGTTTTCATTGCTGGAAGCAAACTTAGGAGCACTAGGAAAAAAAAGTATGTTCTTATTACAGGGAAAGAACTAAATATTGGGAAATAATATGTATGGCCAAATACAAATATATGG
The DNA here is from genome assembly GCA_013389925.1 of Aegithalos caudatus. NCBI lineage: Eukaryota > Metazoa > Chordata > Aves > Passeriformes > Aegithalidae > Aegithalos > Aegithalos caudatus. The sequence continues at coordinate 116,466 of WEIU01001429.1, forward strand.
CACTTGTTTGAAAACTGCAATATTGACAAAATTGCTAAACTTGAACAAAGAAAACTGCATCAAAACTATGAAAAACAAAAATGCCAAGCATTGCTGTTATACCAAAATCCCCAATCTATTATGGGAAAATACAAGTATAAAGACACCAGTAAGTTTGGTTTACAGAACCTTGGTGTCACATGAGATGATTGTCTGAAAGTACAAGTTAAAAATATTAAATCACATTTTAATTGCATTCTCTTTCCTATTGTAGGATTTCTTGGATTTTTTAGAACATTTTTACCAACAATAAATATTTCAAAGCTGCCTGAGTGATGCATACTCCTGAAATTAGGGCTTAGGTTGTTTACACCCATTTGCACCCCAGGCCTTCCAATACTCTTGCCTGTTCCTTTACAATTTGTGTATAATCTCTCCCCTGCTTACATGGTGCTGTGTCCTTTTTCTCCTGCCTGCAGGCTGGGTACATTATGCATGTGTGTGTCTGTGCACAGGTGATTTGTGGATACAGGTATGTGTATGTGAATATACAGATGCACATCCACCCACACATGCATATACAAATTATCCACTTCTCAAAACAATTTCTTTGTATCTGAATTCCAAAGGTTTCTTATGCAGGCAATTTCTTTTTCTGTATTTTATCTGCAGAAGACTTGTGTAGGCATCTCTTTTGAAATAGATAAAATGTATCAGAGTCAATTCCACATACACACAGTCATCAAATATCAAAGCAGTTGCCCATTCCTTTCCTTTTGGCTTCTGCAAATATCAATAAATCTAAGTCAACTATACTACATAAAGTATATTGTATGTTCTGTACCACAGTAAAACCAGAAAATAGACTCCAGATGTTTCCTTGGTTTCTGCCAAAAACAAAATTTGAAAAAGTGCTGAAAACCAAACAAAGTTGGAAGCTCTGCTGTAGGAAAAAAGGCATAAGGAATCCATAGCTTTGTTAGCAGTAAATTTGTTCTGTCTTCACCTACTATATAAGAAGGACCAATCCTGAGTAAGTGTAAACACAGAAACTATGAAGTACAAAAATTCTCATTTACTTCCTGTGTTTTACTTCTTTAAAATTACATCTCAGACTTCCCATAGACTTAAGACAGAAAATTTTCAACAACATTTACTCACTTGAAATATTTGATTCCTCTGGGACTTAAAAGAGGCTTAGCTTTTAGCTACACTAAAAGCAATATTGAGAATGGGACTTAGCACGTAATTTTCCTAATTTGTACTTTTCTCATGTTAGTCAGCATCAAAACAAAGTAACTGATACTGCCTAAGTCTTGTATTGTTGAAATGCAAGGTAAAGGAGGTTTGCTTAAGCAATCCTTCAGAGCAGGAATGGCTGTTGCCTTTGGACTGCATGAGCTGAAGATTGTTTTGGGCCCAATATTTCTCCTTTGAGCAGCAAAATCAAGAGCTGCAGCACAGGAGCTTACTAAAACCACAGAACAGTGCCAAAGCCAATCCTCTGTGAAGGGCCTTGAGGTGTGACTCACCTGGCCTCACACATCCTGTGAAGATCTCTGACCCGATCAAAACATAAGAGGGTAAGAAACATTTCTAGAGACAACTAGGATGATCTCATTTATTTTACAATGAAAAATTTGCCTTCGGGATGTGTCAATGTTTTCCCTCAGATTCAGTGGAAATCCAGGCAAATAGTTTAGCCTTAGAATGCAAGTTCCAGTGCAAAGGGCTCCAAACTGCTTATGTGAGCAGGTACTCTTGAAAAAACAAGTGAATGAAAAATGCCTGGATTCATCATTATTTTCATATACTTTTTGCCCATATAAAGCTTGTTACAGGATATACTTTAATGAACTGCTTAATATCAACATATATTTTTACCTTAGGAGTAAAGAACAAAATAATGGAGAATTTGAAACACATGACTTTCTGCCAGGTCTCCTGTTTTTCAGCAGGATACACGACAGCCCTCAGCCAGAACCCGTTCAGTCCCGTACTTTATCATACACATTCTGTTGGACCAATGCATGAGAAAATACCACTGCTTACAAAAGCACAGCTTAGACTGCACTCCAGTCAGGATACACTGAAATGTGAGGAGGAACACAAGTAGACATTTTACCTGCATAGCACTCTTTCCCAGCTTAACCACCTCAAACAAAGTGACAGGGTCCCCTTCTCCGTTCTGCTGCGGGTGGCCATTGGCTCTCCCACGACTCGCTCCTCGAGCTCCAGCGTCGGGACGCCCCTTATCCGCTGGAGACTTCCGCGGTTTCTTAGTGGCGGACTGGGCAAAGAAAACCAGCAGAGTGAAAGTTTATTACAGCTACACCTGAAATCACCCAGTGTTTCATTAGAAACCATCCATAAACATTCCATGGTTACACCCTCACACACATGAATACACACAAAGATTATGGGATGAGCCGGGCTGGAAGGCATCTCCGGAGGTCTCCAGCCTGACCTCCTGCTCAAAGCAGGGTCAGCAAGGAAAATCAACCAAGTTGCTCAGGACTCTATCCAGTCAGGTACATATAATTTTATTTATCAATAGTTGTTGAGGGACTATTTAAAAGCCACTGCCATGCCAAGGTAAGCAGGGGTCACTCCAAGACAGTGGTGTATCCCAATGCTGGAATACCAATTCATGTCAGTCTCCATATGAGTCTTGCACAACACAGACATTGAGAGTAACTGGTGATCTTAACTAATGACCTTTCTTAGACAGTTAGTTACTAAAAATATATTTGCCACATTAACATTCATTTCCTTTATTTTCATTTTCATACAACTTTTATAAGAAACTGTGTGCATTGCTCTTCAACTCACCAAATTTGTACAGCCAGATTTAGTGGATCACTGTAACAGCCTCTTGCCTCAAAATTTTATGAGTTAAAATACTTTCCCTTTGAGTCTAACTTACTTAATATAAATTTCTCTGTTTTTCAAGGCTTTAATCAGGTGGTACAGACACCACCTGTCAAGACTCACCTACTGAACAGTTTGCTCTGAATTTAAGTCACTTGTGAAACAGAAACAAAAAAAATGGTGGGGAAAATAACATCAGATTTCTTACTTCCATATTCTATTCTTTCTCCCTACTGTGAGGCAAACAAAAGGAAAATCTCCTGCTTTCCACAGACCAATGAAGTTATTGTGAGGAATTATGTAAGAAAACAACACACAAGCAACTCAAAGATTAAATTTTGGACAATATCCTCATGGCACTGTTTACTCAGGTATATTGTCAGCTGAGTTTCTATTAATCCTTTTAGTCAAGAAGACAAAGTCAACATTTTCGGTTGCATCTTACAGTGCAGACACATTGAGAATTTTACTGCAGAGGAAAGGGATCTAATTTCTGGCAGAGAGCTGGTAGGAGACACCCCTGCAAGTCCAGCTTTCCCAATGCCTTAAAAGAGATGGGCCAGGGGACTGAAGCAAAGGGCAAGGTAAGGACCTGCAGAGAAATGGAGGGCTGTAAAGCTTAAAATAATGGTACAATCTCTGTGAAGTTTTTTGGATAATATTTGCACTTAGCATCAAAAGAGTATCTCCCTCAATGAATTTTTAAATATGTGCAAAGCTGCCTGAAAAAAGAATATTACCAACATATGAAATGTTTAAGTTCTACTGAGCTCGAAAGAGGCATGTAATCACTATTTATTAACATCGGAAAAATTAGAAGTAAATTGACTCTTGAGATATATAATCCATGCACTTACTCCATCTGAGAGACAGTAAGCACTGAGCTACAAGGACTGCTAAATGAAAGCTTGAATGTGCTTAGGGCTAGGGCAAACTGATGCCCTCCACAGAATCCAATATATGCCCCCTCTACACCCAGTTTTTCTCAACATGTAATCAAAAGAGAGGCACTAAACACTGCAAGGATGAAGGGAAACCACGTGAGAGATGTATGTGAAGTGCACATATCCAAAGCTACCTTGTTAATGAAAGCAATGTGAAAAGCCACCTGTTTGAGTACCTGAGCATGAGTATGATGGACACAGGCTCAAAATGTGTAATCACTAGGTGTGCAAATGCCCAGCTCCAATTCCCTTTGTCAGGTATCCTGGGAAAAGGAAGGTGCTTTGACCAAGGCTCCTAGTGTGAATTGGAAGGGTGAGATCACCACCAAGCCCACAGAAGAGGTACAGAAATAACTGGCAGATGTACTTCTGACAAATTACTGGATAAAGCCAGATTCTTCAAGTCCAAGTAAACACCTCAATATCCTGCCCCTGAATTAACACCAGATATATTACTGAGTCTACTTTAATAAAATTTCTCTCTGGTGTAGATTGTCTTTTGACAATGAGAACATCTCTCAGAGTGGAGAAAAATATTGCATCTAACAAAAGCCATTGTGTATCCAAGCTGGGATAGCAAAATCTATATGCAGGATCTATATTGAATCCTGCCTCTAGAGACAAAACAAGTAGACAAGATGCTCCACTTGAGACTGAGGAAAATCCAAAACATGAACTTTCTGAGTTAGGCAAGGATGAACATTGTCTTAGGATGGAAAAGCACTAGTGAAAGGGCATCCACCCCTCAGCACTTCCATCCAGCAGGCATCTGGCAGGAAGCCCAAGTTCAATCTCATTCCAGAGTGTGAACATGAAAGTCATGTATAGGTCCTCCAGCAACTGTCTGATGCTCTAAAGCTTTGCAAGTACAAAGCACACGGCATTCCCCATGTCATTAACACACAAGATTACAATGCAGTTGGCAAGCATCGTTTGCACATGATGTCTCTGAATTTACAGCAAGAAACTTTGCAGGCCATGTTGACAGGTTGGAGCTTCATGGAGGTTCCTGCCTCTGAGCACAAAGTTCAATAGGAAATCCTACTTTAAAGAGACCAATATTCATTGGAATAATCTCCCCAGGGAATCTGGGGGTTCCTCAACATTGGACAACTCAAATTCAGCTGGACAGGCTGCTAGGGCATCTTTTCTAGATTGTACTTTTGCCAGACAAGGTTGAACCAAATGATCTGTGAGGTCCCTTCCACCCTGATATTCCATGATTTTATCCCAGACATCCTCCACCACTGGAGCAAGTGAAGGAAAAGGCAGGACTGGTACATCCACAGAAACAGAGAAGACTTCTTCATGATACAGAGCATCTGTGGCAAATCTCCAAAGGCAGGGTGCTCCTGAAAGTGGAGTTGCAAAAGCTACAAATCTAAAAATTGTATTTGGCTTTGAGGAGGTAAACGTGCATCCCAGAAAAGAGACGTGCACCCATAGGAATTTGTGATTCTCCTGCAAAAAACAAACCCCCTGTTCTCTAATGCCATGAAGAGCTTCCACACAGAAACAGCCCTGCTCAAGGATGAGTGTGGCCCCAGTAAACCTGCCAGACTATCACTGACAGCTGTAAAATGAAATATTTCATAAGATCAGGGTGAAAATGTAGCAGGTCTGCTCCTGTGGATCCACTAAATGCTCAAGACAGAGGGAAAAGGCACAGGACCTCTGAGTCCTAACAGGAGCAAAAATTGTGATTACTGCAAACCATTTTACAGCTTCCAGCCAGAAAGTTCCCTCCTGAAGTGGGAGAATTAGAACTGCCAAAGGGAGGGATAAAGCAGCATGACAAGGTAAGAATCCTTGAGGCTTTTTAATCACACACCAAGAAAGGTGCTGCGTGGAGCTGAGAGGCTGCAGCAGTTGCATTTGTGACTTCACTCCAAACCCAGGACAGCTGAGCTGGTGTGGTGTCAAAATGGACTGAAGTGCCAAATGCAAACAGAAATTACTGATGATTTTTCAAATCTGTGACAGCAAAAACTGAGAATTTATTTACACCAGCATTAGGAAATTCATAAGTTCCACAATATGCCACAGAAGCAACAACCAAAAATGGCCATATTGATTTTCACATATCTTACCTGCTGCTTTAAGGCTTAAATGCAAACAGGATGCAAAGAGGAAACAAAATACTCACCTTGACTGCAATTAAACTAAAATGATGACAGTTCAGGACTTTCTAACAAATTAGCTACACAATACTTTTCCTTTCATGTCTTTAAAATTACTCTGAAGAAAATAAAGTGACCCACATCTGTAAAATCAAGTAATACACTGAAAATTAAATCAAAAAAGGTGAATGTGGGTTGGCATTTTCCATTAACATTCCCCAAGTTGAAGTGATGCACTTCATGAAGAATTAAAGGCAGTAAAGTCCTAGAGTCAGTAACTCCTCCTAACACAGCACCTGAAAGCAATGACCTGTGCATTCACACCACGAATCATTTAGAGGAATAGATATCCCATTTCCCAGGGAAGGTGGAAGAAGCTTTTTAACCTCCTCTTGAGTAAGACTGAAGAGCTTGCCTCTCTAAGGCACCAGCCCCTCAAGTGGCTCTGTGTTATAAGCTTGTATGAAGTGGAAGAATGGCAATGCCTGAAGTCTCAATGAATTAATCCTGATGAAAACAAGACTATGACACACTTCATACCATCATTATGGTTATCTAGGGAGAAGGTTCTTGGATTCCAACACTCCTGTGGACTGTTTTGGTCATAGAAACAAAGAAGGTGCTCCCTGTGAAAAGTCTCATCCTGCAAACAAAGACAGGTGCAAGCCCCTCCCACTGAGTGCATCCAGAGGTGCCTCAGCTGCAGCACTTGCAGTAGGACAAAAAAACAGCAGAGGCAGTGCTGCTTGGGGAATGGTGGGGCTATTTTTTCACCCTTACTTAAAAATCTATCAAGAGCTCTGAAAGTCAACTTAAAGAATCAAGAGAGTATGCTATAAATGCTTGAATAATTTCAATTCTTCTAGCTGAGGCATTTAGTACCAAAAAAGGACTATTTCCACAGAAAAATGAAGAATAGATTAGATTGCCATAAATATAAGAACCATCCCATTGAAGGCTTAAAAGGAAAACTTCTGATGCTACAGGTAACAGGACAGAAAAGTCTTCACAAAGATGCTATGGATGCACTGCATTTCTACTGAACTACAGACTTCCTTCAGTTGTAAGGGACAGACCTAAACCATCAGCCAGGAAAGCTGAAAGAGGGCACTGATGTAAATCACACCAACCACAAACCTCCACTGCTATGAAAAGAAATTCTTCTAAGAGGATTCCTCCCTGTTATTAATCAGGACACGTATGACTTGGAACTAGAAGCAAAACTCAATCCCCTGCTGTATCTAACATCTATACTGCAAGATTAAATAAGGCCAGGAATCTGCTGCAACGTTAAAATCTCCCATATGAATGCAAAGATAAAGCATTGTGGTCTGTCTCCTCTACAAAAATACCTGGAAACAAAATTGTACAGGCTTTGCTGGGGACAAAAGCATCAGAAGTGCCTTGTTTCATCTTGCTTTAAATGGAAAAAGATATGCTGTGGCTCTAAGTATGGGATGAGAGAGAAACCAGCAGAGATCTCCAAATTGCCACCTCTGGAACAGACAATCTGATGTGTTTCCCTGTCCTCTGAATTAGAGATTAAATCTGTCTACTCCCATCTCAAATCTGAAACACAGCCAGGGATCTCTCTCACTGCCCCAACCTCCAGCAGCTGAGGTTTAAGCCAAGCTATTCTGAGCTCCTGGGAAGGTGAGGCCAGGTAGTTTAAAATCAAGCATGCCAACAATGCTGAACAGAGTGCTGATCCAAAAGAGGAGACAAAAAAGGATGGGAAAATAACTGATCTGAGCCTGAGCTCACTGATGTGAATACTACACTGCATCATAAGCCCTTGGGCTTTCAGATCCCCTCTATGGAACAGGAGAGCACATCCATACCCATGTATTTCAATAATGCAGCAGACAGAGAAGGCAATTTGGCCAATATTACTCAGGAACTTCAAGGAGAGGACTGTTAGAAGTCACTCCTCAAACAGACCCCCAGAATTCCTTAAATACATACCCAGATGGTACCCCCACATACAGTATCACAAATATGTGCACCACGATATCCCACTGGCTGGACAGACTCAGCTCTTGGCCAGTCACTCCCTGGGCATCTGCTCTCCAAGACTCAGTGCTCAGAAGGGTGCATGGCCAAGAGCCAGCCCCAGCCACTAGAGCAGGACATGGTGCAGCCCCTGCTGAACTCAGTTCAGGACAGTCAGGTTAGGTTCTGAGGGCTATTCTGCAAGACCAATGAACTTCATCTATTTGTAAACTGACTGTCTAGCCTACTCAGTCAGGTAGTCACTAGAACAGTGTATAGTGAAGGGGCTACTTGAAAAGCAGTGTTTTGGAATGGAATGACTTGGATTGAAAGGAAAACTTAAAGATCAACTAGCTCCAAGTTCTTTAGACAGTGAAGGTACCCCCAAAGCATTGCAGTTCTCTATGAACTGAAGAGGCATTTGCTACAAATGGCAGTTTGTCAAATGAGCACCATCTTCTTACAAAGGCTCCAAATCTGCAGAGAATGTATTTCTTTGGAAAACAATCTGGAAAATCCTCTTGCAATAGTGTATCTTTGTGATAAAAGATCAAGCCCATTCTGTGACACTCAACAGAAACCTGTTTAAAATACATACATATATTTAATGGAATATATTCTATGCAGCTCTGTAATAGGATCATACAGCACAAAGTAAAGTCCCTTTCCAAAAGAGGTCAGTATGTTTATGGCAGATGTGCTACTGTAGCTGTGATGGCCTAAGGACATCAGCAAATCAGCATTTGCAGGAAGAGATTAAATCTTATTAGACCATAATATTTTAGTTAGAAAAAAATCCCAGCCACAGAAATTAGAAGAGCCTTTGGGCTACCATTTTTCAGGTCTACAACAAATGAAAATCATCTAAGCTAAATCTCAGTTAGAAAAACATTTCTGAGCTTAATTAAACCTTTTAATGTGTTTCACATCTGACAATAAAGGTAGGTGGTACCTGTGAAGGAAACAAAAACCACAGTAGGGAAGAGTTAGGGGAGAAAATGTCAGATCTCAGAGCTGCACATTCTGTAAGAACCAGGCAATTCACCTGAGGGAAGTGGCTGGGTTAGCAACATGGTTTGCTAAAGCAATACAGTTACCAAATCTCTGGCTTTTAACATCAAATAATGCTGTAAATTCAGTTGTCTAGAATAGCCTTTCCAAGGTTTTTACACTTCTCCTCTAGATATTAGTCACTGAATGACTGTTTGCTTTTGGGGTGGGGTTTTTTTTTTTTTTTTTTTTTTTTTTTTTTTTTTTTTTTTTTTTTTTTTTTTTTTTTTTTTTTTTTTTTTTTTTTTTTTTTTTTTTTTTTTTTTTTTTTTTTTTTTTTTGTTTTTTTTTGGTTTTTTTTTTTTTTTTTTTTTTTTTTTTTTTTGGTAGAAGAACCAAGGGAGAAATTTATCATGAAGCAAAATGGAATAGGCACCTAAGAGGGGCTGTGCAGTCTCTAGCCTTGGTAGTTCTCAAAATCAAACTGGAAAAACCATGAGCAATGTGGTCTGATCCCAAAGCTGACCCCACTCTGACTGGGAGGTTGCAATGACATCTGCTGAGTCCCATCCCATCAACAACCATATTGTTTTTCCTCTCTGAAACTCTTCCAGTCCTAATATACACTTTGCTGAGATTTTGGGATGGAGGTGAAAAGAGAAAGAGAAAGTAGAACTGAGCAAATTCTTCCAAATTTTGACAAACTACAATTTTATATAGGACACTGTACTTGTTTCATTCTCTATTTTCTTCCTCTATGTTTTAAGACTAGATTTGGGGTTTTTTGACTACTCTTAAGCATTAAGATGAAGCTTCCACAGAATCCCCCCTGGTAACCCTAAGGTCTTGCTCCTTAGCAGCAGCAGCCAGCTCACAGCACACCACTTTGTGGATGAAGCAATGGCTGCTTCCTCTGCAGGTTCATCACTTGACAATCACACACACCTAATGAGTCTGGAGCTGTTCTAACAAAAACAAGCAATTCCTCCTGTAGAAACCTGATAGTAGGACCAGCAGAGTGCTTCAGCAAATGTCCCCATAGGAGCTACTAAAAGTGAGGCAGAGGAATGAAAAATGCTTTTTGTAACAATCACCTTTCCCTTCCAGTGAGTGTACAAAGTACCCCTAACTGCTGCTATAACTTGAATTCCTCTATTGTAAAAACATTCTGGGTTAGCAATCAGGTTGCACCAGCCTGCTTTTTTCATTTGAGGTACAAAACTCTGTAGATTTGCTAATGAAATATTCCTAAAATAATTCTTCATTTTATCCTTCGCTTACAAGCTATGTAAACAGATAAGCTGTTCTCTTTAAACACTTCTTTAAGGCTTGCTCTGAAGAGGCTTCATGTTCACAAGCAAGTCCACTTATCTGATGAAGAATATATACATCATGGGAAAGTGTTGAAAAGCTTTCAAAAAGGAAGACAACATGCCCAGAGAAGACCAGGATTTTTAAATGTTGGCACCCTGAGTAAGTGGAGAGACTGTGATACAAATTGAAAACCAACAGTAAGGAGGAATTTGCTCCAGCTTGGCCTGAGAGGAACACATGGATGTGTCCATTCTTCCAGCCTCACCAAGCCCATGGTTTGAGATAAGCCTTAGGATCAGAGTCCTCAGGGTTAAAAAAAATCATCTCCATCTACTAGTGCTATATAGATATTTGGCACATTCATATTGTGAGTTTATTCACAGAGGAACACTAAGAGGTGAATCAAACTCATTAATAACAAACACACAGAAGTTCCAGCAAGTCTAACTCCACACTGTGTACTTCAAGTGATCCAGCCAAGAGAACTAAACTGATCCTCTTCAAGATCCAAGATGAAGGACAACATGGCACACAGAACTTTCCCTTTATTTTCCAATAAACTGTCTATTTTATAAAACAAATGAAAATAAAAGAGAAAGCCTCCCAATACCCCGTGTAATAGAGAACTGTTTCTGTATGCCAGAGGATACATCAGTAGAATGCAGTGTGTGTCAATCACATGGCCTTTAAATGTGTTAACAGATTTCTCAGGAGCCTAGTAAATATCATGCTGCAATTCTTCCACTCACATTAAGAGATTATCACTAATAAAAGGATGGCTCAAATGTCATTTGTTACTTGAACTGCATTACAACTTTTGAAAAGAAAGTGGTTGTACTTATTGAGGTTATTCTGATATCTGGAAGAATGTTGTAATGACAATAATAACAAAAGTGTATTGTTCATGAAAGCAGCTAGCAAAAGAAAAATTAATAGCTATTATGAGATCATTTTTATGTCCTTTTTTAAACACTCCAAACATCGTTTGCACATCAATTTGATAAATATTTCATACTACAAGTCCTCATAAAGTCTGACATAGGACTCGTTAAAAGCCTATTTATGTGACCACAAGATGATCAGATGAAAAAGAGTCTGCAGTCAATCATAAATAGATGCATAACAAAATAAAAATAAATTAAATAGATGCATAACAAAGCAAAAATAAATTACACATACTGGAGGCCGGCCGGGACGGCCCCTTTTTCTTTTTCCTTTGACTTCTGCTTCTTCAAGCTCACTGCCAGCATCTGAATGTGCAGTAGTTTCATTCGTAGAATCCCTAGGGGGGAAAACATCAGATAAATTCAAATGATTGGAAATCAACAAGTAGTCTGTAACTGACAAATTAAATATTTAGTCCTGAGCCAGAAAACAAATAAACAACAAAAAAAGTCAACATTAAAAGGCCTTCCTCATTCATTCTGCAAATCAAGGAACCCAGCATTGTTAGCCCTGGCAAAAGGCCTTCCTTTTTCATTGGCTGCAGTCATTTTATTGACTGGAATTCGTTAAATTAATTTTCACTTGAAAACATGCTACACTTCAAAACAAGCTGTATTAACCAGCACATGCTCAATTCATTAATCACACAATATATTCACTACCAAGAACTTCCTTTTACTCTTTTGCTTCTGAGATGCTCCCAAGGCCCCAAGAGCAATGTGGACTCCAGTGCAGCTGTCTCATCATTAGCACAGTTTCACAAGGTTCCACACAGCTTACACCATGCTCTTGGTCATGACAAGGGGCTTGGGCAGCTGTTAATAAAGAGGATTCATGCTGACTGTGAGGCCCAAACCCAAAAACTCCCTTTGATCTGAAGACATTTAAAATTTTTGCAGTTAGAAGAATATTTTCACTTGTACAGTGGAAAAGCTCTGACATTGCTCAACTCCTGTTAGCAGAGAAGCCCAGTCAAACAGTATTTTCTCATTTGTTGCCATTTCAGATTTAAGATCATGATAATAATAATAATAAAAAAATCCCCCTGTTTTCACCACCCCTCCCAGCCAGAGGCACAGGTCCCTGCCTTCCAAACAGACATGGCTGCTTGAAGAAACCCGGGTTGTAATTGATCTTTAGAGGCATTAAATCTTGCCCAAGAGCAGCTCACATGCCAAATCCTGCCTGTTACTGATGGGCTTTATTTTTACTGTGCAAGACCACTAGTGCACCAGGTCTCTATAAAGTTACATTTATAACTAATAATGTAAATTACTCAAGATTACTCCTAGATTACTCAAGGACGTGTCAAGTGTAGTTATAATCATAGATTTCTCTAAATCCAAAATAATTTCCTTGAAGTGAAAGGAGTTCAGCTGCTGTGTTACCTGTGCAAAGGGAAGGTGAAAACCAGACCTATTCCATATTTTACAGAGCCTCAAACATCAATGGTAGCATTAGTGATCTGCTCTAGAGAAACTGAGAAGCTCCAGCAAGCCAAGATCTGCACATATCTTCCAGCTTGTCTGGGGTTTACTTTGTATTTTGCTCTATAGATCAGGAATATTTCACAAATTTGTTGTACCACCAAGGAAATTATTTAATAATGCAGAAAGATATCATTGTATCAGAACTGGGAATGTTCTCATACTCCTCTTTACTGAAATTATTTTATTGTCTAGGTCTGCTCTCACTCAAATAATTCTGCAGAACTATGATGAATTTCTACTATTAAGACATTGTTTTCCAACATTTTCCTATTTGCAAGCACAAAACCACCAAGGGGTCCACAGAATATTTTACAAATGCCAGAATGCAGAAGAACATGTATGAATCTCTCTTACTGAATGTAACTTCAGAGGATTATCCCTAAATACTCTCCACACCCTAGAAAATCAGACACCCTAGATGAAAAACCACTGTTAAAGTGCATTTGAGTTCACAAATTACATGCTAGTAACACAGTACCTCTATAAAATATTGAAAATGCAGCTTTGTTGTGATACAATTAAAAAGTAGCTTTTTCACTTCATAAAATATGAAATCGGAAAAACTTACTATCAAGCTATGTATTTGGAAAAACACCCCAAAATGTAAAAAGTTTAAAATCAAATAAAAGATACACCAAATGGAGTTCAAAATTGTTTGGTAGATCAGGGCCACAGCAGAGAAAAGCAATACAGTAAATACAGCTGAAAACATGCTTATGCAGATGGATGTATCCAGCCTTTACTTAAATACCTCATCACACTGCAAGTCCATCTGACAAAAATGTACATTGGTTCACAATGGCAATTGTAATAGATTTTGAATACAGGAACCCCATAAAAATATTTGCTCCCTTTTGTTGCTGGAGAGAAATTAAAATCATTCTCTATTGCTCTCTCTAAAAAAAAAAAAAAACAAAAAACCCAAAGCTTTCCTCTCTGGTCTGCTCAGATCCTTATTGGAAAAGTTTCAGGCACGGTGTGTCTATCTAAACAATACCCCCATTCCTGGGGAAACACTGTGCTTTGCTAGCTTAGAAACCTGCACCCCTAGGATCATCAGGATAAAAATTTCTCTCTATTAAAAACAGATTTAGCAATCCTCCTAGGCAAAGAGCTCAAACTCTTCCCTTGAAACACCAGAGCTATATAAATAAATTAAACTCTACTACTACTTCACATGCATCTACTCCACAGAGAATTTGACTTTCCTGTACAGCCTCAGTCTGGTCTAGCAAAACCTCCAGATAAATTTGTCTTTTTAGCTATGGAAATTTCAAATCTATCCAAATACTAAATATAGAAGGAAGAGTTAAGTTATTAATGACCTTCTATTCTTTGCCTTAAATAGACTGTTGCCTTGATTCTTTTAATATTCTTCTGGTAAAACTTCTCTGATTTGCTGGAAGCCTCTTTGGCCATTTCCCTTCTTGGGAAAAGCTCAATAAATTAGTTCTAAGGGTGAGATTAATCTAATCTAAATTAGAGACATATGCAATGCAGAAAACCTTAATGTACAAGATACCTCACACTGAGGTCAGTGTCCAAAACTGGTCAGACAGTTTAAGTCATAAATTTTGTTTTCTTTCCATTGATGATAAGGTGATTAAGACAAGCAGCTCAAATATAAATGCTTCAAACTAAACAAAATAAATCTCAACCTAATAGCATGTGAGGAACAAAGGAAGCTTCTTTCCATCAAAGAATATATGCAAGGAGCAAGGGGAAAACATCAAAAACTAGGTTCCCTTTAATCCACACTTTATTTGGAGTAGGGAGACAGGATCAAGGACAACCTCCAATGTTCAGCTGGGTTCACATTAAAATAAACATCGTAACAAGCAAGAAGGAATTGTATTTGAATCATCCAACTGCACAAAAAAGCCCTTCCAGTGTGGTTGTGAGCCCTTTCAGTGTGGCAGGTAGTGCCCCCTGCTTCTGTCCCAGCCTTGCAGCTGCTCTGGGTACACACACGTGCCCCTTCTCCTCTCCTTGCTGAGCTCAGAGCAGCAGTACAGCATCTCCTGCCTGCCTGCAGGTCTGTCAGTTTGTAACACTCACTGAGAGAAGCAGCTGGCCAGCATCCATCTCCCTCGTTCCCTACACATCTTACAGAACTAAGTAATTTATCTGGTGGCAGTTATCCACATCTTAATAGACCAGAATTATCCTATCCTCATTCCATGTGTGTGTGAGCAGGCACCTGAGGGGGAACTTCGGCTTAGTCATAATTTATCCTTCCTGAAGCTGTTGTGAGGGAAGATAATCTAGGCCTAAGGAAACCTGCCTCATCTAAGGAGAAGTGGAAGTGCCTAAAGCTAAACCTTTCCTCTCTTCAGACTCCTTTGAGATGACAGGGACATGAGAGAATTTGACAGAGGTGGGGGGGACCTACAAGACCGGGGTGAGCAGAGCCAGGGTGATGAGTGATAACCCATTTTCAGGGCTCAGGTATACTCAACTCTGGTTTCTGTGGTGACTAAAGCATCCTAGAAAAGCAGCAGCAACTCCAGGATCCCTTCTAAAAACTCCAGGTATTATTCCAGAATTATAATTACTAATCCTTGAAACTATCCATGTTAATGCAGAATTAACAGATTACTGGACAGACCTTTACCATGTCATGCTTCTCAAAAATATTTTTCCATTAACACAGTAAATTTCACATTTCTGTAAAACAAACTAAAATTAATTTACCTTTCTTCTACTATTCTACAAAGCCCTAGCTATAGAGTTTATATACCATGACCCTTTAAAAACATATCACAGCAAAAACCTGTGTTTAGGTATCAGGTTTTGTAAAAAAAAGACACCAAAGCACCTCTATAAGCTTTTATCGCTGTTGCTGAGGAGCTCAACATTATGGCAGAGATAAATTCAGTAATTGCTATCACCAGATTCAGCCCTGTGAATAAAAGCATTCATGAAGAAAAATGGCTAAATGCACAGGCTCATGAATCATGGAGGAATCAGTCCTCATGGTTGATCTTCAAAAATCTAAGGAGCAAACATGAGTCATGTAATTGAGAGAAGATTCATACCTATCACACAGATCAAATACACCAGATGTTTTCTACAAACATCTGAAACACCAATAAGTGAAATCCTGTCTTCACTGTGTTCTGAAGCTACTCCTGTGAATCCAGAAAGGTGAAAGATTCTCCTTTCATGTTCCCTCAACAAACAAGAATTTGGGAGGGAATATATGATATGGTCCTAAGCAAGGTATATTAACATATCAAATTGGCCTTTGGATTGCTTGTTTAAAGAGGGTAGCCAAAAAGATTACAAAACACTACAAAAAAGAAGTAGAAATTAAGCACAGGAATGGGCAATTATAATAATCCTTCAAATAATTCATTTAAGAGCTAGAAAGGAAGCCTGGGCTTTCTGTGTGGAACTGGACTGTGTCTTCCCCGATCTGTAAATGTGTGAAGCTAATACCCCCTAGCCCAAAAATTGTTTCAGGTTTCCTCACCCTTAGCCAGCACTCTTCCTGATGAAAGCCTGACTGGGACCTTCTGAATTAGAATTTATCACTTGCTTTGATACTTCATCCACACTGGACAATGTTCTGAGCCCTCAGGAGAAGCCCCAAACCCTTATGTGCAAATCATGCTGAGTTCTTTGTAAAATGAAAGACCTCCTCTTGTTCATAAGCAATCAAAACTATATGTATTGTTGAGGATGACATCTCACCAACACTGTACAAAGTAGCATTAAATTATTCCCAACTTTACCAAAAAAAACAACATTCATGTTGTCTTTTGCTCTTTGATTTGCTTAGTATCAGCGGCTCTGACTAAAGAACAGGCCAGTATATTTAACATCCCCCAGGTTTTTCAGCTGGTGTGTAGTTACCAAAGTCATTAATAACGACTTTTTAACCCTAAACTCCGTGATATTCTATTCACTTTTTAAGTCCATCTGGGTTCTTGAAGTGGGAATATGAATATCACTTTCCTACCACTACCATCACAGATTCTCCTAGTTTTTTTTGTTCTTGGCATATTTCACAAACATTCCCTCACTTTTTGAATGTGGCAAACCCAGGAAATATAAACCAAGAAAATGTTCCTCCACAACGAATCCCTAAGCTAACAAGACACCCCTCAGGCTGACACTCCCCCTCAGCGCTGCCCATCAAGGTCATCCCCAGCTTTAGCCTGTACTCATCCACAACTAAATTTTTTTAAAGAGGCTTTAAAATTACAAGAGAAAACTCTTGTAATGTAATGTAATGTAAAGCACTCTATTATTAAAGTCAGACAATCTTCTTTTCAACTGTCCAACCAACCATTCAGTTTCTTAAATAACAGGACTTGAAATCTTAGCTTGGAACGCCACTCAACCCTGATAAACTGAGGTTCCTTCACACCTTGAGGTTAAAAAAACCCAAACAAACAAACAAAAAAACCCCACATTCCAAGCAAAAATTAATTAACATTAGATAGTTACCAAATGTACCTGGCACAGATGCCTGGCACTGGCAGCAGTGGTCACAGAGGGAACTCTGTGAGGGGATGGAAGGATCCGTGAGGGGACCGAGGGCTCCGTGAGGGGACAAGGAGGGCTCCGTGAGGGGACAAGGAGGGCTCCGTGAGGGGACAAGGAGGGCTCCGAGAGGGGACATGGAGGGCTCCGAGAGGGGACATGGAGGGCTCCGAGAGGGGACATGGAGGGCTCCGTGAGGGGACATGGAGGGCTCCGTGAGGGAAAAGGGGGGCTTTGTGTGAGGAGCCCATACTGGAGTGGGCTGGGCACCCACTCTGAGGGCCATGAGGGGATGGGCTGGGATGAAAGGTTGAAGGTGCATTGAGGTAAGGGCAGGGGTAGAAGGAACATTTGTTAGCTTTTGTCTTTGTTTCTCACCATTATCCAAATCCTTTTTAATTAGCAATAAATTAATTTTCTCCAAGCCAAGCCTATTTGGTCTGTTGGTATTTCCCTGTCATTATGTTACCCCATGAACTTCTTCACTTTGTGTTTCCTCTCTGCCCTGTGAAAAGAGGAGCAGGTTCTAGCCTCTAAAATTCCTCCTTAACTCTACTTGATTTACTTTCCAGTTCCTCCTATTATAGACTTAGGCTCTGTTCTCAGTAGCTCACTTTATCCAAGCACAGCCATGTTCCCATGTTCCCATTAGCCACTCCTATTTCTCAGCAGGACCAAAACATGGTCATGCCACTTGTTATATCTTCAACTGCAGCATGCAATGGCTTTTTACACAATAAATTCAGCTCACTAGAAGAAAGTACACTGGAATATACAATATGGTGTGAGAAACTTCAGAACTGGAAAACACAATATGGTCAATTGTGACCAAAACCAATACATGCTGCTGAAATCTCACAACATTCAGAAGCATGAAAGTAGCAAAGACCTTGTTTTGCTTTGCACAGCAAAGTTAAATACATAGAAAGAAATATTTTTTAGATTAAGTGTTTTGCAGTTTCTTTAGGCAGTTTTTCAGCACATGAAAGCACAGCAGGGCTGGAACAGTCACACTAACATGCACTTCTTTCAAGCTTGTGCTTTATCCTCACAATCACGTCTCTGTTTACTTCAACCATTTTAAAAGCCAAGATTTCAAATGTAGAGAGAAGCATATACTCACTGTAGTACTGGCAAATCTGAAGTAATCATTTTTGCAGCACTCTGGGAAGTAAGAGCTACATAGAACTTCTTCTCAAAGTGATAAGACAACTACTTGGAAACCTCTTTCATGAAAAGAATGTCAAAGTCCAGTCTGTAAGAAAGAGAAAAATAATTTTAGATGTGACTCCAAAATAATAATACATTGAATAAAACATGCTGTCAACAAAAAAGGTCAATTTTGAAGTAGCATCACTATTAAACATAAGAAATTTAGAATGGATGACCCTGAAACAGCTAAATCATATTCTTGCATTCAGTTTTCACATTTCTATTTAGATAATTTTGTGCAATTAAATAAAAATTTTTAAATGTTCTGCATTACCTCCCGTACTTGTTTAGTACATACATGTGTGTTTAAATACCACTGCACCTATTTAATCAGAGCCTCTGACTCACAGCTTTGTGTGACTGAATTTCAGACTAGTCAGAAGCTGTTCAAGGGTCTAATTGCAGCAGAAGTTATTTTAACTTAATGAAACTGAAGTTGTAAGTTTAAATAATAAAGTAGACTGCATTTGTGGTGTCACAACACCCACTTAGTAACATCTCTCTATCCAAAAGACTAACCAAGGAGTTGACTAATGGCAGCAGATGTGACTTCACCATTAAATAATGGCACAATGTGACAGATTCAATAATCTTCACTGTAATAAAACAGAGAACTGCCATTCTAGTCTTTCAGAAATTGCAAGTTCTGGAGAAAATAAATAGATTTGTTCCAGTCTCCCCTTTTACAGGTCCTAGGGTAATATGAAGAGCTGTGTGGAGCAATGCAGTTCAGCAATGGCAAGGAATACCAAGGACTCAACTGTGTGTTTTTAAAACATGGGATATGTTCAAACTCTTTTATTTAAATACCTAATTTCCTCTTGATGAGCATTTTTTTTTCCTGTGCTCTAGTAGCTTTGCATAAGGCAGGAGGAAAATCCAGCCAGGAAGAGGTAATGTAACCTGCACCAAATGGAGGATCTAAGTGAAAGTGCACCCTTCTAAACAAAACAGTAGAGCAGATAAAGCATCATTTCCATCCTACTACACACACATCAGTGTTTATTTACCAAACTGTACAGAATGAACAGACTTTTTTGCCTCTTCATATTACAGTTCCAATTAGACTCACAGTTGTATACAACTAGTTCTTCCAGTACTTACTACTTTTGCTACCAACAGTTTTACTTACAGTGCTTTACCATGAAATTTACATTTTTAATACCATATAATTAGCAAGTCATTTTGTTGCAAAACACATGTTAACAAACAAAAAGTTTCTTTGGAGCTAAAACCAGCACTCCAGCATTAATGGTTTAAAGGGGCCAATACACCAGGCTGGTGTAAAAGCTCTCCAGTTTCACTATGAGGCAGAAGTTAGTCTGAGTTCTCCTTGAGCAAAAATGCTATTTGAGTTATCTCCATAAGCATTTCTTCATTAGAGACACTGCTCATTACTGTGTTTCAAAGGATGTGATTGCTCCTAACAGGGCAATGACATGCCCAGTCGACAACACAAAGCAACCACTTCAGACACTGGTAAGAATTTATCATAAATAAACACAGCATTAGATCAAATTAGGTTCTGAGTTTACTTCCTATATGAAAAAAATAAAGGCAATGTTCAGATCTCTGAAATGGAGAAGTTCACTACAACTGGAACAAGACTGAAGAAAAAGTATTTTTTTGTACTCACACAAGCACATACATACACACATACGTGCTTATGCTAGCTGGACCTCAAAGGAAACCTATCCATCTTAGATCTCCAGATTATTTAATTCTAGCAGGATTCATTGCAATCTTACTTTCCAGAAGAGCTTTCTAAAGAAGTTCAAGGAAATTTATGCGTGCTCCATGTGCGGTATCTTCCACAGACATTTAAGGCATCCTGCACAACTGCTATGTGGGATTTCTTTCTTAATTTTTCCTTTTTAACCCAATCACCCTTCCCAACTGTTGGCTGTGCATGCTCAGAGGCAGTAATCAGCAGCATTCAGCTGCTCTAGCAAAGTGCTCTGACACACAAGGACAAGGATACTTGCTCAGAGATAGCTTATTTGAAAGGCAAAGTCCTGACTCAGAAGGATGGAGTGAAGGGTATCAAGAGCCAGGAGCAGAACGGACCAAGGCAGCTGGACCCACAGTGCTAAGGGCAGAAAACCTGACACAGGCAACTGCAAGGGCCTGTGCTGTTCTCTCCTTGTCCTTATGCTAAACAGGAAACTGCAAAACAGGGCTGGAAGGAACCACCCCTCTGTGGTAAAGTTCAGACTGGACCATCAGAACATCACAAAGTTACCTCTCCACACTCTTGTATTAATACAGCCAGTGTGTGACAAAATACAAGAACTGTTGACAACTGCAGAAAATTAACTGATCCTTATGGACTACACAAATATGAACCTTTGTGTTTTTGTGGTTTTAATAAAAGAAATAGCTGTTTCTGAAAGATGACATTCTCATAACCAAGAAAATCAAACTCCCTCTTTCTCTCCTTCTGCATGAGAACAAAGTCTTTGATAAAAAGTCCTGAAAGCTTGAGACACATAACCATTTTGTCACCTGTCCTGCAGAACAGAACAGGGGCAAGAATACTTCATACTTTGGCATTTGGGGTTATTTAAACTGTAATAAACACAATACAGTGCTCTAACATGCAGTCAACTACTTCTATTTTAGTTTAGAAAAAAAAAAGTCTGATGTTTTCATTCAGTCCCAATTATAATGACCTTTGTACCTTTGCAGCTGTTTGAACCTGCACCTCTATATTTTAAGATGACATAAATTTATGCTGGTCCAGTTAAAATTACCTATAGAGGAATATAAAGCAGGCAGTAAAAGACACCATTTAGTTCAAACATACAATAAGAAGTAAATGTTTCCCTTTTTTACCTGTTTTCCAAGCATGCACAATAATCAGGGCAGACATAACAACCATGATTAAAACTGCCTTTGTAAACACCGTATTTTCTAGTAAATTGTTTGCTTTATTATAGTGTTTATTCAATAACCATCTCATAATGAGCTCAGTTTTAAAAAGGCTCTAGGATTTTACAACAATGAATCCAATACATGCATTCCATCAATATTTCCTGTAGTTTTTACTAACACAAAGCTACCCACATTTTTGTAGTCCTTAGCTTGTTTGTCTCTCCGGTGCTGAATTAATCCACCCATTTTAGCCAAAAACCAAACAAATTAAAAGATTGACAACATCCTGACAGAGTCCTTCCAAGCAACTCTTTGATAGCAACAAAACCAAATCAAGTTCAATTAACTCTATTATGGACTGGGTGCCTACATCTTATAAAGCTGAACCCTTAAATAACAAAGAAAAAAAACTTAGATTGACGGCATTTGCAACTATTAAATCTAGCAGTTACCACTTTATTAATTCCATTGCCTAAAAGATACCTAAACCAGAAGATAACAGGCATTAGGTTGACTTCCAATACAAAATCCTTTCCTTGTTGACCAAGTCAACTTATGCCTTCCAAGTGCAAAATATATTCAAACAATGGCTCACACAAATGAAGGAATGTCTTCTACAATTAACTGGTAATGCCTTTACCCCCTTCTTTAATTTCCCATTACTCCTCTCTCCCTCAGTGCTCCCTGCTGGAGTACACAATGGTGTGTCATGCCCCTGCACAGCACCAGAAAACAAGACACAGAAAACTTCAGTTTTTCATACTTTAGAGACAAGATCTGTCCCCACAATATTCTTGCCCAAAACCTGCATCTGACTGCTAGGAAAAGGCATCAGCACAAACAACAATCCTGCACTGTACACCCAGGCAGAGCTTCCATCAACCAGGTGAGAGAGAAAAGAGGACCAGATGCAGACAGAACAATTCTCACCTTCACTGCTTTATCCAACATCTTGGGCACACCACTGAAACCCTTCCTGCACAGCTACCCATCTGCAAAGTGAAAATAGTATCTAGAAATTGCAAATGTGAATACTAAATCCTGCAGAAATAGAAATATAATCATCAGGAACTAAACTTGTAAAGAATTTACCAAATGTCGTGACATGTTCTGCATCACTCAGGATTTTTTGTTTGCTCTAGATTAAATATTTCTATAAGCATAAGCTTTATTTCTGCCAGTTTTGGAACTTGAAACATATCAATTCATGTTGACCCTACAGCCACTTGATTGAAAGCCAAATTAGATCACCACTCCTATGAAAGCACATAGCATCACTAAGGCCAAGCAAGGCATAATACTCATTTATTATCTTTAAAATAATTTCACTGAATTTCTGTGCACAATATAAATTTTACTTTATCACATTCTAATAAGTACTTAAACCAAAATTGAAAACCCAAGTGATAGAAAATTTATCACTGAGCACTAATGAGTTGCTCACTACTTATGGTGCATAGCAAGCTCTCCCTGTGGCCTGCAGCATTCCTAATCCAGTCAAACCATGAGAGAAGGAGGAAATATCAGCATCAACTAGGCTAGCAGAGCACAGCAATGCTTCACTTCTTCCACCCATCAAAATCATCCTGGATGTATCATTAGTAGTACCCCACATCCCTCTCCAGTGTGCCCCTGCTGTTCTTGTTAGCCATTCCAGGACAGCTTGCAGTTCCCAGGCTGCAAAGGCAGGTCAGTGTCCAACCCAAACCCCTGGGAGAGCTGTTTGACACACCAGATGTTTGTGCTGCTGCTCACAGGGACCTGGGCACACTGAGGCACCAGACACACAGCAACCACGTGCAGTTCAATAAAATGTACGGCCAAGAACCACACAGCGAGACATGTTCACAAAACTGGAGTATTCAGTTTTTTATATAATATATAATATTACAATTATATTATTACAATATTATAACATTATAATTATATTATTATAATATGATAATATGTTTATTATCATATTATAATAATATGTTTATTATCAGACTGATATGACTATCAGACTGATATGACATATCAGACTAATATGTTTATTATCAGACTGAAGTTTCTTCTCTTCTATTCTTTACGGGTATCACCAGACATTTTACCCACACCTGTGGGATCAAGAACCATCTAGCAACAACCCCTAGCTGTCCATTTGAATTGCCTTCAATTGCAGTTGTCTCCTCAGTTGCACCAACATGCAGAACTGACTCTACAGGCAAAACAGCTGTTGCTGCTTCCTCTCACCAAATGCTTTTAGTCTAGACAGGTCCTGCCCAGCCAGCCAGAAAAATCATCTGAGTGTCACATCATAGTGTGTGATAGTATTCTGTGCTCTTCGACATTCCAAATGCAAGACCTTGCACTGAAAGGCTACACAAATCACTTCTTCCAGAGCGGGGAATAAAATCTTTATGTGACAAAAACATCTGAGTCATACTACCACATTTCTTTACTTAGTTTTCTGTCTCTAAAAATGTGTGAACTGCCAAAACAAATCAGTTTTTTCTGTAACTTCTGCTACCATTTCCAGAAGGTAGCAGCAGCTAATTCCTGTACTGTGCAGGTCTGTGTCAAAGCACCAACACCAAGACCACACAGGAAAGCTGATACAATCTTTTAACCGTGGCTATAATGGCATAATTAATTAAAGTGTCACACATCACTCAGACAATTGTTTGATCTCCAGTGTTTAGTCCAATAATTTTTAAATGTATTATCATATACTGCTTTCCTTTAATGCCTAGGATGGCTAATAATAAAAATAGTAATCAATGCTTCATGAAAACAATTGCCTGTACATCTGGCTTGCTCAAGAACAGAAATGTTATAATTTCAATTTGTAATTATAATTTTTTGAAATAAGCGTAAATTTGATGGACTGAGCATATGAAAACAAGCTTGTTTTCCCTCTGTTATTCTTACAGACTCTTCAGACATAACTGCTCCTTCCTCTGTGGGCACTCCATGAGACACTTGACCTGATTTTCTGCAGCACTGAGCATTCATAACTGTGACTGAGATCACCGGGGGCTATGGGCACTCTGTCACTCATAGGGCAAATAATTATGGGCTGATTGCACAAGACTAAAAGTTAAGGCACTGAGTTCTAATGTTAGTCCAATATCTGGATGATTAAGGTCTAAATTAACGACTTGCTCCTTCCCACCTGTCCATTACAATGACATCAGCTGCCTCCCAGCCTCGTGCCTATCTGCAAGAACGAATAGATGGACCCTTGAAGCCTTCTGCTTCTCTGCACTTGTATTTCCAAAACTTAGGAGTCTTGAGAGGATAAAGTCAATTGTCTTTTTAAGATGATGCAAGAGCATTGAGAAGCATAAAAAAAAGCCCATGGAACAAGTTTTAAGTTGAGAGAGATTTTGCTTATTGTAGAAACTGTGGAGTCGAGTCACCCTCCAAACAGAAGACCGAGCAATCAATAAAAACTTGCAAAAGACTGCATAATGGAAGAGACAGTATACGTGTGAGTTATCAAGACAATTAAAGTTAGCAAGGTAACTAAATGTTTCCCCCAAAAAGACCATCCTGCTCAGCTGATGATGACTCAGCTCACTAAAATGACCTAAAGCTTCTCAAAGTTCTGCACAGTTGATTTTAGTGGGCCAAGCCAGTGTTCCAGGAGGCTCTAACACACCTGTGCACAGGAAAGCAACAGGAGAGTACAGCTGGACAAAGACCAGGCTGAAAGAGGATCACTTCTCCCAAGTGTAAAAACTGCTGCAAAGGCAATGGAGAGGGAGAATGGAGAGTCTTTCTTAGTGGGAACACACCAGCAATGGGTTTTACTGCAGCAAGGAAAACTCAGGCAAGACACATACAGACCAGCTGAGGACTAGTGAAGCTCTCCAATAGTTTGCTCAATCAAATGTGATTGAATATTTTTGCTTTTCCCAAGTAGATGGGTCACGTTTGCCAGGTGCAACAGGCAAAGGCTGTGGTGAAAGCTTCTTCTGAGGAGCTTGAAACAGCTGGGAAAAACCAGACAAGGCTTTTGGGACAAGCCTGCTTTGGGTCTGAAAACATGGCACAACCAGAACTGTGCCTGCCAGAGGGAAAGGCTGGGGACTAGGCCAACTCTCCACACCCTTTATTCTCTCTCTAGAAGAAACACCTGTCTCTTCTAATGTTTCTGGGACTTTCACCTTCAATCAAACCCATGTGTGACAATAATTAAAATTAAATCCAGTGATTAAATTCACACTCAAGCGCTGCAGGGAATGCTCATTCCTACAAAACAATCCACATCTAGAGGAAGGCAAGAATCCCTGGTACAGTCAGACATGCAGAGGGCCACAGAGGCTTTAGATATTCATCTCTGTGCAGCACAAAGCACAGCAGGCCAGGAGCTCACACTGGCTGCAGGCACACCAGAAGCACCGTTAATAGATTTTTATGCTACCTCAGAAAAGTGTTTACTCATCTGTAATTTTTCTCAGCAGTGGACATCTGGTGTTCTATTATTCATTGCATCTGGAAAATTGCCAACAATAAAACCAATTTTCACAAAAAGGAAGCAAAGCCTGACATGCAAAATGCTGGAATAAAGGAAAAAACTCTCAGAATGGTTCATGTTTTTGTTCTCTTTGTCTCTTCTTTTCGCCTCATATGGGGGACTCTGTGTAGAAAAGCCAAAAGGAACCGCAGAATATTTTTTCCAGATTATAAAAGAAAACAAGCATTTTGAAGTCACATACAAATTAAAAACTCTGGGAAACGACTGATTCTGGTACTCATTTGAACTTATGGGGGAAGTGCACAAATGCTAGATGAAAATAAGGTCACTATAATACTAACTAAGCTGCTAAGAGAAAGGATATCTAATGGTTAATATAGAGACTTGTATGTATCAAGTAGAAGAAAATGTAGGACCACTCTAACGTGTAATATTCCACCAATTTGCTAATAGGCATCTTTAATACTCTCCTCAAAAGAACACAAACACATAATAATGGTTCTTCAAAGGCAGGAGATGGTGTTGAGGACTGTTAAAGCATTCCCCCCACTGAAAACTGGGCCTTTAGGAAGCCAGCATCTCAGACTGAGCTTTGGAGGAGCAGCTCCATCAATTCCTTCATTGCCAAACCAGTCAGGATCCACTGCCTTGCAAAGATATCCCAATCCAAGACCCTCAAAGATATCTGGGCATTATCTCAGAGTGACTGAGGCACTGAAAGCCTCTCCTCAATATTCTCATCTACTCCAGAGATAAGCCTTACAAAGTTTTAGGCTAAGAGTCTTTCAACGCTATCTGTTCAGGAACTGGAAGATCCTGGTGTACCAGTTTTTCTGAGTCCATGGAATTCAGCAACACTTCATTGACAAAACCCCAAGGATTCCTGTACTGCTGCCTGTCTAAGGCTGGGGGCTCAGCTTAACCCAACCTGATGCAGCCAACTGGCATCAGTTTAGCCAAAAACCAAACTACACTCCTTATTCACTCAAATACTATCTTTTTGTGTACACGAGGGCATATGGATATTTAAAAATTATTAAATACTTCATGTTTCAGCCTGCTCAGAAGTGAGGTTGCATTTAAAAAAGGGATTAGTAAATATCCAATAAGCATTTTATAAGGAGCATGATGCTATCTCTCTGCAGTGAGCTAGTCTAAATACCCTTGCTTTTAGTAACCATTTTTACTAGTATTAAGTGGACAGGGGTTCCACTGATGCTTTTCATTTAAGCAGGAATAAATTTCAACAGGAAATATAAGAAAGCCATTTTTCTTCCATTGTTAATTATTTTTAGCCCAAGTAGCTCTGTAAATGATTTTTTCAAAAATCCCATTTGCTTTAGCACAAAAGAGACTTCTCAAAAGAGGTCATGGTAGCACATATTTTTTTGACTTTTGATTCTTGACATTTTGTGGGACTACTGACAGCATATATGGATGTACCACAGAGAGGGAGCAATTTTCATATCCTTCCTATATCCACTAGCCAGAGAACCTAAATTATAAACACCTGAAAAGCTCCTCCTAAAAAGAGTGTGTGAAAAATGAACAAGAGTGAAAAAAAAAAAAAGGAGTAAAGGCAGACCATAAAAGATTAGGTTATTAAAAACCTGTCATTTTATATATAGGTATAAAAATTACAGAATCAACCTCTACTTCCCAACCCCAACAACTTCTTGACAAAATTCAACCTGATATCAAACCAGACACCCTCCACCTACAACTTGTACCACAACAATCCCCCTTCTGAACCAGTCCACAACTTGCAGCCTTTCAGGGAAAAAAACACCCAAGCCCTAAATCCCACCATGTCCCAGACACGAAAGAAAAAGCTGTGAGTAATCCCAAACCCTGTCAATAGCAAAACAAGCAGGAAACTGTAACTTGGTTCTTCTCCACTAAAATTTGCTTCAAATTCTCCTCCCAGTAAATTAATCAACAGTATTCCCCTCTGCCAGGAATTTTGTGTTCCCCAAGACCAAGAGGCTGTGCAGGTCCTTAATCCAAGGAGACCAGGTGGAAAAGAAACCCATCAGAACACATTAGAGTATTCCCTTCTTCACCACTCAGTGAGCTGGTTACAAGACAAACTACACTGCATCTATAAACTAAACAATTTAAACTGACCCCCCATCAAACCATCAATGCTCCCACAGACTCACTAAGTCAGATCACCAGTTTCCCATTGACCACATCTTGCCTTAAGAAGTTAACAGTACTTCCAGAGTCCACATGCTGCTAAGCAGCTCAAATCCATCCTAACCTGACATTGCCCCAGTCTAAAGGCAGTGGATGAGACCCATAAACAGGCTGAAAACCTCATGGGCTACTTCAACAAAGATTACAAAGATACAACCAAGCCTACTCTTCTGAAACAGATGACATGTATTTTTCCTCTGAAAACTCCTACACTTTCAAAGCCATCCAAAGCATGACACCAAACAAACACCTCTATCAAACCTTTCCCAAAGCCTACACTGAGACTGCTTTGCTGTCCAGCAGGCCAACACCTCCTGTCACAAAGCCAACAACGTGAAACTCAAGCCATAAAGTAGAGGCTGTGCCCCAAGAGCCTGGGTGTGTGCTGGGAGTGCACTGAGCCAGGAGAACCTTCCCAAGACTCCCTCACACAAAAACAACACTGCTAGCAAACCTCACCAATGCTATCTGCTCCATTAGTACACATGGCACAGCTTTTGACCTGTAGCAGCAGTACAGTCAAATCCTCCACTGCAAAAGCATACATTAAAAAATTTCTTCTCATCCATCTTAAAACAACCTGACCACCACAACAAAGTTGTGAGGAAAAGCACATTTTCTCAGTGGACACACACAGCCATGCTGGAGCTAGAAATAAAAAGCCTTGCAAGCATGTTTCCCAGGTGACCTCATACTGCAACCAAAATTCAAACCTAAATCCAGAGGCTAACACAATTCCCCAAAGCCCAATGGCTTCCCCAACACTACACAGGTGAACAGCAACAGGACGAGCAGCAAACAAGGAAATGATGATTTACCAGAAAAACACTTTCAAGAACAAAACCATTCCACTCATAAGTTCTCACTCCTGATTTGAAATACTTAGGAAGGTGCACAGCTGGAAAGTAAAGATTCACATTCATTTAAAATAATTGACTCATAAGGGAAAGTGGCTTTATCCCACATTAGTTTCCTCCATCCCTATAACTTATCTCTCTGGAATTGGAACCCTTTCTACCTGTACTGAGCTTGAGGATTGTGGTTTTATTTCAGTCTAAAGCAGTGTGATTGAGGAGCTTACCTACTTTTCCACAGCAATGACAACCAACCTAAAAAATACATTACCTGTACCTACAAGCCTTTCCTGACTGAGATTGAGACATGAGGGGGAAAATAAGAATCCAAGGACTCCAGAAATAAAATATAAGCTAAACCAGAGATGGCTACCCACCAACATCTCTTAATTACCTCCCTAATACAGAAATCACAAGAAATCAATGAAATAATCAGAAATAGGAACTAAGTTATTATCAGCTGTCAACAGTTGATATGTACAACTGGCAACAGTTCTGCAATAGGCTAAAAAGCAAATATGAGTAGGGAAAAGACAAATTAGCACCTGGGAAAAGGATTGTTTTAGCTCAGTAAATAATCATGGAAAAAAGCTTTCATCATTCAGAAAATAATTCTGGTTAGTAAAAAGCCCTAGGAAGACTAGCTAGGGGAGGCAAAACTGCTTGCTCTTTGTTATTGAAAAATGTCCTTCACAGCACAATAAACCCATTAAAAGGAAAACTTTTTTCCCATTAAAAGGGAGAAAAAAAGGTTTGAAAAACCCATTAATATTTCTTCCATTGCTTTTTCATTGTTCCAGGCACAGGAACGATGAGTGTACAGATGGAAGATGATGATCACACTGTGTGGAACCAGTTGAGAGGCCAGTTCCAAACTGGACAAACTGACACACCAAACAAGCATTATCAGAAATACAAGGAGGAGAGGCAAGAACACAGAAACCAGTGCATGACCTGGCCAAGAAGCTAAATTCACTTTCCTTTCTTAAGGGCTTCACATCCAACCAGGCTGTTTGCCCCCCATCTCCTGCCAATTTCTGGCTGTGCTGCCAAATACCAACAGGCCTGACAGAAGGACAGGTACCCCAA
Organism: Aegithalos caudatus; assembly: GCA_013389925.1. NCBI lineage: Eukaryota > Metazoa > Chordata > Aves > Passeriformes > Aegithalidae > Aegithalos > Aegithalos caudatus. The sequence goes on from WEIU01001429.1 coordinate 146,292, forward strand.
AAGGGGATTCCTGAGAGGAGGCACTGCCTGAGCCGGGTGTTGTGGCACAGGTGGAGGGGGGCACCAGGATCTGCAGAGCTGCTTTTGCCCTGTTGATCAGACACAGCTTTGTCCTGCTATCAGACACACAGCTCAGAGCCCAGGTGCCCTGCCCAGGCCAGGGAAGGTGCTGAGGTGATGCTGTACTGGAGGTGTAGAGCACAAGGACACAGGTGAACTGTGGATTTACTGCAGAGCAGCACAGAGCAGCATCACCAAATGTGCTTTGCCAACTGCACTGACCACACAACAGCTGATTTCCCACCATCTTCCTCACTGCCCTTGCAGTATTTTCCCTCCTGAGTCAATACAAATACTTTGAAGGCATAGTGACAACTCAAACTTCAAAGCTATCACGAATTTACTTGGATACTCTAAATTGCAAACACTGATGATTTCTTTTATAACTGTATCCTGCATTGCTTATAGAAATACAGGAACACCTCTTTTTACTTCTGAAGAGTTATTTGACAAGCAGATGACAAAAACTGGAATTAGTGTGACAGTGTCTGAGCAAGCATCATTCATATTTGTGCTCTCATTTTTGTGCTCCCAACTTGAAAGCCTAGCCAAAAGTACTTTCTCCCAGTAACACTGACAGCAGTCCTTCCCCCTAGACAAGAATTTTTTGATCTGGGAAATACTTACAAAAACAATTGACTGGACTAATGCAGCAGTTTTCAGCCTAATGAGATCACTTAGCCAAAGCTTAGCCAAAACAGACCACGTAAAAAGAGACAGAAAAAAGATTTTCCTCCCTTGGAAAAGCTGCCATCAGATGAAGGCTGCTCCATGATGTTGGTAATGAAGCTATCAACAATTCCAGTATGAACTGCCAGAGTGCTTTATTATCCTAAAGATATCCAAACAGAGAGGAAACCCTGTGGTACTGGAAAAGTGGAACATGGGCTTTGCCAGCAACTTAAACCTGTTACCCTCCCATAGAAAACAAATAAGGTATCAAACCTCTTCCCCACCTGATCCCCAAAAACAGCTAACTTTGACTGTGAATTGAAGAAAGAATCCAAGGATTAATCACCAGAAGAAATGCAGAGTAGCTGCAGTGAGCTACCTCACAGGTAGCAGGTTAACATGCAAAATCAAGAGCCACAAACCAACATCTCTGAGGGACCCAAGAACAGGAAAAACATGGGATCCTGAGGCTATCCTGATACAACCAAAACTTGTTTAAAAATCTGCTGGGGTTTAGAGGCATTTGCCTGGTTTGTGTCTGTGCAAGGTCAAAGGTCCATTCAGGATCGAGTGGTGAAGTTAAGGTCAGTGTTCAGAGCAGTCTTCAACATCTGGAACTTAAGAACTGCTACTCACAGAATTCTCTGCTAAGCTACAGTGATGGTCTCCAAAGCACCAACCTTCTGCTTACACACACAGCCTTACAAATCTCTTCCCTGGGAAGGGCAGACTAAGAAAAAAAGAAAAATTAACAGGTGAGAAAAGAAAACCTCGTGCCTAGAAGAGAATTGTTTTCTACCATCAAATACAAGACACTGGAAATAGAAAAAGCACAGTTATCTCAGCACTGCTGGTAAAACTGAGTGAAACTTCACAGAAGCTCTGGATAAGAGAAGCTGGGGCTCTCCATGAGAGGGGAAATTCCAGCAGCTGATCCACACAAGAGGATATTTCCCCCTGTAAGACTCCTTGGCTTTTGTTTTTGCAGAGAAGAGAACAGACCACACAGCTTTAAATGTTAAAGAATTTGCAAATGCTTTCTTCTGCACTTCAGAAAGACAGGCAGAGGATTTTCAGTATCTTACACAGTTACATAAAATGAAAATACATCCAGTAACTGATATTTGAAACTGTCAGGCTGTAAGAGCAAGAGTGAGAGTATTTTGAAGCATTTCCTTAAACAGATTCTCAGCTCCCATGAGATTCTCAAGAGCAAATTCTAGCTAAAAATTGTAACCCCAGGAGTTAACTAAGGGAACATTTCCTCTACAAACAAACCTTACAGAAAATACAAGGATGACACAAGTTTTCATTTTTCTTGTACCTGGTCCTACCTCCATTTCCCTACAAATTATTCAAATAAATGTAAACATTAATCTATAAGCATTGCCTTCACCCTTGAGGCAAAGTTAGAGCAAGCTTTTCCAGAGCACATAGTATACACAAGTATATTTAATAAAATGTTCAGCAATGATTTGAATACTTTAAAAGTATCAAGGAAGTTTTTTTTCCCAGGAGTTATACCTATACTTAGCACTTCCACAAATCAAGTTCTCAAAACAGAGAGCATAACTACATATCAGAGAATAATAATAAAAAACACAACAACAAACCAACATGGAACAGATATTTTCTTTTTCAATAGGGTTTTGAGATGAAGTTTCATACAATAGTTGAACCAATCTGATTGGTTGCTGTTGTTTAAAATGCAGGCCCTGCTTTTTTCCTCCTGCTCCTGACCACATTCCTATTCCTTTAACAGGAGCTTGGATACTCCCAGCAAACCAGTGAATGGAGACACAGGGGACACTGGAAAAGAAGGGAGCAAGCAGATCCAGTCCTCCTGCCCTCCCTGCTCCCACCCAGGCAGCAAAGCAATTCTGTCATATTGATTCAATTGAAAATGCAGCACAACTTCCTCATGGCTTTAGTGGAACCAAAGAGGCAACACATAACAACGTCCACATTAAACACTCCACACTATAATTTGAGAAAAATCTATTAGATTACAGTGTCAGAGTACACTTCCTACATGTTACATTGCTTTCATTTATCACCATCCAGAAGGTGCTCCTGTGAGTCATTCATTTTCCATTATCTTAAGGCAGTGTTAATTCAAGACTCAAAAGAATGGCCTAGCTGTAGGTTGATCACTTTAAAAGAGATATAGGAATGTTCTCTAATCAGAGCAGTAAAAATTAAAAAATAAAGAAAAACCCAGGAGACACTATCAGAGAACTATTTCAGAGAAAAATACAAATGCAAAGAATTTGGGCTAGAATCCTCTGCACAACACTTTTGGCTATGTTTCAGAGCAAAACCAAAAGCAGAGTGACTGGGAAATAGCACCTGAATGAATGTCTGGGAATGCCAGTTACTACCATCCACGTGCACTGCCCTGAACATCAGGCAGCGTGGCTCCTCCCTCCTATGGCTGTACTGGCACTTGGCTTTCTGCCCATTGTACAGTCCAGGAAATCATCTAGCAATTTTTAAAAACTGTTTTCCAGTTGTTTGTATTTGGATCAGCTCCCTGAACTGGCTTATCCCTTGTTTGCATGAGTACAGGACAAGGGCTAGGGAAGAGATGGGAACAATCAGGAGAGAACAGGACCAGGAGATCTGCATTGGCCTAAATTGCATTGTACCTTGTACAGAAATGCATTGTACCTTGCTGAAAGATCTTGTACCTTGTACCTTGCTGAAAGATCTTACAGAAAGAGGGAAAACCACCCCCAATTTCTCAAACTTCCAGTGCATACTACAAATGTACTTCAAAAATGGGTGTTAATGCTCAATAAATATGGATTCCTTTCCTAATCAAACTTCAAAGATGTTGAAGAAAAAGCAGAGTCAGATTAAGGCCATTTGGAGGCTTTTTAATAATCTTTGCATAAATAAAAAGAAAGCATCTAATTATAGCAGATGATAGCCAGTTTCTTGCCAATACATGTGATATCCTAAGTAAGCATTTTCTCCACAAAATTCTCTTAATGCTGTTTTGAGGGGAGAGGACAGGGAGGGGGGAAGGGCTACCTTCTTTCTGACTCTCCTATTTCTCATTTTTCTACCAGTATTAGTCTGCATTAACAGCCAAATCATACACACACACTCACACAACACTGCCAGTGACCTACTAGAAAGTTGCTATAGCAACGACTGCTTTCAGAAATACACGTTGTGCATTTTAAGTGCCATCATAGTGTAACTCATCTGTCAATTAATAACCATGGCTCACAGGAACACACCACACACTCCAAAAAAAATTAACAAATAAACACAGAGACCTTATGTCCACAAAAGGAAGTACTGGGAAATCCAGTGTGAGCTAAGGCTCCCTACCAATGGAAAAAAAACAAACAAATGACACATACTTAGCACCAAGATGTAACTCTCATATTCCTTTTCAAGTGCACACAAATAATGGAGTATGAAAAAACTTCATTTCTGTCATAAAGGGGAAAATCACTCGTAAATATCATTAAATATCTAATTTAAGCAAGTTCAACTTAGTTGTAAAATCATTTATAGGAATATACAGAAAACATCATTTAATTTAGGTTTCTGTTAGGCGTTTTGAGTGAAATCTCTAATAGGAAGCAATGGATTTGAAAACACATTGATTAAACAAAAAACTGAGCATCCACTTTCAGCCTCAGTCGACTTCATGAAATCCTGTGGCCAGGTTATTCCTAATTAGCCATCAGACTAAGTCTGTGACATTGTCTTTTTCTCTGGATGCAGGTGTCCACCACTTTTTGATGGTGTTAGATACAAAGCATAAGCACAGGAAATAACAAAACATCTAAAATGTCAATTAGTTATTCACAGAGAGAAAACTTCAAGAAAATTCAACTGGCACAATTAGGAACTCAAGAATCCTCCAGTGCCACCCACAGCATCTCATTTCCCGTTGTTTCCTCACAGCCCTGCCTTACACCAGGTGATTTTCAGTCCTAAGTTGCAGCTCTTTGCCTGTCTCAGCTAAGGCACGTGGGCTGTCCATGGACTGTCACTCTGACCAAAGGCAGGTCAGTGCACTGCTAATTGCAGAATATTCTCTGTACAGAACACGTTCAGAGATGATGTACAAGCTGATGTGTGAGCTTTGCAGAAACCCTGGATCACCAAGGGCTGTCTGCATCAATGACATGGTGAGAAAGCCTGCAGAGCTTCCGAGCCCCAATGTGACCTTGAAAAGTGTTTCAATTTCCTTTCTCACATATTCTAGATCCAGTTCAAATCATTTTCTCACATGACGAAGATAAAAATCATTTTTCCTGTTGTATTTTTTTGTTTGAGATGAACATCAAGCTCTCACAGCACCCAGCCTTTGACAATATCTTGGTACTGGTACCAGCTGAAATCATTCTGGGTACCAGAAAACAGAATGAGAGACATGCTGGTTTCAGCTGGGGTAGAGTTTATTTCCTTCACAGACCCTGGGGAGGAGCTGAGGGTTCCTGGGAGGTTGGGAGGGGACACAGGTGACCCAAACCAACCCAAGGGAAATTCCAGACCTCATGAAGTCATGAATAGCAAAAAGTGGAGGGAAGAGGGAGGAAGGGGGGACATTTGGAGTGACGGCATTTGTCTTCCCAAGTCACTGTTACCTGTGTTGGGGTGCTGCTACCCTGGAGGTGTGGAACAGGTCCCTGCCTGTGGGAAGGCTGAATTAATTCCTTGGTTCCCTTTGCTGGTATGTGCAGTTTTTGCTTTCCATGTTAAACTGGCCATTTCTCAAGCCATGAGTTTTCCAGCTCTTACCCTTCCATTTCTCTCTCTGATCCCACTGCTGGGGGAACAAGTGACTGCAAGGGGCTGGATGGGACAGAAACCCTGCCCAAACTTCTGCATGACCTCAGTGAGCAGCTGAGTCTGAGTGAGCTCCACCAAGAACCTTGGCCTGGTTATTTGTGTGCAGCAGTTCCTATAGGGACTTTCCACTTGTCCTGGAGTTCACAGGCAGTTTTTTCTAAAATCTGGATCACAACTAATCCTTTTAGCTTGGATAACAAAGACCACCTTTGAAAGTCTGATTCTTATACCTCTATATTGTAAGAGAGCTGTGAGATACACATCTCCCCAAGGCAGCGAGGCCCAGACTCAGGGCTACAGGGGCAATTCTGTCTCACTGCATCTGGCTGCCAGTTCACAGGAGCAAAGCAGGCAGGGGCACAACCAAACAGTGTTTCATTTCTAGTTATGGTTAATGTAACACTGCGAAAAGTCTCTGAACAGCAAGAAAAGCTCTGCCTTAAAATCTCCTGCCTCACATCAAGACAGAAGAACTTTCTTCCTCCTACCTGTGGACAGCTGGTAGCAGTCATGAGGCAGAAGAGTAGTTAAAAACTATTGTTTATATATGACAACAAAGTTTCTCTTAATCTTTCCAGTGAGATACCAGCAGTCTTAGCTCTCCAGGATCTACAACAGGAATCTTAAACTGTATTTTTTTTTTAAATCCAGAATTCAGCTAATCACAGTTTCATGAATCAAACCTTTAAATAATTGAGAACAGCAAAATACCCTAATCTTCAAAGTTATTAAAGAGTGGTGCCATTTTCCGCCTAATTTTTTTTAAACACATCTACCATAATAAAAACACCACATGGGGCAGAAGAAGACCTGTAAAGACCTGTACTTCTACAGAGGCCAAAACCCAGTCACAAGACAAATGCATGCAGCCATACTCCCAGAACAATCCCAAAATTCGTATCTTTCCAACTGCTTGTATTTACACACATTAGATTTTGCATCAGTATTATCTTTTTAGGTGACACTTTTCAATCCCTAATATTATGTGTATATGGGGGTCCTTTCTTATTCAAAGATGTAGTTATATCCCACCCTGACAAAGCCCTCTGACAATAAACAATGCAGCTCAGCTTTCACTACCACCTGCATTCCGTGCTATAGTTGCTCTCATGTCTTTCCAAATCTACCTCTCCCTCTGGACCTTTCCCTTTATTCAGGACAAAATCCCTGCCTGTCTTGACATCCACCCTGGTATCTTGAGGCACCAGGTGAAGCTCTCAGAGCAGCAGTTGGAATGCCATAGCCATCCCCACCTCTCCATCCACACAGCCAGGCCATGCTGGAAACAGCTTTCCAGCTTCTCCTTTGCATTTGCAGGAGGCTGGTTTCTCCCACAGACCCAGGGTGAGAACCCTGATCATGCAGACTGAGACTCCAGCAGTTTCCTCTCCTCCTCTTTCCATGACTGTGGCTCAAGGACTGCAGATTCAGCCAGAGCTGGGACACCTCCCTGTCAGGAACCACCTTCCCTCTCTGCTTCTTTTCTTTCACTGACCCATATGAAGTTTCCAACCTGTCCTGTCCCAACCTTTCCTTGTTCTGGGGTCTGTGCCCCTGTTACATTCCTGTCACCAGGGTCAGCTATACCAGCAAACCCCCTCTAAATAACCACTTCTCTACTTGGGGACCAGATACTTCATCTCTTTTCCCAGGCCTCCCTTCTAAGAAACATTTCCACTTGAAAAATAAAACATTCACTATTTTAGAATACAGTCCTTTGAAACATTAAGTGCTGCAGACTATGCAGACAAGAGCACAAAGTGTGGCAAACAAGGGCAGAGGATGGAGGGAAGCTGGATGCACCTTCTGGCAGCAGCCTACAGTGAGTTCTGAGTTCACTGTTAAACTGTTTTCCTACCTGCCTCCCAGAACAATCCCTTCCCCTAAGATAATTTGCTGACTAGCAGACCTTTAGGTCCATCATTTCTGGGGTTCTTTTGATCCCAAAGATGTACCTTTTACATTTTATCCTGTACACTGCTGCTGTCTCACTGTTAGGAGGAGATACAGCTCTGGCCTTCACATAAACAAGATGTTTTACAAAATCCCACTGTCCCTTTCTGCATAATTTGCCATTGTAATTAAACACTGAAACTGTGACACTTATCATTGAAAATTCACATGGTCCTTAGGCTTCCACTTTTTCTTGAGATTGAAGTCAAAAGGCCACATTAATGCCAGCTTTGCTATCAGGATCACATGAACATAACAATTTCTTACTAAATGAATACATTAGCACTAACATGAAACTTTAATGGTTTAAATGAATCCTACGTGGCTTTTTTCCAATAATCTGTTCATCACTAAGACCATTCCCACATTTAATTCTTAAAAGACATGTCTAAGAAGGCTGTAGGTCTCACAAGGATTTCCTTTTATTTAAAGGTTGGGTTTCCTTTCTGTTTTTAAACTGTCAATGGTTACATTTATTAGCTAACTAGAAATAATTTCCCATTTGCCATCAGCATTGCATAAAGCTCAGTTTGCACTCAAGAGTCAGATTTGAAGGTGTCAAATTTAACCTGAAACCTCAATTAGCTCAATTTTTCCCTATAAATGAATCATTGCTCCCAACTGTCAAATTTCAAGAAATAATTAATATAAATAAACTGCTTCTTAATTAGAAGTAAAATACTAATCCATAACAATTTATGTAATATGCATAAAGTATAATAAAGCCATATTCCCTTTTATGATCAATGTGAATTCCCATTTTGCTGCCCAAGGGTAAGAGGCTGAGTGCACCAAGCCCTCACCAAGCAGGGAAACCAGGAGTGTAAAAGCAGCAGGAACCACTCCTGACCCAGAGAACAAGAACAGTGGTTGGTACACAGACATCTCTCTGTCAATGCAGTAAATGGATTATGTGCCTTTGGAAGAGTCAGGCACAATCCCACTTTAAAAATAATGAATTTTCAAGAACACATCAGGAGCCATCAAATGAGATCCTAAATCTGATCAGCTGCTTTGTGGGCATTTCTGAGAAGGTACAACACATTTTTATGTTCCTCCTGCTGCCTTTCCTGGGAATGTCATTGCTCCAGTTTAAACTGTGATGAAGATTTTTCTTCCAGAACCAGAACATTATTTCTGTTTTCAGGAACCCCAGAATCAGAAGTCTTAGCTGCCATGCTGATATACCGATAAAAGCTTTCTTTGTCGGGTTTGGCCAACTGAGACTGCTGCACACTTACCCTTCCTTTCTGTTTGTCTTTTCCAGCAGTTCCACAAGCTGTGGAAACAATGAAGCTTGGTTCTCCATGGATTACTGCTCTGTAACTCTGCATGGATTCTCTAACATCTAACAACAATTGAAATCCTGCTCTTGCTTTTATTTAGCAGAGTGTGCAGAAGAGGGATGGGAAAGAGATGTTAAGAGAGTAACTTTGGCCAGTTATCCACCTTCACAAAAACTGCAGGAATTTGTCTTTTGGACACCTCCCACCCCCTCCAAATTTAATTGAAATTAGTGGCTGTGCTCCTAAGAGACATGCAGCAACTCAATCCTTCTAATGCATTTAAATAACATGCTATGTCAAACCATAAAAAATCTGAACCCTATTCAAAAGATCAAAAATCAGCAATATTAAAGTACCCTGAGCTTCTTTCCCTTGTCCCCCTCCTCTGTCCCGGCAGTGACAGGAGTGACTCCAACATTTGCAAAGCCACACTGCTTAGAGAACCAAACTGAAAACCACAAATCAGCAAAAGGTGACATCAAACTGCCCATTTAGATATAAATCACCAAGAACAAGAAAAGCCAAGACATTCTCCAGAAAACAGCTGTTAAAATTCTTGGGTTTCTATCCAAGTAGCATGTATTTGCCAAGAATCTTTAAGCCTTCTTTTCTACCTTAAAAGCATTTGGAATAAACAGAGACAATTAAATGTGCACTGCAGAACTGTTTTAAAGGATTGATTTCTCTGTTTCCAAACTAATATGCATTCAAAGGTTTGTTTCAAAAATCTTCCAGAACTCAGCTGTTAAAAAACTCTTAATCCCAGAGCTTTAGTAGCACAGGATTTAATGCTCAGCATTTTGCCCTTCTGAGTTGCTGGTCTTTTTACTTATTTATATTTTTAGTGGGGGAAAGAAAGGCTCAAGAATTAAAGAAAGGAGGTGACGCAAGCAAAAAAACTTGAACTGATATGTGGCTTCTATGAAACCATAATCTCAGGGAAGAGGAAGCTGTTAATGATTTCTCTGATAATATGAAAAGCAGTAGTATGAACAGGCAACATCAATGAATGCAGAGGGTTTAGTAAATTATGATAAGGGTTTAGGATGAGAGGCAGCTTCCTGGTCCAGGTCAAGTTGATTTTGTCTGCTGAATGAACTAACAGCATGATTGCTTCCAGAGAATAATTTGAACACATTAATACTGACATCCTCTCTAAATCTGAGTTGAACCTGAGAAATTATGAAGTACTGTATTGATCAGGGACTTGCTAAGAGAAGTGCTCAAGAGCATGTAATTGCAGTGTTCAAAAGGAGTAATCTCAGAGCCCTGCCACTATTTCATGGGGAATTCAGCCCAGTGGCCAAGGTAATATCCTTCCACCTGAACACCTAGATGTAATAAGAACATACACTTTCTGATTTGAGAAAAAGCCATCTAAATATTTTTCAGAAATACTTCTCAAGGAAAATGCAGCGAGTGTAAAACTTAGAGCAAAAGAGCAAATGAAAGTGTTTCCAGAATTATTTGTTCAGCAACACACAAGAGAGTAATTCTATTTTGGGTTTCAAAAACAGTGACTGGACATGCTCAAATTCCATTTAGGGGAGGCACAGAGCCTAGAGCAGCTAGAATTCAACACAAATCATCCTGTATTCCCAGAGAAAGGCAATGATGTTCATTGGGAGTCAATGATGCTGGTGCTAATCAAAGATTACTCATCAACAAACACAGGCATCAATGAACAAAGATCACTCATCAATAAACACAGCTTAAAAGTGAGCTCTGCATGCCTCCCTTTCCCAAAGGATTTACCCTGAACCCTCAAACCTGCCATGGCCCAAACTGTGAATGGCAAAAGCACGTGCTAAAGAAACACCACCAAAATTTTAGCAGAAAGGGACACATCTTGGTAATCCTGATTATCCCCAGTGAAAAGCAATTAAAAAAACAAGTTGGTGGCAAAGTGAGAGAGCCCATTCTATTTACTTAATCTTACCCAGTCTAACTGAGCAGGGTACTTAATGCAACTCAGTGTCACTGGTGCACCATTACCTGTCTGGAAAAGGAGAGGCTGGATGGCTCAAGAACACAGGTAATGTAAATCTCTTCTGGAAAAGTGCCATTCCAGGTGACAACTCAATGTTCAGCTAATCCATCAAGCCTCTGCTGAGCTTCTGAAGAAATTGGTGAGACTTTGTAACGTCTTGCCAAAGAGCTTTCTCCCATTTCCCAGGAGCTTTCTGCCTACTGCCTGAGCTTACCCAAAGGCCTGCAGGTTGATAGGGAGTTTGCCTGGATTTGCTCTCACTGCTCCATGAAGAGGTTCCAGCACCAAAAGGGTCATCCAGAGCCAGCTGAAAGCAGAGCTTTCCTCCTTTCCTTCAGGGAGCTGCCATTATCCCAGCAATAGTAGCCCAGCAACGTCAGATTGAGAAAAGGGTGCCAAAAATATTTCACCAACTAAAAATGAGGAAGCTGCTTGATTAGGCATAAAAGTATAGCTTTTATTTCAACTGTGATCTCAGAAGCTCTAAAACAGAAAAATCACAGAAAATACAGAGTAGACAAAAAATTCACAAACTTAGTCTCTAATCCCCTATCAACTGAAGTATAAAAGTAGATAAACATGTAAAGGACTATCTTCTCCAATTTTAGTAAGGGCATGGGAATATCTCTAATTATACTATGTATGAGAAGAGGATAGTCTAGTTTCATATTTCTTAGTTATTCAAATAAATTCAGTAAGAGACAATAAGAATTTAAAAGCAGATTTTTCTTTCTATACTTTCCCTTGTGAGCTGTATGAGGATTTTTCTTTGCTCAACTTTAATAAATTTTATGTATTAAAATAGCATCCTTAATTACTGCTTAGAGCTTCTATAAACTTTCAATGTCCAAATTTTATCGCAGCCATTTTAATACCCATAATTAGCTCATTCTGATTTTTAATGCTAAATACTATAAATTACTGAGTACTCTAACATTTCAGTTTTCTAATACTAAGACAGATTTTTAATATTACAGATATGACAGGTTCTCCCATTTAAAGTGGTTGAGCTTACCTCCCTACCTCATTACACAGCTCATGTTCAATACACTGCAAATTGCCAGTGGCTCTTTTCATCATTAATTACACATTTCAAGTCCAACACTAATCGATTTCCAGCCCATGACCAACAGAAAAGAGCAATCCCACCTCTCATTTTTGACCTCAGCCTGGCCTGTTCTGCTGTGATTACCATGTTCCCCTGTCTCTGTCACACCTAGCTTTCTAAAAAATGGGTTTCAAGCAGGATGTGCTGCTTTAATGTGCATTTGTAAAATCCATGGCAAAACACATTATTGGTCTATCCCAGGCCCACAGGCACCTGGGAAGGAGCACATCCCTGCAGGATTGCTAACTGGCCTTCCCACACCTGGCTGGAAGAGGAAACACAGGAGGAATGGGATCTCCAAAAGCCATGCAACTCCAGCAACTCCCAGCACCAGTTCTTACATTTGTTTATCAAAAATGCTCTGGTCTTAATACTGCCAAAGAGAGAAAAGGAAACTGTCTACCTTTTTAAGCTAATGCTTTTAGGCTTATTCCTCTTTTGAAGGAACACAGGGAATTACTTGTGCATTTGCTACAGAAGGCAACTGTCTTACCTGCAGGCTGAAATTTGGACTTCACTGTGCACTTAGAGCAGGTGTTCAGCAGCCTAAAACAAATATGCTGAAAATCACACATCCTTCCTAAGTACAGAAAGTTCTGAATACACAACTCCCAGAGAATTCAGAGGTAATTCCCAATCAGTACATGGAGCAAAATCTCCATCCTTGAATGTTTGAGGTTTTCATAGCTGTGGGTTTTTCCTCTTATAATTCTTCATTAAAAAAAAGTGACGTAAAATCCTGTCTACAATTTCCTATTTCTGTAGGTACCATTCAGAACTGTAAGAAGGATGTGAGTTTGTGGACAGGGCACCATGAGCAGATGTGACACAACACAGAGCCTGAACATCACACCTAACAGAACCTGTGGGCACTGCACCCCTACCAAGCTGTCTCAGTGCCAGCCCTCTGAACCTACAGCACCAGTGAAACCCAGCCCTGAGCACCCCCAAACCTTCAACTCCCTCTGCAGTCAGAGTTCAGGGAACTCTTCAACTCTTCATGTTTTATTCATTTTATATGCTGTATATATATTATAAAGAATATTCTGGTTTACTGTATGTTTTATTCACATCTGCAGTCAATACAGCCATCTTGCAGTTCCAGAGACACTAGGCATGTTAACAGAATTCAAAATAAGACAGTTATTAGATTCAGCAAAATTTCCTACATTGAAGCTGAAAACATCTCTCCAGAATTCTTAGGACAATGCTGAGAAAATGTTGTCTTTTAAGATATAAAAAGTTTCATGAGCTCTTTGCCAATGGGCACAAAAGCCTCTTCCAAAAGTTTTCAATCATTCCTCAAAGGAGGGAGCACTGAAACACGAACAGTGAGCAGAGATGGAATAGCTAATGTTTCTGTAACAGGAGTGACCATGTGCTCTTTGCAGACAGAAGATATTTATCTGACATGAAAATGCAATTTGGCAGCCACATTTGAAAAAAGGTTGTCATTTAAAGCAGCTGCTGACCTTACTAAAACACCAGAAGAATGATCTGGGAGGATGGGTTATGAGATTAGTTGCCAGAGGAAGAATAAAGAAAGCATAGTGAAATTTCAGTTCACTAGAAAAATGGTACCCAGAACACATTTCAAAGTGTCATTTTTAACAGGAGAGGTTTTACAATTCTTTTTATTATTTTAAAATTAACATTTAAAAGGGTATTTATTATTGCTTCTCTGCTGCACAATTCAATTTCTAATCTGCTTGCAAACTCCCAGACTGATGAAGACTTGGATAAAATTAAACCCCTTTACAGGGAAATGGAAGAGAAAACAATTAGCACAGTAGTTAAATACTGACTTGCAAACATAAGACAGTTTCCTTAAGTCAACAATTGACATTACAAGAGCAAGGTAAGACTGAAATGAATGCTTGAAGTCTGTCACCTGTTTGCTGAGCACAGCCCCCAAGTTACATGAGAAAATTAATCTTTAACATCTAAAAGTTCCTAAGCAAAGATGATTTTAGAGACAAACCACTGTCAGGTAGTTGGTAAGATTCCTGTTCCTGACACCCCAACATCCAGTTCTTGGCTGTGAAAAGCAAGAAATTCTGTCTTGAGTTCTTATACCCCATACTTAGTCCTTCAGCTTCTTCCCCTTCCCACTGGCTGTTGTTTTGGTCTGTTACAGTGCTTCTTTTCTTAAATTTCTTACTTTAATTTCAGATAAGAAAGACTTTACAAAGTTATGATAAAACAGCATAAACCTTTTCTTGTTTTAACACTAAATAGTCGAGTCTGTTAACCAAGAACTGAGATATAGGCACTGTGAAGAAGAGGGACAGGAAAACAGTTTTGGAGCTTGATCAAGGAAAGGATTCTTAAAAATATTGCAGAAAACAGAGCAGAAGAGACTGGGATAATTGTGCACTACATGGATGAAGTCAGAGAGAAAAATGTCCTAAGACTGAATGGATTTTGCTTTAAACATTCAAAGCTCAAGCTCCTTATAGACACACATTGCCAAACCCTCAAGAGATCCGAGAGCAGTTGACTTTTTTTCCCTTAGATTTTTGAGGGCTATTATAAGGGAAAGAGATTGATGGCAAGGCTCTTCCTAGTCTATTAAAAAGGGAGATACATTGGTAAGATAAGTGATGTAATCATGGAGATGAGCTTCTCTGGGAGGTACACTGGAAGAATAAAGGGCTAATGGCCTCCCAGCTGCAATGATAGGGAAGAAAGCCATATTCCCAGAGAACTAGCCAGGTTCCCTGAGCAGTCACTCATTTCCTGCTGTACTCTGTGCTGCCCCACCCAGCAAAACGCCCAACTACACAATAAAGCGTGCTCCATCAGGTTGGCAGCCACAGTACAGAACCAAAACATCAATTGCATCTCCACCCCAAGCCTCAGTATCCCAATCCCCATCCATCCCACCAGCAGTGCTCTCTAACCCACAGAGAAGATCCCTGTGTTCCCACACACCTCTGCCAACATCCCCCAGCACAGCAGCACTGCCAGGGAGCTGCACTGAGGGAATGGGGCACCAAAGGAAGGTTGTTCTGTCACTGTCCTCTGCATTTCTCTGCTACTTAAAGTCCCATTCATTTGCTGACAAAACAGCTGTCAAATTCCCTCAGTGTGTTTCCAAAACACCGGTACAAACAGAGGCTGCTGAGGAGCTGGCAAAGGCAGACGGTCCTGTGGCTGCTCCATGGCACACACACTGCCCTGCTTCATCCCTGGGCACACACACTGCCCTGCTTTATCCCATGGGCACACACACTGCCCTGCTTTATCCCAGTGACACACACACTGCCCTGGTTCATCCCAGTGACACACACACTGCCCTGCTTTATCCCAGCGACACCCACACTGCCCTGCTTTATCCCAGCGAC